>VWZL01000221.1:138542-303744 GCA_013396915.1 Stercorarius parasiticus | reverse complement strand
GGCGGGGAGCTGCGCGGTGCCGCTCGCTGGATGAACGCGCCCTCCCCCAAAAACCACGAGGGCGGGCGGGGGGAGGGGGGGGAAAGGGAGGAGGAAGAGGAGGAGGAGGGATCCTGGCAAGTTCAGTTTGGTACCAAGCGGGAGCTGGGCTGCGGGGCTCGGATAGGAGATGGATAAGGATGAGATCCACCTGCGCAGGCTGCCCGCCGCAGCGCCCTGGGGACCGCGTAAGTCTTGGGCGGCGGGGATTGGGGGGGGTGCGCTCCTTCCCGGCGGGGAAACTGGCTCCGCGGGCGGCCGCTCGCCTCGGCCCCCCGCCCCAAGTGCCCCGATAAGCGATTTATTATTAGCGTTTCATCGCCTATTTTTAAAAATCCAGGAATAATCTCCGCGAAGTAGCGGGGAAATAAAGTAGCCGTCTCCCGTCTTCCCCCTTCCGCCCCCGAAAATATGAAACAGTGTCAAGTCCTCTTTACCTACATTAATATAGTAATTAAAAGCTCTTCTAACCCTAGGAAGCCAATCTAATGATGAAAAATTGCTGGAGTACAAAGTATATGGGATAAATCCTTGAGTTGATGATTGCTGTTAATTCACACTGTGCCGTGGAAGACGAGCAGGAAAAAAAAAAAAAAGTCCTATAAAATGAAATGGGTTTGTCACAGATTGTCAGTAATGTTTTCACAGAACTGGCTAAATCATGTATCTTTGTATCATTAACTAATGTGTGCCGCAAAATAAATTATATATATTGGAAGGGGAAAATACATTCCTTGGCTGAGAAGTTACAGAATGTTTAGAGCCAAAGAGCAGATCGTTTAAATGGTAGGGGGTGGGAATTTCCTTGGCTTCCCTCTAGAAATAAATCACAGCTCCGTGTCTGTGTGCATGCGTGTGCACCCACATATGCATTTCTATAGAATCTTCACGCACACTGTATGTAAAACCTACACGCACTGGCACACAAATTTTACAAGCACTATTTACTGAACGCATTTTTGTACCAGTTTAGAGACAATAAAACTAGAACCGAGATGCTAACCAGGAACATACTGGAACACACTTGATTATCCAGCTGAATTGTGTACAAATGAAGTAAATTTAGCATGGCACCATTTATAAATTCCATGCTTTACAATCAAAATTCCAAATCTAACTGTTTGCAGCTAAGAATAGCACGGGGAGCCCTTTTCTTTACTCCCTCTTTTTGGATTCCCATGAAAACCGTTATCCTAGAGTCCACTCATTAAATGGCCAAATATTTCACTGGAGTTCAGCCCATTTCTCAAAGAAATGCTGTACACCCATGAAACCGTAGGCTAGCCAGAGCGCTCAGAATGAAAAGAAAACTATTTCTTTAACGTTTGAGACCAAGGTAACATCCGGGCTTTATATCTAAATACCAGGGGATGGGGTTTCTGTATGCCACTGATTGTCTGCTGTTAACTTATTTATTAAAGTAAGAAGGAGCTCAAACTTTTCACAGCTGAAATGGAAAGCGAGGAAAGCATGGGAAGCTGAAGTGTTATCGCAGTACGTTACGAGATATCGGTAAGAGGACTAAATGATAAAATGGCACTAGAAAGCTCTACCATTGCTCATGGGGCAGGTGGCACTTTATCATGAGGTAATCGCAGTGATAGGGTGAGAGTCCTGAGAAATTGAGTGGCTCTTTGAGAAACTTTACGTAGTATTTTACAGTGACATTCTCTATTTAATTTACTGAATCACCCATTAGCAGTGTGAACACTGTGTACCAGCTTCATTAATGAGTTCAAGGAGCAGTTTTGTTCTCGGAAGCGCATGTTTGTGTTTCTATTGATAACCTACCCAAAAGAGCTTGCTTGTAAAAGCTGTTTATAAGATGAAACTCCTGTCTAATTACATAGCGGATCCACGTACGGCAGTAAAAATCCTGTCCAATTCTGTGGTAACTTTTGCATTATTGCTGGAGAGACATGTGGAGTCCCGTCCTTGATATTTTTGCATGGTCTTTATGCTCAGAAAAACCTCCTGCAGACAGCTAAGAAAACTTGCTTGTTACAAGGAATTAGGGAAGAGCTGGGGTCAGTGGGAGGATGAAGAAGACAGGAAAACGAAGGGGAGTCTGCACTCCCCTGAGCTCTGGGTGAATACCATCAGTTACCTACAACCGAAGTACTATTTTATTTTTTGCGAGCATTGAAAAAAGTGACCTCCGTACATTATTTTTGGCTCTTTTGGTGGCATGAAAGGACAGGTGTCCTCAGTTACATCTGTGCCTAAGGACCCAGACATCGCAGCTGATGGCTGCCGGCTTATTTTATGCCGATTCCTTCCTTACGCTCTGGGGTAACGAGTGTGTGTAATGAAGAAGGGGTGAGGGTCAGAATCGGGGTGGGCTCTAGGGAAAGGTACTGGAGTGTTGGCTTCTGAAAGAACCACGGTGATATCCTGTCACTTCACAGAAAGCCTTAGAGGCACTGGGACGAGTGCTCAGGACTAAATACAGGATTAGGAATCAAGTCTCTACCCCCTACATTTCGGCAATCAAAAACTTCCTGAGCGAACATCTGACCCCTTTGAAAACCGTGAGAGTTTTTTGTCACCGACTTAAGTGTTGTCAGACTATCACCCAGAAAATGAAATGTTCGCCCCTTTTTCTCTGGAAGACATTGTTCAAGCCGGAGCTGGGACCTCCAGCACAGCTCCGTAGGTTTCTCGTATGTATTACCCTGCTTCCCATGGTAGCACTGCAGCTATTTCCATTAACAGTGAAAATGATGAAGCATATTAAGCTAATAATTAATCAGAGGTGACAAGGGACTCATAACTGTATTGATTTAATTAGGACTCCTTTTCCAGCTCTGTAACTTGCAGTCATGCACATCATTAACTTAATATCTTAATTTGTAGTAATAACTTATTAATTTCTGGGGATGAGCAGATACAGAGGCGAAGCGTCAGCTCTGACCGCGTGCTGGACTGCAGGAATCGCTGCGGGAAGCGTGCCTTGTCCTGTACGAGACTGACAGCAAGCAGGGCAGTTTGTGGGTCGCTGGGAGCACTTGCAGGGCGTTGGGGCGGTGGGAAATGGGGCGTTGCGGAGTAGGCGTGGATGCACTGGTAAGGTAATGTGTAGCTCAACGGCTACACGCTGCGGTTGTTCGGGTGTGACATGAAATATGGGGTAAAAGCAGCATGCCAAAACAGAAGGCAGGAGAGTAACCCTGGGAAGTAGCAGTATTTATTGGCATCAGGAAGGGAAAAATGTCCCTTTTGACTTTAATTACACCCTTTGGATTCTGGCGATTTTGAGAAAAGGAAATGCTTGGGGACGTGCTGTGGTCGGAAAATAAGGCTCCCTCTAAATTAGGATCACTTTGGGGAAAAGGAAGAAAGGAAGGGGCTGTAACCGGCATGACAAACTTTGGGACTGTACTGTGTGAAAGGCTCACGAATGCTAAGTTTGCACATTTTCCCCCCAGTTTTAGTGGGGATACTTAGCACTTACTGGGCCATGCTTGGCATCTTACACAGCCAGGTCCTCAGCAAGCCACCCTCTGATACGCTCCTGAGCAGGGACTTCTCCAGGAGCCAAAGGAGGGAGAACCCGTTCTTGCTGAGAGCATCACGCTAAATATACGGCCGTATCGCACTGTACGGCAAGGTTTGTGACTTCTCGGGAAAAGCTCACGTTAGCCTCTGCACAGAGGGCAGTATCCTGCTCTGTGTTACCGAGGTACTTGTAAATCTTTGCACTGTACCATCGAAAGGCTGAACCCTCTGCTGCGTCTTCATTTGCTGCAGAGGGCGGTCAGCACAGGGGGGAGATCTGTGCAAGCCAAAAGCACTGAGCAGGCTCCAGAGGAGGGCCTGTCCCAAGTCCTTGCCGTTGTCCTTCGGCAAGATGATGGGGAGTTTGAGGTGCTGAAGCTCTCAAACATCCTTTTCATATAGAGTTGTTGGTCCAGTCTATAGGCAAACCATTAATCTCCATGAACAGAAGCCACCACTTCTTCCTTCTTTTCTTGTGAGCATTTTCAGGGATTCTGAAAAAGTACTTCTGCACACATCCTCATATTTTATTATACAAGCCAAGTTAGCAATAGTGGCTTGAAATAGTTCTGCTTACTTTCAGAGACTACAAAAGCGATTTAGCTGGGGACAACATGTACCGGTATGGGAATATTTACCTTCCTGACCTCCCCCATGTTTGCTGCCAAACTTGAGATTATGGCAGGACTCGGAGTTCTGCCATAGGTGCAAACCCCAAGAGGGGTTTTACGAATGACAAATTTTCAGGGGTTGGCAGCCTACGCGCCTTGCTGGGACCCTGTCACCGCGTTATTTTCAGGGGTGCTAAGTCATCTTGTGCCAGCTGTTAGGTCTGAGTAATGTAACAGGGTGATGTGAGAAACAGCGCACAACTTTTTTTCTGGTACTTTGAAGAGCAAAAAGATAGTGGCGTCTCCGTTGTCGCTGCAAGGTAATTTATGGGGAATATAGGCCTTTTAGAAACAACCGCAATGGCTGCCTTTCTTGGGAGGCTGTGGATGCGCAGGAAGCAAAGCTCTTCATGCTGGGCTGCATTAGTCACCACCGCTGCTTTGCAGGCTAGCCCACATGCCCTCAAGGGAAATAGATTTTTATTTATTTGGTTTAGCCTTTGATTTGTATCCCTCATCCCTCTATTTCTGAAAGTAGTACTCCATCCCGGTGGGAGGGCCAGCCCTTCTCCCTGCCCCCTAACCTCCCTCTATCCTTCAGCCTTTATGTGCCAGCAGCTGACCCGGGTCCCTGCGTACATCCTCGCTTCTCGTTTGTTCTGTTTCTTTGTGCTGCGCCGTCGGCTCCGCTGTTTCAGCTGCCTTTGTTGCTTCCAGTGCCTTGTCCCCAGAGCAGCGCTGCCTCTCCTCTGCGGCTGCCTCACATGCCAGTGTTTTCTCTCTTCTCCAGACTCCCACAGTTCACATCTTTGAACTTTCTACTGGCAGTCTGTCCTTCCAGCCATTACGGAAACTATTTCCAGATTTGAACCGGTAAAAAGAATAGTAGTAATGATAGATCTGGTGCCATTCCTCTTTAGTATCTTTGCCTGCTTACCTTATCTGCATATCTGATTTATTCTTGGCAGCTCTGTGTCTGTACTAGGACCTGGATGTACATTCTTATTCCTATGAGTGGTGTATTAATAATATATGTAGTCACTGAAATGTCCTTTTAGACTGCAGCTCTGAAAAATAGAACCTCTTTTCTTTTTTTCCAAACTGACACAAACACCTATGACTCTTTGCACACGACTGTAAGTGCTCCAAGGGAGCTTTAAAATCTGAAATCTGTTATGAAAAAGCTGAGTGGTTTGCAGGCATTAACTGCTTTTTTAATATCTTATAGATTATTTCACTTTTATCGTGACATCAGTGGTTACAAGTTATGTATTCCTGGCTCCCGGTCCTACTGTCTTACCTCTCCCTCTATTTGTATCCTGTGTAGGGAGAAACTTGGTGAGTATGTACTAGAATGGGAAAAAACCTTGTTTTCTAAACACATAGCAAATATTTGTTGCCTCTTGTACATCTTCATTGACGTCAGCTGATGTCCTGCTTGCAGAACAAACTTGGAATATGCAATAGGGAGCTGTGTGTTGATAAGTAAGGTTCACTGAGAAGAATTTTGTCCAGAGAGAGAGAAATACGTTTCACAGCACTCGGTTAGTAAAAAAGGGAGAAGGTTGGCAACTAAATTCCATTTCCAGTGCAGATTCGGGACACATTTTCAAAAAGTAGATATGAAAAGTGAGCAGACACACACTGACTGCAGTGACATCATAGAGATAAAAGTAAGGAATGTGGAGTCCTCTGAATGCATTTTAAAGCTCTTCTTTTTAACATGATATTGTGGGAGTTTTATCATTGTTCTTAAGAAGAGGAACAAGAGCTAAGGTGGAAGTTTCAGGGCTAAGCATCAATCAAAGTTTTAGTTTTTTACTGAGTTGAAGTAAGGAAAGTGGCAGAAATGTGTCCAGTGCAGCATTAACAGTCAAAGAAAACCCTATTCTATATTTATGTTTGATCATTTGTACCGTAGCGTCTTGGCTGACGATGTACCGCAAGATATGTCAATGAACGTGCTTTGCGATTCTCCCCAGATTTTGGCAGGCAAAGATTCAAAATACGGTATGACTTCATGCTTGTGGTGTGATTGCCCAGCAGGAATCTACTGCAGACTGCAAAAGATGGAAGCTTTTATGCAAATACCACTAAATTCATCTCGGTATGTTGCGGCGCTGTTGTCCTGAAAAGGTTTTCTACTGATGGATGCATGGTATTTGGCAACCCAGCAAGAGGAGGAAAAAGGGATGCGTGGGTGTACTGCATTTGCCATGTTTTGGGGAGTTGAGCATCCAGCTCCATAATAAATCATCAATTTGTTTTTGGTTAGCATTGGCATGGTCTGTTTATATGGAGAAGCCAATCTAGACCTTGAGACCTTTTCTCTTGTGTTTAGCCTGGTATGGACACTGTTGATGGGAGGTTTGTGTAGAACAGTTTGTGATGTACTGGCTGGTGCCATGACGTATCCAAAGAGAGGTATATCAGCTGTAGGACCACTGAAAGGATAAATCTAAGCAGACCACGTCGAAGCAGCGGTAGCACGTGTGGTGAAAGCACCCTTTTCCCGAGGTTCGCTAGTGGAAGCTACTACATTATTGTCTGTATCCTGTGTTCCTGGCACGGAGTCCGAGACTGGTCTAAAGAAGGCAAATGGTTCTCTGTGTGTAGTCTGAATGTTGGTATGTGGTCAGCAAACCTCATCCAGATGCTTGTATCTTGCTGCATACTTTTGAATGTTGTTTTTCTGATGAATGGCAAGAACAGGTTTCTAAAAATAAGTTAATGGTTTTCCCTTTTTACTTCCTGTGACTTAATATACTTTATTTATCTATAGAGCTACTAGTCATTGTCATTCTTCAGCTCACAAGAGTATAAACAGAAATGAGCCTGAGTCACAAAGAAAGGACATGGAGCCAGGCTTTTTCCAGTTTTTTAGCCAGGTGTAGGAGTTGCAGCCTGGGGCTCGTGGAGGGAAAGGGCTGGCTCCGGGGTTGTGCCTCAGGGGTCCCACAGGTGAAAGAGGGCAGCACGGAGGTGAAAAGCTACCTGCTGCTGCTTTCTGCATCTTCTTCCAAGGTGGTGAGACCTTCCAGCTCTGTGCAAAGTTAAAAAAATAAATAAATGAGTGGGTTTTTAAGGTTAGTTTATCACTAAAGTAATAAAACCCAAGTGAGATTCCAGTTAATTATTCCTCTAACACTACTCCTAAGGCTGGTCGGGCCAACACCCAAAGCAACAGTTACTTTCATTTAACAGCTCAAGCAACATACTTTAACAAATTCAAGTCTCCTAGGATGTATAGCCAGCCAACCATGCTGCTGATAGTGTGCCCAAACCAATCATAAACTTGAATCAAACAGATCTGAAAATAAATTAGTGTAATTGGGGTTTTCAGGAAGTGGTCCCCTTTCTGTGGTGGTTGCCTACTAAAATGTAAGGATGCTCTTTGCAACATCACGTTTGTTTGCTCATTAGAAATGGGAAGTATATGACCTAAAACATGCTGAGCATCATTTCCGTTCCCAGAACGTATCTGGGGGGTACCTCTTTTTGTTGCTAAGCAGCACATCTGTATGTTAAATAGGAAAGAAACCCTAAGGTATACTGGACAATACGAATCTGTGCTGTCTGGAGTATACCCGTATCCACATACCTATGTGTTCAAGTATGGCTAATAGGACTGACTTTGTGTCCCATGGGAGAAGCGGTCTTGCTGACAAACAGAAGAATGCAGAGTGAGTGTCAACACATTCCAGTTTTTTTATCAGCGTGTCTGATCGTATAGAGGGCATGAATCGAGTAATCCTTAACTTTCGTTTCGAATAATGGTTAAATGTATTCAAATGATTAAATGCATTCAATTCAGCTCTACTAAAAGTCCGTGCAGTATATTGGGATATGTCATTTGACCTTGTAGGTAGTGGGAGATAATGTAAGATTTCCCCGTCCACACACTATCTGTATATCTTTTCTGATCTTGCCAATACATACGTTTTTCACGTTTTTATGTGCACCATGTTTGGTTTTCCTTTTATGGGTAGCCTTGCTTCCTTCCCTTCTTTTTCTTCTCATTTTTCTTCATCCTCAGCTATTCTTGCTGTTGGATTGCCTGGTGAAAGCGAATGCTTCTCCGAGAACTGCTCTGTAGGGTATTGCAGAAGTTTTCTGTGCTTCACTTCTAAATGTCGAGTAAATTAAAAAGAATGAAAGCTTCAAAAAACAATAACCTTCCCCCAGATCCATGTTTGCAGTTCCAGTGAGTTAAATGAAAGTCTTCTATGAGTAGACAGGGACAGTGTTTCATATTCCAGAATACATTGTTGTCACGCGTTTCTGGGGATATGGGTACTAGCAGGGTTGTGTTTGCAGGCTCCATCAATTTGTCTGGGAACGGTCTCCCAGGGTTTCCTGTTGACATCGACAGGGACGTAGATTTGAAATGCTACTTCATCTTTACAATTGCTGTCAATAATCCATTTGGGAGATAGCTGAGACCAGCTAAAAGGCACGAGAGAACAGCCTAAGGTACGTTGCGAGGACATACTTCAGCTAACAGAGACGATTATTGCTGTGCTAGAGATTTGTATTTCAAATTCAATCACTTTGTAGAAATATTTCACTCCGCATGCCCTGAGATGTAAGACGATGTTTGGGCTCTTGGAATAGGAACAGATCCTGTTTCTGAACAGTTATGCCCAAGGACGTGCAGGAGATCCTCCATTAGCTCAGGTGGTAGGAAGCCAGGTTGAGAGGCAAAGACTGAACACAGAAATCCCATTCTAGTCCTTTTGTATGTGCTTTAGAAGTCCAAACTATTTCTTTACCCACTGATCTTAAAGGACTTCATAAACTTTAGTGAGCTGTTGGGAGAACCCATCAACTCCTTTCGCATCGTATTCATTTGCTGTTGCAGAACTTTTGTTGTATGGCAAGAACGGATGTGTTGAATCTATGAGTTTGACAGGTCACAGAGAACAAGGATTGTCATTTCAGTTCACCTGAAATGGATTCAGCTGAGAGAAGTTAATATTTGTCCAGGATACGACCACATGCGTTGTGTAGGTGAGAGTGGAAGAAGCAGAGCGGTGTGTTATCTGTCCCAGATTAAAAATTGTTAAGGGTAAAATGGTTCTGGGTGCGCCTTAGTTAAGAAATGGTGTTGAGACTGTCAGGCTGTGCTTATTCACTCTGCTCTTTACTTTGCAGGGGACTGCTGAGTGTCATCACCCTGGAAAATCTGGCCTAAATGAAATAGCTTATTTTGTTAAAATTACAGCTGATCATTTTCATTTGAGAATGAATCTGCTCTCTCAAACAGGCTCTGAGTAATGACAGGTCATTGACTGCAAGAGAAATTGTGCTCGCCGGTACCCTTCTTACACTGCTGTAAGGGCTTGTGTGTGTTGCGATAAAGTATTTTTAATTATCTTAACCATTTAAGTTCATCTGACAATGTAACTGAGTAGTGGGATAATAAAGACCACAAACCAATTACCAGTGGAAGAGCAGAAACAGGTTTTGGTTTAGATTTTAAACATTCTGTTACAAACCAGAGGCATGTACATCAAATCTAAGCTTTTGAAAACTAATAGTTTCTAAATGGCAGATGAATGAATGTAATTTTTAAACTTTCTCCTTGCAGTGTTTTGCTAACAAGCTTTCGGTTAAAAGAGCCAGATTCTTGTTTCCAAAACAAGATTCTTGTTGTCTTGATAATGTAAATTAATGAAAGCTTTCCCTTTTCTCTTTCTCTTCAGTATATTTTCTCAAAATAGCTCATTGGGGCTGTATCCTGCAATTTGCTGTGCCCCCTGGCCCTCGTCCAGTAAAGCACTTAAGCATACAAATAGCCCTGGTTTTGGTGGGAAGTGGGCAACTGAGCCCAAGACCCTCCCGCGTGTCCCGACGGATTCCGTGCCTCTCTGTTTTCAAGGGAAACCTGCGGCACGCTTCCCACCCTGCACAGCGTTTTCTCCACCACACATGAACAGTATTTCACAATACAGTCCTGACCCTCTATTCATGCGTCTGTTTGAGGGGTTTTAAGAGCTATCTAGTTGAAGTGGAGGATTTTTGTGTTTCAGGTGGCTTCTCGCGAACCTCCGCTCTGGAATTCAGCGGAGATTTTGCCATCCATCTTAATTTTGGAAGTGAGGCACATGTCTAACGGTAATTGAGGAGTTCAGCATCTCACCAGTCATGGCACTAAATCTTTAAAGTAAAATCCAGTCAAAGCAGTTCCTGGGAGCCTGCGATTGATTTCAGTCCAGCAATTACTCTGTATTGACTGACTCGAGCACATTGTCTGTCGGCAGCGGGAGTTGCCTACGGAGACTCGGTTGCGGGAAGCTTTCATGTTTTGCAGGTGGCAAATAAAATCAGGGACCCTAGCAAACGTATTTCAACCTCAGGATGAACAACCTGATGTGGAAAAAAAAAGCGTTTAAGTCTCATGCACTGGGTAAAGGGTGTATATGTGCTGTCATTTCATAATATAAATAGGAGAATAAAGATTTCTCATAACCGGAGCTAATTTCAGCTTTTACCCTTTCCCAGGTTTGATACTGTTGCTTTTTCTATTTCTTCGCACCACGTCCTCTTTGCAGCTGCTCTCCTTCTTAATTTTATTTTTAAGATTCAAAAGGAGGAGAAAAGAAGGTATTACAGAAACAGAGACTGAACTGGGTAGGGAAAGTGTTTCAGCTATCCACGGGCAGGAAATTTGAGCTCCTCTGGAACCTGAATGAGTCCTGGAGCAGCCTCGTTATTTTTATATATTTATTTCCCTGTTTGGCTGTTCTGCCTGCTTTTCCCACGTTATCATCAAAGTGGCCCCAGAAGGGACAGTTGTGAAACAGAAACTATCTGTGAGTAAAGCAACAAAACCAGAGTTTTTGTTAAGCTACAGATGCCTCGGGTTTAGCGAAAGCAAACAACTTTAATTGCCGTAAGTATTTGCAAATGTTGCCGCTCTCTTCTAAATGTGTTTTAATGTCAGGGGGAGATGGGGAAAGGCAAGAAGAGATGTCGGTGGCAGCCCCATCTCGTTGAAATTTGGGTTGCGCCAGTAGACCAATGGTGGTTTCTCCCTCTTCCTACTCCCTGCCGGGCCTGAAGGAAGACAGGTTTGCAGCAGCGAAGCTAAAGGAAAAAATAGTTTCTTCCCCCGGTTCACATGAACTGCTTTGAACTGGAACAGATGTGGATGTACAGAACTATCTGCTTACAGCAACTGTTCCATTTATAACCGTGGGGTTTCTATTCAGGTCTCTTTATCATTTTAACTTATTTTCTGTTTCCACATCCTTTTCCACAATAAAATGTTCTTAACTAAGTGGGTTTTCAGCTCACACCCGAAACCTTTGCAAGTACTATTCCTTGCGTGAATTTACGATGCCAGCATTATTGTTCAGTGACTTTTTGGTAATAATGATGGCCAGTGGAGGCAAGGTCGAGTTTGGGTTTGTGGTATTTGTAAGATGGGGTTCAGAATTTCGGTTTATTACCAAATTAGGGCAGAATCCGGCGTCTGATGTAATGGTGATAAAATCTCACAAAAGGTGTTTGTAATAACTAACTGCCCAATGGCATTTCTGCTAATTTTCTGCTTTGTTGAACTGTATTCAGATTTGGTGTACAAAATAAGTTTGTGTGCAACCCAGACCAAAATTGTTCCAGTGAGTACAGATAAGAGACTCAAACTGAACCACAAAAATTCGGACAGCGGTGTTGGTTTTGCTCTGTGTTTTTCATGAACTGCTACTTCGGAGTAAGTTCATTCACTGTTTGATTTGATTATGTGCTCGATAATTAATTCCCCTAATGCTCTGCTAAGTAAGACGGTGAGCCCTGCGGTTCCCATTGACCGAGACACCGGGACGTGTCCTGAGATGAAGAAAAAATGCACGTAGTCACAGATGAAATCAGCAGTGGTCTTGGGTTAAAACCAATCAGTTCTGCCTCTCCAGTTCTGCGCTTACTTGAGTGGACCATGTGGCCTTTATTACAAAATTAGGAATTCATTTTTTTAGAGTTACTTCAGTTTCTCTGTTCCCTAATTTTCTATGGAAACAGTCAGTTGTTTGTATGCTGGAGACTGTATGTGTCAAGTTCTTTGTTTTAGTTCGTTGCTTTCGGCCTTGACGCAGAAAACAAAAATTTCATCAAAGTTGTAGAGGCAGATAGGATTTTAATCTAAACCATATTAAGAGTTGAAACCCTCTGTGACCATGGGGTTTCTTAGGGTTTAGCCATGAACTACCTCCTGCACTATCTTTGGTCAGAGACTTTTCTTTGTAATCAGAAGCCACTTTTCTCTTCTGGTTGACTCAATAGCAACTCTAAAACTGGACAATGCCGTCCTGTGGAGCAATGTTATGTTGGTGCTGGGATAGTCTGAGGAACAGTCTAGGAAGGCAGGGTGTCCCGGTACCCCAGGCTATGGATTCGTCACAGCGCTGCGTAAGAAATGCTTCGCTGTTGTTGGGTTCCCTTCACTACGCTCAAGTTGCATTAAGTTAAATGAAAATAAAAGCAGGTATTCGCAGTATGGAAAAGAGAGTTTCAAATGTTCCCCAACAACAAATAGATGAAGAAATAAAAGGAAATTTTGTGCTTAAGCTGCTTCTACCAGGGTTAAACGGATACGATCTCTCTCTCCATCTGTGAGGCTGATATGGTGGACACAGGTTTCTGACACGCAACTTGCACTCGCTTAGACTCACTTAAACTCTTGTGTCATTGCACCCGCGGGGTGCACCTTTCGGTCTGAAGCGTTTCTCTTGCTCTTTTCTCCTTTCACTATCCACACACTTTCTATTTGAATAGCTGTAGCTCGCTTTATTTGCTTGGTTTAATTTTCACTTAAAGTTTCTTCTAAGAAAAAAATACCGGTCTTTAACTGCGGATATATTTTAATCTCTTGGAATGTTTTTGGTTACACTGTATGTTGCCACCACATAGAAAACCCTTTCCGTGTTCCCCCCATGACAGAACTCTTCTCCTGAACTCTCCTAGTGTCCTTGCACTACCTTTCTGCAGCTTTAATAAGAATTAAAACTTCATGGGAATGCCCCCAGTCCACAACCACATCAAAGCTGAGGCTGAACTCCAGTTTTCAAACGGCCCCCAAGGTTGGCCAAGTCTGGTTTTTCAGTTTTGATTTGATACGTTATACAGAGACCCTACTTGCCACACTCAGCGAAGGCTGGAGAGCAGACACCGAGTTCCCAAAAGCTGTCTGGACTGAGGCAACATCTCGTTTATCCATTCCTGTAACTTGTCCACATGAGTTGTTTTATCCTGTCTTTTACCAAAGCACCGCGTAGTTTGTCTGGTTTTAATATTGACCAGTAGTAATTTCTTAATGTGAAGAATGTGCAGGGAAGGAAAATCCCTTTACAGTTCTTTGATAATCAGTTCCATTTTTGTTCGCATTTGCCAGTTTTATTGACTTTATTTTTAAGGAAAAATAATTATGTGGAGTCTGGTTTTAGTCGAGGACTTTTCTGTTTTATGTGAGGAACAGACAAAGACCTGTCGCATCAGAAGAGTAAAATTAGGTGGGAAAAAAGTGTTCCTTCCCTTCACCAAATAAATCAAGTGCTCCCACCGTACAAGAATATACAGCAACGTAACACGTGTGGGCACTAAGGATAAGCAGACACATCAACAGAGGGAAATCTCTGACAAGTTTTAGGTATGTCAGTTGGACATGGGATGTATCTAAGTAGACAGTCTGTCACTTTTATTCCCTAATAACTTTTGACAAGAGACAGATAATACTGCAGAGTTTATTTTAAGGTAGAATTGTTTAATTTTGTGTCTGTTCTCTTTCTTTCTTCTTTTTTTTTTTCCCCCTCTTTTTTTCTGGATACTTTCCCTTTTTCATACCAAAAAAAAATACTGCCCCAGCTATTTGTTAAGTTTGGGGATTTGGGGTAAGCAGCTGGTTATTTTGTGGAAGGAAGCAATGGCTGCAGAGAGCAGCTGGATGCTGTTGGAGTGTCAGGTCCTTGGCTGTGGGAGCCATGCCCCCCATTCCCATCCCACGTGCTGCACCCCCGGAGCCGGGCGGGAGCTCGGGGGCTACAGGATCTCCGTCTGCAGGAGGAGATGATGCTCCCAAGCTGTCCCCAAGGTTCATGTGGAAGAATACTACTTTTTTCCTTTTTTTTTTTTTTTTTTTCTTTTCCTTTTTCTTTCTGGAAGCATGTCGTTTGGTCAGGCGAGCACTTGGAGTATCGGTGAGTACTCCTGCGCAGAGCGGTGCTGGTGGAGGTCAGTCCCTGCAAGCCCCAAACCTTCCTTGCCGTGACTGAGCAGGCTCCTAAACCGTATGGTTGTTCAATGGCAGATCATATTTCCAAAAAAAGTGGATTTATCAGAACAGTACTTGTGACCGAAAGGAGATTTAAACATCGGGGTCTCCAAAAAAAGAAACGTATTTGTTTGTTCACCAGTGCCTGAGCGTGCTCGATGCAGGCAGCCGGGGCTTTGCTGTCTCTCTGTTTCCAGCGACGCTCCCACAGCACCGAGCACGTCCCGAGGCTGAGCACCCCGAGAGGCGCTGAGTGCCCTCATCTCCCATCGCTTCCCACGGTCGGAGGGCACCGGGGAGGAGCGGTGAGTCACAGGCAGAGCCAGGCAGCTGCGCTTCTGAGGCTGGCGCACTGGGATTGAGCATTTGGGACCAGAAGAAACACGAGAGTCCTCTTGGGACCAACATGGGAGCATAAGGGCTGTCCAGACAGGCTGCACCTGGGAGGAAGGAGATTTTTTTTTTTAATTTTTTTTTTAAAGCTCTTGAAAATGGATAAATCTGGGTGATGTTCAGTCTTTTCTAGCTTCCTACCGTGCACAGGCTGATTTGTCACACATCTGTGGCACAATCGATAGATGAGGCATTGGAATATTTACTCACCAAATTGGAAGGGCACAGAAATTCGCAGTGGCAAACCAGTGCGTTCCTGTAGGCTGGAGCTCCCCCAAGTCACAGTCTGCCTCCAAGTGTGTCCCACAGCCTCCTTCAAGAACGGGGCAAGAAGTCTTAGCCCACACAGAAAGAGGATAATTTGCCCCTGAAGAATTTTCTTTCAGGCTCAAAACGTCTGAGTTCCAGGTTGGTTGGTAGAGTGTTGTTTGAAAGGCTGTTTTTGTAAAACGTGTCAAAGCCCTTCTTGAATCCAGTAAGCTCTTTGCATCGGTTGGTGTCTTGTAGTGAGAGTTTGCCAAAGTTCACGTGAGCAAGCGTTTCGCTTTGTGTTTTCTGTATTTTAGTGATGTTTTACAGCAGCGGGGGTGTGCAGCCCAGGATCAAGGAACTCTTTGTTAAAAGAAAGAGGAAAAGATCCGTCTTGCCTCACTGAATTTATACAGTACAATTAGGAACTTGCATCAATCAAGCGTGTGGCTTTCCACTGTCCGTGGTTGTAGAAGCAGGGATCTTACAGCAATACCGGCTTTAGCTCATCAGAGTGATGTGGACAGCCCCTACGGATCAACCTTCTCACTGTTTTGAGGAGATTTTGCTCCGTTCTCACCATTCTCTCGCTTAAACACTCGGTCAGTCATTTATGAGTCTGCTACATGCAGCCTTCACCTTTCCTTGGACTTGGTAGCGCTATTTCTTCCCACCCTAATTTACGTAATAGTATTACAGCTTGAAACGATGATCCTGTCATTCCTTACTTGATGCATGTAAAACTTAAACCCAATCAAAAAGTCCAGATAAAAGTAAACAGATGGGTTTGTATGTGGATGTGTAAAACCTGCTGCTATACTAAACCTCTCCGAGAGCACTGAAGAGAAGCTCATCCTTTAAATTTTCTTTATAATGCTTCATGAGAGNCACCAAAGTATGTGTTACAGTTTGGAAACGTCTGTGAGAGGCTGTCACTGAGGAGAGGCCAAAAAGGGAGCCTGAAAGAAAAATTAGAAAGGGGGTAGAATGTTATTAAAGCTATAATTATAAACATAGGAGGCTACTATTTCTTTTCTTTAAAACTGCCGGGGGAGCAGGACTTGCTTGCTGCCTGGGAGTTTGCAGCATGGGACCCAGGAACCTTTTAGTTAGGGAAGAGGGGAAGATGCATGTTGTCTTGGCAGATTGATGCGTTCAAACAATGAATTTGGACCGTAAGAGTTACGAACTGTAGAATTGCTAAGCCCTCGTATTAGTGTTTTCCCACTCGCTGTAACTCAGCTCCAGGAGGCAGGTAATGGAAAGAAATACGGGCTGACCCTTCGCTGGAAAATGTTTTGACTCCTGACTGGTTCTGAAATGTGAAATGCCTCGTCTGCTCCCAGCATCGCGTAGTGTGTGGACATGGTCCATCATCCAGTGTGTAGATGTGAAATGTTTTGGAAAGGGCTTTAGAAAAGTATTTCCACCTCTGTTTTCCTTGGTACCAGCTGCTGTTGCACCCTGAAAATAAAATGAGAACTGATTCCTTTGCCTCTTAAGGAAAGGGCCTGTTAAACCAATGTTCATAGTGGTACGCGTTCAAGTTTCTTACTCCGCTTGTTTGGGTGGCTTCAGAAACGTTGCATTGGAAGATAGGCACCAAGGCTTCACGGGATCAAGGGATGGACTCCCAACATAAATAAGTTCTGTAGGTGCTGGGAAGGACCCACCTTGCAGGTGACGGCTGTGGTCTGCGTCCTGTCACCTGGGGCGAGAGGGTGCCTGTCTTGGTGGCCATGCTGATGGCTCAGCGCGCGGGCAGGAGCAGCAGTGGGCTTGCAACGCTTACTGCATGTAATTAAAAACTTCGGCAGTGCCAGTGGGCAGCAGCTGCTTTGAAAATAACATGATGGAAGCGTGTCGGGACATTTTGGTGGCAGTAAGCCCGTGCATACTTGCAACTGAGAGTGCCCTGTCTCCCCTTTGATGCCCCACTCCGTGCGCTCGTTTCAAATGTCCTTAAGGTTGGCTGCGTTAATGAGAGCTGCTGGTTAATTTGCTTAACTTTGAAAAGCTGTAGTTCAGGGAGCACGTATGGAACTTAGGGCACATGAGTAGTGCCGTTCAAAAGACTGGCTCTGCTCATGTGTTACGCTCGTCCCCGGAGCTGTTAGTCTGTCTTCAGCAATGTAATTAAAACCACTCTTGGCCATGGGCGAGCAAGACGGGCTCTTCTCCATGCTCTGTAGTGGTTAAATTTAATGGCAAATTTCATAAACAGTCCAGTAGGCGCTGGCACGTGTTGTTCGTGGAGGGTAATCCTGACAGCGCACCCCAGTTTGTAGTTTATATAGAGGGTATTTTAAAAATTAATCTTCATGGTAAGTTTTTGTGGAACTCCGGGACAGGCTCCAGTTGTGCTCTCCATGCCCCACCCCCCATCCCCTGGCTGGGTCTTTCGTAGGAATTTTGAACTTCAGAATACAGGAAATGTAGATGGGAGGTGTGAGGGGAAATTATTTTGTGTTGTTAATACCATTTTCAGAATTTTCGTGATATATTGAAGATTATTGTATGGGTTTTTTTGTGACACCAGAGACCATCAAAATTGCATCATGGTAGTGAGAAAATCCACTTTCTGTGGCCTGGCTGCAGAGAGTGAAAATGAAGTGTATTGCATGGACATTATTTGTTGTGTTAATGGAGGAATTGATGGCTCTTGGTGTTGGATTTTTATTCCCTGCCCCCCCCCATGGTGGCCTTTGTGTTCACTTATTTCATGCTGTTGCAGTCTTAGAAAAACTTAAGATGTCTTTTTAATTTTGTCTCAAGTGACTTTCTGGTGAAGGACGTTATAGAAAAATATTTTACTGCAATATGGAAGTACAAGAAAAAATGGTATGTTTAGGGAAGCTTGAATGACTCCAAATTTCTGTCCTTTTTCTTTGTGTTGTTATTCCTCGTCCTTGTCACTACTGGAACACTGATGCTTTTGGAAATACCTTTTCAACTTGGTCCTACAAGTTAGTCAGACCTATCTAGCCTGAGAGATCTTCACTTGGCATTAGCAAGAGAAATGGCCTGTTTAAATATGCACAAGTTTGTGTTTTCCTCCATCAGGATTGACGTGCTTTGCCCTTAGTGTTATTTTTTTCTTTATAAAGAAGGCCTTTGTAGTCGAGTGGTCAGAGCAGGACCTCGCAGTGTGACCCGGGTTGTACCCACGACTCAAATTGCATTGAGTCAACATGCATCTCGGCCAATCCAGGCTGCAGACTGATCATTAAGAATTACTTCAGTAAAATTTTGCATTTGGATTTAGCTTACGTGAAGGAGAAGTGTTTTTAAAGCTGTTTGAAGAGAGGAGTTTTAACTGGAGAGGGTTGGTTTGGGTTCTTTTTTAGAATCCATGTTTGTGTTCTGCTCCACCACGTATTTATTTTAAAATCTACTTGTGCATCAACACATTCTCAATCTGAAATGTAGATCTCAGTCTGAGATGTTTTAAATGTTTGAACTGAATCCAGTTTTAAAGTACCGCAGTTATCTAAGAAGTACATCGAAGTTCCCTTCAGTGTTCATTTCTCATTATTATCTGTTCTGGAGCGGTGATTGTTTTTCAGTGTAATTAGCGTATGTGTTACCGTAAGTTCTCTTTCTGATCTTGTATCAGTCATGCTCTGGTGTTTACAGAGAAGAATCTCATGCAGTATCTATGAAGCTAAGTTTGACTAAGTCAAAAAGGAACTTTTGCCCTGATTCCACAATTTTACATGCCAGATTTGTGTACTGTCGGGTCACTCAAAAGGACTGGTTTGGTTTTCTTTGAGTTCTGGGCACATATAGTTTGCATTTCTATCCAATTCCTCAAAGCACCCGAATAAGCTCTATTCCTCTATGCCACCTTTAGGTTGGCTGTGGCAGGACAGTGGATCATCGATGTAAAATAAAGCCTGCTGATGCTAAATTGCCCCACCAGAAATTTCTCGAAACTTGAACCAATGAAGTGAGCGTATTTACCCTTCAGCATTTTGTGTTATGCGACTGTGGAGTTCTGGATCTGGGACTGGCAGCCTTAAATCTTACATTGTTAAATCAGACTTGTTGTTGCTTATCTTCCTGGAAAAGGATGTGCTCACATGGCTTGGGATGAGAACCAGACAAGTGCAAAATACTCCATCTGGGTAAGAATAATTAGCTGGTTAAATAGCAGTTCCTCAGAAAAGGGTCTAGGACTTATAAACTAAACATAAATCCACAGTATCTTATGTTGTAGGGAACATGTTGCCATAGATCATCTAGTAATTCTGCTCGAGGCTGGAAAAGCCTGACCTGGAGTACTTTACCCAGTTTCAGGCATTTTTTTGTACAACAAGTCTGTATCGTACAGCCTAAAGCTGAGAGGAGAGCAACAAAAATGAGAAGAAATCCAAGAAAACATGTCTTAGAAGAAGGTGGTGGAAGAGAGGCATTTGGCAAACGGGGTTTAGGCTTCTGGGTAGAATTGTTGTTTGTGGTGGAATATTCATTGTCCTTCTCCTGTTCTGAGGCTCCCTGTGTTAATGCTGAAATTTGTTTGTAACTCAGAGGGAAAAGTCCGTGTTACAGGAGGGGAAAGGAAACAGTGGGAAACCCTCTGTGCGTGCATGGCCTCCGTGCCAGCTGCTTTCAGGAACTCCTGGGTCATCATGTCCAAATCCTTGCTATTTCGGGCAACCACATCACAGAATCCCATTCATAAATTTCTCAAGTACCATTATAAAAATAGTTTGATTTTTATTTATTTATTTAATTAATTATTTTATTTTTTGCCTCCATTGCTCTGATACGAACCTCGTGCCTCTGATCCAAAGCCTCATCGCTAATGATCATCTTTGAGTGTTTTAACATTAATGTAACCACACGTGCTCTTTATTTGTTCTTCATTGCCCTTTGGCTTCTTGACCACCCGACTAGGGGTAATGAAGTGGTAGTTTTTTAGCTTAAAACACTCAAGTTCTTTTATTGTCTTCTCAAAGGACAAGCTTCTACCTCCATCACTGCCACCATCACCTCAGTCATTTTGTATTTGTTCAAATTTGAGTCCAAGTTTCTGAAATAGGGGGTGATGAGTGCTGCAGGCAATATCCCAGAGAAACGCTGCTGTTGCTCTTTCATCTTTACTGGAAGTACCTTGCTCTTTCATCTTTACTGGAAGTAAATTGTCATGTGCCTTTTTCTGAGCTATGTCTCACAAAGGGATCAGTTGTACTGATCACAGTGGTGGTCAACTGATATATAAGGAAGGAGTCCTGAAGTATCCTGCGATGCTAGACAGAGCAGTGATATCCATGTGATACCCTTGGAGAAGATTAGGAACAGCCTGTGTTTGAGCAGAAGCCACGTCCCACTGTACTGAGAGCCCTGATGGGCTTGTAAAGGAATTACAGTCATAGGAAAGATATTTCTGTGGGTGTTGTTGCTTGAAATCGAGAAGTCCCGTTGCTTTTGGGCACAGGGTGGACAAGCAGTGGGCGTGCAGTTTGATCATGAGGTGTTAGCTGCGAGTTTGTTTGACACTGTTTTCTGCTCTTCTGCTCTGAGAGCACCTCTGCTACCAGTAGTGACTAGAAGTTCTTCAACAGAAGGCATCTCCCAAGACCAAGACAAAGGTGGCCACGAGAGCGGCAGAGTGTTGCATTAGTGGTCTCTTACACCATCATGAGGGGGCTCAGGCAATCCAGCAACTTTAATTTATTACCGATTTCTGCTTAATTTACAAGGAAGATGAGCTTTACAAGGTTGTCCCTTAACTGACACATGAGAGAGGAGCCGATGTACCGGGTGAGGTTTTCTAGCAATTGAGCAAGACAAATCTCAGCTATTTTTTGGAGGTGAAGGTCATGAGGTGGTAGTATAAAGACTCAGAAGATTCCCAACTGGTCACCCCGTTAATTCAGTAGGAGGAGTCACACATCCTCATTGCGGACAGCAAATCTAGTTTCTGAGAGGAGGTGTTCCGTGCAGGAGTTTGGGCAAGAGACTGGATTTAGAAAACTGAAGAAATGTGTGGTCAGGTGTGGCTTACCACATACCATGTGGCTATATATCACATAGTCTGAAAAGTTTGAGGAAATTTGTTGTGAGCAGAAACAGCCTTGTCTTTGCTACCTACAAAGTAAGGAGAAGGCAGAACTGTCAGTAAATGGTAAAAACAATAAGTTTCCTTCCACAAAGCCAAAGAAAGAGATTCCAGCCCAAGGGCAGAATGGACCTTGTGCCAGCGGTGGGGATACTGATGCATTTTAGGATTGCAGAAGCTTGGCATCCCGGCTTAAACTGCCAGCCATTCCACCCGTGAGGACTACGACCCCTGAGGGTGCAACTGGTATACCTCATTTGGTTCCCCATGGTGAAGCAACAAGGCTCCGTTCAGAAGGGCAGAGTTCTATAAGGTCGTTGCTGGGTGGAAATTTTTATCTGCTGAACCGAATCAATATTTTGCAATTTGTAAATCTTAACAGCTGTGTGGTGCGCCCCGGTGTTGTTGGTGAAATAATGAAAGATAAATGGCTGTCTGCACGAGAAGATCCCTCCCCTCTTTTTTTCCTAAGGCATAGGTTTCCTAAGGCATTGCAGCAGCTCAGCCAGTCACTTTGGTTGTGCTGCTACTAAGCGTTTCCATATTTAAACAGTACTCCAGATTGTTTACTGAAGTGGTTAAGCGATACGCCATCCAAACCTCTGGGAATCGCACCATAAATTTCCCAAATAAATAGGCATAAGGAGAGAAGCCAAACAGGATACAAGTGTTAAAAAGCCTCAAGATTAGCAAGATGTGTCCCTTTCTGTCAAACCAGCAAGTAATAATTTCACTATGAAAAATAGCATTTCAGATGCAGATTTTTCTACAATTGGCTAATTTTGGTGCTTGGCTTCTTAAATCTTGTTTAAAAGGTCACAGGCTGAGTCCCTTCTAAGGGCCTGGGGACTGATTAGCAAGCGGAAAGATTACCAGAGAAAGCACTTGATATTTTCTTGCCCAGGGGGATCCTGATAGGGCGCTGCGGGAATTGTTACATAGGCTGGAGTAGGTGCGACGAGGCATTTTTTTTCCACTGGAACATCATGTTCAGGGGTGACAACATTGGTCTGTAGATATTTCTTCCTGTGAGAACTGGCACTCCAAAAGCTTTGGGCTGGGTCAAGTCATACCTATGTTTATACTCACGCCAATTTTCAGGACCATTAGAGCATCCAGCCTTCCACAAAATACAATTTTGTGATGTACTATTGAGGGACGTTGATCAAGACGACTTTCTGTGTTCTCTGAAGTTTCCTTCAAGCATCTTGTTGGACTGCTTTGGAGCTGTGCTGTGGTGGCAGTCACTGTCCTTCCTGCCTTCGGTCATGAGGACTTCACAGGCAAGAAGCAGCCCACAGGTAGGAAAGGAATAAGGAATATAAACTGTTGATCTGAGTTATAAGTACTTCCTGAAGGAATATAGTTGGAGGTGAAAATTATCAGGAAAGAAGTCTTAGTTTCATATAAACAGAAATCAAGCTCCTGTTAAAATTAGGCAAGGAAAATAAACAGATTCGGAAACATGACATGTGTTTTAACATTGAAATATTTCTTCATGTAAGTACGTGTAGTTATTGATAGAGGTGCCGTCACTATCCACTGTTGGGGGCACTAGTACCTTTATGTATGTATTAGTGGTGTACAAAATGCCTGTACTCCACCCTGCTCTCTTCACCCTGCTGGAGGAGCTGCTTGGACGGAAGCTGTTCCTCGGGGACATAGTTTTCCCTAACCGAGCCCCCCGCCAATCTGCACACACCCCCTCTCCCTCCAGTATAAGGTCTCTTGCAGGCTATAAAGCCAGGGAAATGGATTGCACGCACATTTTATCCCAGGCAGATCTGCTGCTGCTCCTCTATGGCTCCCATATTGGCAAGAAGCAAATTTACATTGCTTGGAAGGTCGTCTTGTTTTTCGTAAGGTTTTTATCATGCAAAGGAGGTGAACAGGGCCAAACAGAATCACAGAGTGGCAGGGATTGGAAGGGTACCTCTGGAGATCACCCAGTCCAACCCCCTGCCAGAGCAGGGTCACCCAGAGCAGGTGGCACAGGAACGCGTCCAGGCAGGGTTGGAATGTCTCCAGAGACAGAGACTCCACCACCTCTCGGGGCAGCCTGTGCCAGGGCTCTGCCACCCTCACAGGAAAAAAGTTCCTCTTCATGTTGAGATGAAACTTCCTTTAGTCAAGTTTGTGCCCGTTACCCCTTGTCCTATCACCGGACACCACTGAGAAGAGCCTGGCCCCATCCTCCTGCCACCCCCCCTTTCAGTATTTATAAGTGTTGATAAGATCCCCCCTCAGTCGTCTTTTTTCCAGACTGAAAAGACCCAAATCCCTCAGCCTTTCCTCATAAGAGGGGTGCTTCAGTTCCCTGATCATGTGTGTGTTCCCCAAACGTGTGTGTTCTCGCGGGGGCTGGCTGTGGGTGATGCCCTGGTGCTGTTGGGCCAGGTGAGGCGCCTGCCCCTCGGTATGTCTTTACCAAGCAGCTAGTGCCTTGATCTTGAGTTGGCTGAAGAGTGAACGGCGTGAAAATAAAAATGTGCACCCCTAGGATTTTTTTTTCAAGCACTGCAACTGGTTCGAATATTTCAAATGTCATGTGTCTCTCAAATTGATGCATGGTGCAATAGCTGATCCAGCGTTACGACACCTGTTCCACCGTAACCACTGTTGCTCTATCACATCACTTCACAGAGTATCTCCGATACACAGCCAGTCATAATAAAAAATAGCAACAGCTATGGGTTCCAGACATCCAAAAGTATAGCAAAGCAAGCGGTTCAAGGACGTTACTAGCGAGTTATCTCCATTAGATTTGAAATCAGTCGGAATTGCATCACCTTTATTTATATTTACCTAGTTGTCCTCTATTCCTTTAGATACCAGTGTCGACATCATTATGTGGTCGGGGAGAAGACCTTTCCTTTCTCTTAATTAGCAATAAATTTATTACAGTTTTAAAAGCAATCACTTCAAGGTAATTTCTGAATATCTAGGATACTTTAAAAAAAATTTAAAAAAAAAATAGACTATTCATGAGACTAGAAACCTAGCTAGCAAAAATGCATCATGTCTTTTGTAAACTGGTTGAACTAACCAACCAACATAGAGTATGTGTTATTAAAAAGCGGTAAAGTTTGCAAATAGCGGTTTACAATATATTTTTTCAAAGTTTATGGAATAACAGATATACTAAATGACAGTATCGGAAGAAATTACTTTCCTAAATATTTTGGTAAAACAAGAATTTTTTTTCATGCAGAGTATTGTTTTTCTAAATGTTTCAAGGCTTGAGGATAAGCAATATATTAAAGTTTAATTCCATTTTATTCCATTGTTTAGGTTTTTTTTCACTGTACTGATAAACATTTACCAGATAAATGAACAGAACATTTTNAAAAAAAAAAGACAGCAAGTGAAATATTATTCTGCTAACCAAAACAGAAAAACACAATAAAACCTTGTCTTAAGCTTATAAACTTAATCACACTTTAGAGGAAAACAAATTCCTCTCCTAAATTCTAGGATGAAACCTTGGCCCTCTATAAATAACAAGGTTACAACATCTTCAGCGTCTTTCTCAGGAAATATGAAAACAAATAATGTTTTCGCTCTTTCTCTCTGTCTGCCTTGATGTCAAATGCTTGCTCTTGGCAGGAGTTGCTGTTTCCTTTCTTACCCAGAGTATCTTCGGGCAGACTATCACCGAACATGAGGGTGTGATGCGTTTTCAGGGTTGTATTTCGCTAAAATCTCTTCACGGATGGCCTGTGGTGGTTAAAATACCATTTGACCATTAATTTTGTCGGTGACTCCTTGCTCTCTGGTGAGGAGCAGTGAGTGAAGTGCTGGCTGCGGACACGACTGCCTTCGTGCAGAAATCTGCTTCTTTAAGTGCCGTACCTTTGGTATGGATTCTGAGCTCCTTTGGGAAGAGTACTGCTGCGGAGCAAGTTAGGAATCACACCTGGAAATCTGGATGGAGATTTTGTCCCAGTTGCCTTTGACCACCTGCAGTACCCACAGAGCCCTCAGCCCTCCATGCTCTGCTCCTTTCCGTTCTACCGTTGACAGCAATTTTGCAGCAATTTCCTCTTCTTTAGTCTTTGCTAGTAAGTGTGGATTGACCGGTGTGCCTTCGGATAGTCGTGGCTTTTTAGTCAGTCTGTCCCCTGTTACAAAACCTACAGGGCAGCAGTTCACACTTAGACTGGGTCTTGACTGCTCCTTTGATATAACGATGTACCAGATAGTAAAGACTGTCAAAAGCTCATTAAGGAAGAGACCTGGTGAGCCTGGGCTCAGCGCTGCTGTCATTATCAGCTTCCCTGCCGAGGGACAAACTGCAAAGAATGTGTATCTGTGCTCAAACATTTCAAGTGTGCCTTTCATCTGGGGGTCTTGAAATGCCTTACCGACGCACTGGACCAATCCTTCCTCTTGCCGCCACCGAAGGGAAAGCTGACTTTGCTCACGGATTAGTTCTCTGCTCCCAAGAATTTTGCCACCCAAGATGGGACCACCAGGAATCCTAAGCAGGAGTATCTTATTTTCCTATAGCATGTGTTTCGGCATCCTCTGGCACGGGGCAGGCTAGCTGGCCAGCACGTGGCACCTTCCCGGAGCATCAGCTTCTTTGTGGCAGCCAGATCTCAGCTCTTTCTTAACAGCAAGGAGGAGACCGCCTGGTTACGTAGTCACTTCTGAGCTCTTCTACCTCTGGTATGCCTCAGCTTAGTTCATTAGGACTGGGGAATGCAGGGAATGGCGTTCTCATGGGTAGACAAGAGTTAATAGAGCTTTTCTCCTTCATCGATTTGCATTCACTTGCTCAGGGAGAGAGAGATTGTTTCAATGCCAGCAAAACAGTTTATTGTCATATAACAGTGTTGCTCCTCATCCAAGTGGAAACTGCAGGGCTATGACCAAAACTTGCTAGAACCAAGCTTTTGCTCAGTGGAGGATTTTGGTTTTATTTCCTCCAATAGCTAGAGGTTGCACTGGGCACCTTGGATGAATATCGCCTACCACCGTCTCCCTATCAGCTCCGCTCCACCTGCGCTGGCACACCCAAAGAACATACATAAGGTGGAGCTCTGCCAGGCAGAACCCCACCCGCGGTGACTGGCTCTTTCAGCCCAAACGGAGAAGAGCCGCAGTTACTCAACGAGGTGACTGTCGTCAAAAACATCGTTATCGGGTCAGCAGAACCTTCCAAGGCATCCATGCCTAAGTCTAGGCCGTCTGAATGCCCTCGTGATATTGATGTACGTAAATTTAAACACGAGGGCAAACGTTTCAAGACTAGGACTTTACATGGGAAACCTCTTGGATCAAGAGCAGCTTTGCCAGCCAGTACACGCTGCGGCCTCAGCCCCAGGTTGCAGTCTATGACTGATATTTTAACAGTAAAACTGGTAATCTTTGGATCCTCATTTTCGCATGTTTGCTATAAGGAGCTATTTGGAATAGCCTGCTAAGGGAAAATATTATTTAAAATCTATTTAGATATGTCTAAAAGCTGCTGTGAGAGTTCAGGTATACATTGTCCCAATACATACCAATTGTCTCCCCATAATCTCTTTTTTAGTTTTTTTTCCTTTCATCTTAACTGCTCCTGTTAGTTAAAACCTCCCTTCCCTCAGAACATACAGACAAAAATAATGAGCACCATAACCCTTCAAAACACAACTAACAGGATTCCTAGAGCACGGATTCAGTGGATCTTGCATATCCAGTCCATCCTCTTGTTCTCACGATGCGTATAACTCGGGATATGACATTGCCGAGTGCATTCAAGAAATTCATCAGTGCATGTTTTGGCAGTCAGCGGGAACGTGCACAAGAAAAGAGGATTACAGCCTTTAGTCCCGATGCATTTTAGTGAATCACTCCAGTGCTTCTGCTCTCATTAAAACGAATGTAAAAGGAAAAAAAAAAAAAGTTGTAAGAGTTATTCTGTACGTGTAGCAAAGTAATTAGGAGCAGAATTTTGCTCATTTTGTCTATTTTGCTATGAAGTACTATCAAATTACAGAAATAATTGGTAAAATTGGACTTAGAGTTCGCAAAGAACAATCTACAGTGGACTTGAGCCTGGCTTTAATGCTGTATTTTGTGGAATAGCAACAGAAGCAAATCTGAAATATTTTTCCAGTGTCTGGTAGAAGAATAGACTTACTTAATAGACCATTAAATAGTTGTTGGTAGTTGGGGGAAAAAAAGTGCGATTTGTCTTGGTGAGCTTTGTATTTTTTGATAAAATGTGGGATTCTCCAGGGTCTAAATAAACAGGTAGCATGAGTCTTGTTATGGTAGAATTTATATTTGCTGGACCTTTATGTGCTGTTGAAAATGTCATTTCAAACAAAATGTTCGTTTTATTATCATTACAATTTTTAGGTGATTTGCTTTTCATTTTTACATTTCACATTTCACAAGGGTTCTGTCAGATTAGGTGTGTCCAAGCCTAGGGCTGCACACTGCAAAGAGCATAAATTAATCCTTAAAAACAAAAATAGAAGGGCAGAAATAGAAGTGATGTCATAGTTGTGTGTCCTTCTAACCTTCTTTTAACATGTTGCTGATAATAATAGATCAATAACTTTAAAGCTGTAGACAGCCTTCCAGGAAAGCTGCAGCCCCACTCTAGAGACCCGCCGTTGATATGTCAGTGCTGAGAAACACGGCTAAGCGAGCTGATGTTTCAAATAATCCTGCCAGGAGCTGAATTTTCTCCCCCCGTGTGACAGGAGTTGGTTTTCAGATTCCCAAATACTGGACACGAAGTCTCTGGATGGGCTCTGCCATTCAGTCTGATACGAAGTGCTAACAAAATGGTCAGCATCAGCTATATTAAGATTGTCCTGTTTTAAGAGTATTTTCAATTCTGTAAAGGAAACTGCCCTTGGAATCCAAGTTTTATTTCGCTGTTCAATCTTATTCTTTTTTTTTTTAAATGGATTGGATGATAACCTCCTGTTTGCTTCATTAAGGTAATACCCTGTCCAGACTTAGGCTACGGCCAAGTTTTAAAATAAACACAAAAGCAAAGGAGATGGGGGAGTTCCAGGGCATCCTACTTAGCATGGTGCTAGAGGAGATCAAAGGGGCAGGGAGTCACCTCTCCGCAGGCGGGTGGACAGGAGGTGCCAACATCCCTGAAAGCCTTAATCTTGCCCCAGGGGTAGGTCGGTTGCCTTTTACAGCAGCCCTTTGCCTGCCGGGCCAGTCCGTGGTATTAGTACAACCTCCCGCATCTCCAGAAGCGGTGCAGCTAGAGGCAACATCTGGCTGCTCGCAACTGGGAGGAGGCCGGGGAAAATGTAAATCAAATGATCACAGATGTGGATCTAATCAGTGCTTAACTTCTGGACTTTGAACGGGACAAAAGTTCAGGACGTGGACGAGGGCTCCTTGGAGAGCACTGTGGTTCCTGACCGGGCTGTTGGTCTCGGGCCAGTGCCTCGTAAACAGGTGTCAGCGTCCCAAAAAAGATCTCCCCTCTTTGCCAGCAGCGGGTATCCTCGCTGGCTGTCCCGTGGCACAGCTTCACGGGCCAGGAGGAATGACCCATAGGGCAGGAATGAGGCACGCCGGTGGGGCGGCATGCTGAGGCTTCCTTGACATTTGCCTTGCCTTATTTTTCTCGAGGACGAAGCAGAGATTTCAGGCTCCAGATCTGACAGCCTTTTAATACATCAGTAGAGAGAAAAAAAAAAAAGCAACAAATAAGAGGAGGAAGTGATAGGTGAGTCACTTGTGAGAATTATTTTTTTTTTTTCTTCTTAGCCCAAAGATTAACCTGTAGCTCTGAATTTGGAAGATAGAAGAAGTAAAGAAATAGGTAAGAACGTGCTGAAGGAGGGTACTGCTGCTAGGGGGCAATATATAGTAAGCAAAACCACACCAGGGCGTTTCCTCTCAGTATCTATCAAAGTTTTTTTTAACAAGAACCCCAATCTGAAAAATATCCGACCTATTGCATACACTGGCATTTCTTCTGCAGAAAGAGCATAGTATAAACAAAATATACAACCCATATTTATATGTATGTATGCTTTTTTTTTTAAACAAAAATATATATGTGTGTGTGTGTGTGTGTGTGCATGACTGCCTTAACGTGCTTCCTCCCTATCACAGTAGGGTTGTTACCAGTTCTGGGACCTGCACACAACACTTCTACGTGCTAATTCATATGAAAAATGTCTTCAGTTTAAGGAATCTAAACCCCATATGGTAGTATTTCTGAAGCTTTTTTGAAGGACTGGTGTTACGGCCCCTTTACAACGATTCTCTCAGGGAACTTACCTTATGTGATTCTTACTTTTTCATTCTGGATTCTATCACAATTTATATAAGGCAAGAAGTTACGAGCGTGGACATTTGAAAGTCTTAAATTACATGGTCTTGTTTTCCTGCTTCTTCTTTATTGAGAAGAACTGGAACAGCTGACTTAGATGTCTTTGTGACTTTTTTGTTCTAACCACTTTCTTAAACATACTCCCTAAAAAAGAAAACAAGGGGAGATAAGAGAAAGGAGCTTCAGTGAAGTCACGGGTTTCAGGTTGAGCAGTGAAATGGTTGTTCGTTTGTTTATATGTCCTCATGCTGACTTGATGATGCTCGTTTTAGAACTAGCACAGGATGTTTTTGTAAAAACTGCACTGTGTGAATGCAATTTTCCATTTATTTTAATGAAAATTTTTCCCCCCAAGAATATTGAGTGGTTATACGTGATTATGAATATAATATTAACAAGCTATTTGATCGAGTCTGAGGCTAGTAATGGATAAAATACACCCATTTCTAGAGCAGATTTTCAGTTCTGGTTCACCTGGTCTTCCAAGTCCACTGAAGAAGCATTGTCTAAATGAGTAACAGTTATAGCATAATATGCCGAATTTCGGTGGTGGAAAAGTTATTGTTAATTAGCATTAATTTTTGCAGGAAGAGTTGGAGGACTTCCACAGCTGCAACTGAAGTTTGAACAAAGGAGCAGATCTTTGCAAGTTTGAGGGGGTTTTTATTAATATAATCCTGTTTCCCATATTGTGCAGAGTGAGAGGCTCGTTGGACATTCAGGGGGAGAAGTAACAGGCGCAAAGACACAGACCCTCCTTACTGTTGTACTGCGCTTGTCTCTTCTGATCTCTTCATTCACCAGTTTCTCTCCTTGTGTTCTCATCTCTGTGATTCACAGAAGTTTATCTACTTCAGATGAATATAGCGTTTCCTTATTTTGTACTGGAAATGGCACAGAACTCGTTTTACCTGATGCATCTTACGGAGGAATCCTTCCGGAATGGCTAAGATATCTCTAACTTCAGTGCGGTTCGCAAGGTCACTGTAGCATCTCCGTGCTCTGAATTGCAGCTGGTGGCTCGGTGTCACCCACGACATCCCAGGATCTCTGGGAAGGCTCCCACAGAGAGCAGAAAGGTAGCTTGGGAGCTGCTGCAAACATCTGTTTCTGTATCTTCTTTTTCTTGCTCTCCCACATTACATCACTCCTAACAAAAAAGGGACAGCTATGAAGATATGGGTATGGTCACGTACCCTATGGGGCTGATCCTAAACACAAGTGATGCCTCAAAGCCTGTTATTATATATACAGCGTCATTAACAGCAAATACAGGAATTACCTGGCAGCGCCGGCGCTAAGGAAGGTAGGAGTTCTGTACACGTCAGATGTTCACCCAGTACTTTCTCTAACCTGGTTCAAGGGTGGGATTGAAATTGGTATCAAACGCTTTTCAGCATTCCGCACTCTTACAGAATGGGGATGTTTTGAGACAGGCAAGGCTTACTTTAAAGTATATCATTATATGTCGTATACTTGGCAGGGTGTTCTGCGATTCGTAGCAAATAGTGGGAAATGACAAAGCGATATGTAATAAAGTATAAAAGAAGCATCGGATGGGTCTGAGTCTATGTTCCAGGAATATTAGGAACTTCTGCTGTCTCGAAATCCATAGGTTTCTGAACAGCATCAGCTGTGGATATGGCAGAGAAAGGGCTGACTGGTCATGTGGCTGCGTTGAAATACATTCAGTGTTTCTTCAAGTCTTTGTTGTAGTGTTGTGTGGTTAGTAAATAGCAGAGAATGGGTTAGTCAATTTTAGTAGGCAAAGCTAGCAATTTTCACAATACTCTTCTCTTTCAGCTCCCAACAAAGAGATTAAGATGTGACTGCAGCTGAATTAGGACGTTAATGTGCTTTGTGCTCTTCATATTACATCTACTACCTTGCCATAAATAATTCTGAATGTGAATTTATTTTGAGATTAAATTAGTGTCCTTGTTTAATGTGATCAGCACAAAGTAGAGATTCGCGTTTCTAAGTCTTTAAAATACTCTATTCCATATAAAAAGGTGGTTTGTGTTCTGCAACAGAATGCTTTGACGTCTGCCAAATCAGCGTAAGTGAACTAGTTATAATCCCTGTGCGTTTGTAATTACTAAAGTGGTTTGGATGGCTTTACTTAGTATTAAATCCTGACATCATCTTTAAGTACAGAAATCAAACTTGTCGTAATTAAGATTATATCAATAAAGTTCTCACATTTCACATCTTTTCCAGTAGTCCTACTAAACCAAAATTGTATGATTCATTGCCTACCTTATGTATTTGTTCTTTCCGATATTGCCAGGCTACTGATGTGTAAACAGAAATGTAAATATGTGCCTGCGGATGGGCTATTGTTTGAGCTTGCACAATAGGACTGAATCATTGCAGCAGGTCCCCTTGTTCTGTACCGGGGACTTGACAAATGCCGCTCAGAAGTGCAGCTCCAGAGCACAGGGAGCTTGTTTGGACTCAGTGAAGCTTGTGATTTTCGGCTCTAAACATATTCCATCCTAATTGTAATTTCCAAACTAGCGCTGAAAAGTTCACAGGTCTATTATGAGATATGCAAAATATTCAGATTCATAGGCAGTAAAAGGTTCTTCTCTTCTAATAGCCCCTGTAATCTGCTGAAGTAAATAGGCTTCAGTAAACAGGCAGTTCCTAGGAAAGCAGGCAGCTTGTACAGAATCTCTTGGTGCAGCAAATATCCCAGATACAGGAATTGAAATGGAGATCTGCAAACTCGAGGTGTTTGCAAGTTCCAGAGAAGCATGACTACTAATTCCAGAGAAGCATAGCTTTCATACTAATAATGTTTATCTTACTCCGATAAACTCAAGAAACGTGCCAAGGCTTTGGCCACACCTTCCTCCTCTGGTGCCACAGGTTGTTGTCCATGCAGACTCCTGCGTGTTACCATGAAGAACCTGGATTGCAGGTTCATGTGGTGCCCTCCCAACATTAAGGTTGGGTCAGGTTGCTTGGCACCATGTGTAGTTAAGCTCTGACCACCTCCAGAGATGGACGGAGATTTACAGCTTCGCTGGGCCCTTTCCCCATCATGTGATCACTCTTGTTGCTCAAGTTTGTCAATGTCCTTCTTGTGCTGGGGAGCCAAAATTTGGCACAGCACTCTAGCTGTGGTCTGGCAAGCGTCAAATAAAGGTGAAGACTGCTTCCCTAGACCTACTGGCTTTGCTTTCTTACTAATGGAGTCCAGTGTGGAGCTATCCTTCACCACTCAAGAGAATCACTTCTTTGAACCTGTCCACCAGGACCCTCGGGTCCTTTTCTGCAGAGCTACTTTCTATCTGGTCCACCCCAAGTTTGTGCTTGTGCTTGAGGCTGGTCTGTCCAAGTGTAGGACTTCATACTTGACTTTCTTGAGTTTCATGAGACTGCTCTCAGCCCATTTTTCCAGCCTGTTGAGACCCCTCAAAATGGCAACCTTACCCTCCAGCTTATCAGCCATGCTCCTCAGTTTCATGTCATCTGCAGACTTGTTGGGGAATGAGATTTTTCCCTGTCTCTTCCTTCCACGTCATCCCTGAAGTTCAACCAAATCCAGACGGGTAGTTTGGTGAAGAGGAGGAACGTGCTCTTAGGCTAAGACATAGCTAATTAAAATGTGGTATCTGTCCTCACCTCATCATAAGCTTAGTGGCAGCTCTAGGTAGGAGGGAAGTATTTTTCCTAATGGGCTTAATCTCTGCAATTTTTGCTGCTATCTGCTGCGATCTGCTCCAGAGACAGTGTTGAAGTAGTTGCAGCAACAGACTGTTGTAATGTAGCTGCCACTAAAGCACGCTCCTCTGCGTGGTTTTGTTGTTTGTTTATTTTTGGGAGATTTAATTTAGTATCCATCCAAGGCTAAATTCTAAAATTCTTGCTTCATCTTCAGTCTTTAGAAAAGCAAATTCTGGCCCTGTGTGATTTAAAAAAATGGCATAATGCTGCAGTATTTTACTTCAATGTCAAAACAAATCACATCTTGGAAGACTTTGCCTTCTATAGCTGGCATAAATGCACATATGCCAACACTAGTTTGCATTTTATCAGTTATCTGTTTGCTCAGTCTGTAGTGAAATTTTTACATTAAATCCTTTAGCGCAGCTATATACTTCAATAATAAGTGGAAAGAGTACGGGTGTCTGGCAGGTTGAGAGGGAGGAAACCTCTGACTGCTTAAAGAATGGTTCAGTGTATCCTATGCAGTACGTAGGTACTTGAGGGGAAACTCACTGCTTAATTTTTCAGCATGGACGAGTGCTTATTGAAGGAGAAAATGCCTACTGAAAAGGGGAAAACACCGTGGCACCTATTGTCACCAGCTAATTCTGAGACTATTTTTTCTTTCCCCCTCCCCCCCTTTTTTCCTTCTCTTAATCGTTCTATAAGACAGTAAACACATGCTGAGACAGCAGCGCAGAGAAGAAGTTACCTGAGCACTCCGCCTCTGGAGGAGGAGACCTAGGTAGGGCTGTAGAGGACTGCGGGAAAGCGGAGAAGGGAGGCATGGAGAAGGGGTGGGAGCCCTGCACAAGGGCTTGTTGGCAGAAGAAGGCAGGAACAGGATATGTTTCAGCTTGGGTGGCTCTGGGAGGAGCAAGTGTTGGGATTAAAGTGTCGTGATGAAATTGTTCCTTTTCTTTTCAGACGCAGACAGTGAGTTTCATGGGGTGGATTTTCTGCCAGAAGATCTCAACGAGGCTCCGGAGGAGACAGGAATGAGGGTGAACAAGAAATACTCCTGTCTACCTGCTGAGGAGAAGGGGATTCACATTATCAACATCCGAGCTATTGAGGATATAGGCTATGACCAGCACGAGAGTACAGTGAGTACAGGACTTGCCCGATGCGTCATAACTGGCATACTGCGCTTTGCCGCTTTGCTTATTTCTCATTCTCTCCATTCCCAGGATGCTCTGAAATCCTCTCCCTCTCTGTTTCAGAAGTGCTGAGGAGGATTGCCACCAGGCACAGTACATGCTAATTTGGTGGGGCTTGTTCTTTGATGTGAAGAAGGGAAGCCAGGGATCCTTATTTAACCTTTAGCGTAAAAAGGGGGTGGCTATTTTCAGAGTAATCAGTCTGGCAATAAGGCTGTAGCAACCTTCAAATCTCTTTGCCCATATAGAGTAGAACAGAAAAAACATCTAAAATTTCAGGGTGAAAGCTATTGTTAACATATGCAATGCTAAACTAATACTCTGTAGAACACAACAGAGGTTAGATTTCCAGGGTTATTCATAGTGCCTCGGTTAAATTCTTCAACGCCAATTTTAAAGAGAGTTAGCGATGCGAGTACCCAACAGGATTAGGAATTGGTTACGTCATGAACACATAGAGAGGAGTTTATTCAGGGGAAGGAATTGAGGTGGAGTGGGCTATATAACAGATCTCGCTGGGGAAAGGTGTACCAGGAAAAGAAATACTTGATTCGTTGTGCTTGTGCTTACTTAGGATGGACAGCAGAGGAATAGTTCTGTCAGAATGTAAACATCCCTCCTGCTGTGGTAAAACTGAGATGTCTTTTCAGCGTCTCATTTGAACCAAAGGGACACGAGCCTTACATGGTCTCAGTCAGCGCAACTCCCTCTCTATGGCAGTGTAGCAGCACCGTGAGAAAGGATTACTACCATTCTAATGTGGTACTAATCTCACCGTTTCTTTCTTTAAAACAGGACCAAGAGGCTTCTTTGAGTCTTTTGCCTGCATCCCTTTCACGGTGGGATGTAGCTATTCTCAGGTATTAATAAATTTATTGAGGGTTTAGTATCCACAGTGCAGCATCTTCTCCTGAATTGCCAGAGGGTCCACACAAGGGTCAGTTTTTCAACAGGAAAGTTCAAAGAAATAGGAAAAAGCTCTCATTCAATTTCCGCAGTGTGACCTGTCCCCTTCCCAGTGGCAGCGGCTCAAAAAACCACAGAAACTAGGGATTTTCAGTGCCGCTTTTCTCAGCCTCCACCCAAGGGGTGCTGCAGGAGAAGAGGAGCTGTGGCTGGGAGGTACCGATCTCTCCTGAGCTCCCCAGGCACTTAGAAACATCTGGCACACTCACTGCTCTCATCTTCGAGAGCCGTCTTCAGTCCTGCCCGTTTCCTTTATTTATTAGGTTCCAGAACAGAGCACCTAATTGCTGTCCCTCATAAAGTCAGTCCAACAAGGGTGGGAAGTGGCTGGGCTCTGAGTCTTTTGCCTGTTTTATCTCCCTCCGCTTACCTGAACATCTGTCAGTTCAGCCCAGTTTTTCAGAAATTGATGCTTAATGAATTAATAAGATCAACACATCTTTAAAATAAAAATTAAATACAACTAGTTATCTTAAAAGAAAGCCCGGTGTTCCTGTATCTTGTTTACATCAACTATTTACTTTGAAGAGGTATTATATCCTGAAAATCCAGTTAGTTGCTATTTCTTAATATTTTGTTTCTGCAAAAATTTGCGGAACTGAGTTGCCTGCCGCAAGCAGGCTGTCAGCTTGCTTTGAAAAAAATTTGAGTTCACAGGTGCATGCCATGAATCATGAAGCAATCAGAAAGTAATAGTTATTAACGGTCTTTTATATTGTAGTTATGCTGAAGAGCTAAGGAGGACTATCTAGATGGGATACAAACATGAGCAGCCCGTGCCGTGTCGTGGCTAAATAAGACAGACATGGAGCAGGGGAAAGAGGGAATAGGACACGGTGGCAGCGGATGCTGTATTATTTTATGACATGTTTATGTATTTGGAGCAAAGGGTTTGGGTTACATGGAAAAGAGAGGTGGGATCCTGAAAGAAAAGGAGAAAGAGATAGTAAAGGCGGGCATGGAGCAAAGCTGCGAGGGGCTGAGGAGATGGGGACCTGCAGCCAGGCTGGCCCTGGGCAGACGTGGTCGAGTCAGGCTTTGCAAAGCTACGAATATTCAGGGATCCCACCTTGGCAGGCGGCTGCTCCGCGTCCTGCCTGGCATCTCGGGCTTCTTGCTGTCTGCCAGTCCTCCTTGCTGTGCGTTACTGCTCTGCGCTCATCTGATTACGCTTGTCTAATTACTTCTTCAGTGGGCTTCCTCCTCCCCCCAAACCCAGGAAAATGGGGTTTGCTGCTGGAATTTGTTGTCTGAGGAAAAAAGGGAAGAACAGACTGTCCCTTAGAGAGAAATTTATTGACTTATAGTTGTGGTAGCGGGGACTTTCCCTTCCCAAAGCAATGTTCAGAGAAGTATGCAAATTTGTGTAGCCTTGAGTGGTTTTCAGTGAAGTTTTGGCTGTATCGGTCATGATACACTGTGCAGTAAGCTCAGAGGCAGCTCCTGTCATCTGAGGTTTAAAAATCGGATTGTCTTAGAAACAACCATTTGCAAATAACTTACATTCACGGTTTTATGTATGAAACAAGCAGAAGGTGTACACATCCCAAATGGGTTTTTGACCAAAATGATTTGCAACTGGTGGTCAAGTGCTATCATTTGGAGCATAAGTCCTCTTCCGTACGTGGAGGCTTTACATTCGTCTGTAAAATTAAAAGCCAAAAAATGTCCCTGGTCCCTGAAAAGCCCCTCCTGTGATTAGTATTTTGGTAAAAACAAACGCAAGTTACTAGTGAATTCTAATTTTTTTTAATGGTGTGTGCATTTCCAAGAGTAGAATTATGAATTATGCATGAGAAGTGAGAGTATTATTGAAAGTAGAAATGAGTAATTGTTAGTACTGTTTTATGTTTCTACAGTTGCCCTGTGCAGTTTTCATATAGATGCTTGGAAATGGAATTGTGTTTTAAAGTCTTGCATTTCTTGCATCTTGCAACGCTTCGCACAGTGTTGATTTAAGAAAGGAGTAAAGCCCTTGCCACCATCAGATGGCAAAGCGACACAGGTTTTATAAGTGGGGGGAAAAAAAAAGCGATGAACTCAGTAAGCAACAAACCCACTTCCCTGGCTACGGTCCATCTGCATTTTTGGCGGCGCTTCGTGACCAGCTGGCTCCCTTCAGTCTCTATCTAAGATGATCTCTTTCTCAGATGATACAAACTTGCACCGATAGATGAGAGAAGTGAGAAATGTTTGCACATGATATTAATCTGTTTGTCAGAATTGAAATGCAGATGTCTTGGGTGGAAAAGGACAGATGGATCTTAGTGGCGATTAAACCCCAAAGGAGAAAACCAAATCCACCGAGTAGCTGATTTATGAACTCGTGTGCTGGTAATTAGATTAAATCCCAGTTATTTTAGCTATTCATTTCTGGCCCAATAAAATCCCATCTGGCTATCAGTAAAATTGCAAGTGTTAACTTGCAAAATTGTTTTGAGTAAGCAGCATGGGGGGGCTTGCTCTTTGAAGATAGATCATTGTGTGCTCCAGGCAAGAAGGAGCCCTTGACGCAAGGATATGGTCTGTCTGGTGTTGGCGTGTGTACTCATTATTCTTCTCCTCTCACCTTCTCTCCTCACCCCCATTCCCTGCTTCCAGTTATTAAATTCCCTATCCAAAAACCCAGATGCTGACTGCAAATATGGACTCTACTTCAGAGATGGCAAGAGAAAAGTTGACTACATCCTAGTTTATCATTACAAGAAGTCCTCGGCAGGGAAGGCACTCACCAGGAGAGTTCATCACAATGATTCAAGTGCCCGAAGCACCAAGCAGGACCAGCCGCTTCCTGGGAAGGGAGTGCAGCTGGAAATGAGGGAAAGTGAACCTCACGTGGATTATCACGAAGACGACAAGAGGTTTCGCAGGGAGGAGTATGAAGGGAACCTTGTGGAGGCTGGTCTGGAACTGGAACGCGATGAGGATGTAAGGAACCATTTCAAACGGTTAAAGATAAGGAGTATAAGTGGTGGTCGAATCCTGGGAGATGCTGAGCCGTTCCTGTGAACCTGGCTCTGACCAAGGTTACACAAGCTCAACTCTTCCAGAATTTGATTTCAGTTCTAGCAGCGCCGTCCTCGCCCACCAATTTAACTCGTTTCACAGGAATGGGCCGCGGTGTTGTTAATGCCCCAGTGAGGTGAAGTTTCGTACTTTTCTTGGCCGGGACTCGTGGCACATCCACTGTTGCAACACAGCTTGTTGATGCGTTGCCATATCTAGAAGGGAGGTTTAGATTGCTCTCCACGCTAATCCCGGCTTGGTGGGTTTACACTATGCTGCGGTTTGGATCCACTGGTAATTCCAGTTCTGAAAAATACCCGATACAGACAGTGACATTATTATAGCTCAGCACAGACTTCAGGAGAATTAAATCTGTTCAGGAGGTTCTGGTGCATGCTCTAGCTCGGGCACATGGGTCTGTATTACAGTTTGCTCTTTCCATTCTTAGATATGAACAGTACAGCTTGTAACGCCTTTCACCTGTACCCTGAAAACAGTATATTCTATTAAAAGACCATTAGACTATATAAAAAAATGATGTGTGTGAAGTACTGCCAGTGTGTGATTAGTAGAAATAGCCACAGCCGTATTAATTTCAAAGAAAGCTATTACAATTAACTGATCCAACCAATGTGCCTGAAATTCCTGTGGGAGAGGGTAAACATTTATGCTGGTTTTATTTACAGGATCTAAAAGTTGAGATTAAACATCTAGACCTGTGATCAGAGTGTTAAAAAAATAAGTATTAATCACAGATTACAGGCATGTATATAATAGTGTGTGTATATATATATGGAAAGTATATATTTTGCGTGATATAATGCAAGAAAACCTTTCGTTTCTCTGTCCCCCAGGTGGAAATAAGAATTGCTTTCCATCCAACTTGCAAGTTGTTGTAGTAAACGGGAAACCTGCCTGTGCCAAGTCGTAGATATTTAAACCCTTTGCAAGATGGGAGGTCCCCACCTATGACATGTAATACAATTTCAAATGACGCAGAAGGGCTCAGGGTTCAAGCCAGGGGGCTGTAAAAGAGGGAGAATCCGGTTCTTTCCATCCGAGAAACCAAACCAGATGAGGAATGTAGAGAGATGAAAGCAAGCCGCAGGGATTTACATCAGCTCCCATATCCAGCACAGGGGGGAAAACCTGCAATCGTTTGGGCTTGAAAAGCATGCCACGAAGTTGCGTTGGAGGCCTTACTAATGGCACAAAAGAGCAAAGGTTTCTTAACCATCAGATGATGTTTACTAAGTCACTTAAACGCTCTTCAGTGAAGTAAATTCCAAGGTGGTTGGGAAGGCTGGCAGTTACCTACGTCCTCTGAGTAACCCGTTTCTAGAAAGCCAGTGCGGGATATTGCTGCGTGAAAGCTAATTATAATAAACTGTCCCAGTTTGTAGAGCAGCAAGATTAGAAAGATTCATTAAAATTTCTTTCTCTTCTGTTTGCTGAATGCCTGCTAGTTTGATATCGTTTGTCCAATGGCTTCGAAATGGTAATTCCCCTGGGAATGAATAGGGGTGTACATTGGAGTGCCAGAAGCAAGCCCCCGTGTCCAGCCGTCTAGAACAGAGCTCGGAGAACTGCTGGGATCCATGCAATCACTAATATTATCGTTAACATTTGTCTTCTTTTTTTTCTTTTTTTCTTTTTTTTTGGTTTGTTGAATTCTTCCTAACAGTTTCCCTAATTAAAATGCGTAGCGTTTTAATGTTTAATTCACATCTGTATCCGCGGCTGCTTCTTCCTTACTGCAGTTCTGGTCCTTTGAGATACTGAGGCAGCAGGGACTCTCTCATTAATTACAACGCGCTCAAGAAATCGTACCATTTGGCTGGATGCCTCTGCTTCAGATTTAACTGGCTTACCCTCTATTTGTGTCCATAGCCATTAGCTTTTATTTCCCAAACATTCTTTATCTGTTTAACCTTGTGGTAATTGTTCTGGAAGACAATAGCATTTTGCAGGCACGTTTTATAGCAGCTCAGAACAGGGAGGGGCTCAGCGATTGTCCTGTTGTTAGAAACGAGATGTCTCAAATGAGATTTAGCGTGTTGGCGGTAATAGACTCTTCCTTAAATATGTCTGAAACACAAGAGGAAAAATAATTGCCTCTCATCAGTAACCTTTTCTCCTGCTTTTTTTTAAGACTAAAATCCATGGGGTTGGATTTGTAAAAATACACGCGCCGTGGAATGTATTGTGTCGAGAGGCAGAATTTCTTAAACTCAAGATGCCCACAAAAAAGGTGAGTCCTGATCTTCTTTTTCTTCCTCCTGGAAGGCGTAGTTTAAACATACGCTCATCTCTGAGCACCTTACAGAGGAAGCCTTTTCCTTCCACAAGCATTTTTAAAATAGCTAATTAATATGTACAGAAAATGAGTCACAAACTTGCTTGCTTGGGACAGCAGAGAAAGAATAAATGGAAGGAGGAATGGAAATTAAGAATTCCTGCTGTTACTGCTGTCTGTACGCGATGCAACGGATTTCATACGATGCCTTATCCTCTCAGCGTGTTTTAAAAGAAGAGGTTGCAATTGATGATGAAATTTATGTGTGCGTTTTGGTGGCGTTTTCTCACCCGAAACGCTAGGCTGCTAAAAATGAACATCAGAGTAACAACTTGCACGCAGTAGTCTCGCTGGGCTTAGCGACTATTCATATACATCGTTAGTCATGTTTGCAGGGACTGGGACTGCATGACCACAAAATAAATTACCTTTCAGAATATTTGAAATGCCATTAAAGAAATGACAGCATATTTTCATCATGAGCTAAATTCTGTATCATCCGTGATGGATGGCTACCTGTTCAGTGCGCGTAGCTTAGAGATGGATTAATATTTAAACACATACTAAGTGCATGTCCCAGACTGCGGAGGGAGGTCTATAATGGAGCAAGAGACAGTCTCAAAGCCCAGCGTCACTTATTACAACACTGAAACCACACTTTTGGTTTGGATTTCATATTAATCCCCATTATTGCCTCACTTACCACCGATTTTAATCAGAAGCACGAGGAGATAAAAAAAAGTCTGTTGTGATCCTGCGGTTAAAGCTGCTTTGCCGCAAAAGAAAAGTTAGGGTGGGCCTTTTGTGAGGGTTTTTTGTGTGAAAAAGGCCACTTAAGCCTGCAGGCATTGCCCAGGAGAAGCGATGTGCCTGGGAACACCTTCAGACCCCTGGAGCCTTATTTCCAGCATCTTCCTGCGGTGGGAGCCTTGCCCTGGATCTGCACGTAGTTTTTGTGGCTCAGACAGGGAAGCCTCTTTTGTGACCTGCTGACACCATTCCTGCTTTTAGAGCTACAGAACTGCAATAGACCACTCAAGATATTTTGGTTCCTTTATACGGAAGAGGGGAATCTCCTGAAACCTGCACAATATTCCCAGGAAAGCCCACTGGGAAAGGAGACCACTTCTGTTCTTTTGCCCAGGGGCTCTGTTGCTCCTTCATTTCTTTGTCCCGTTGCACCAAGAAAACAGTAAATGCCAGAGGAGTGGGTGTCTCGGGAGTCGGTGCCAACAATATCACCGTTGAACATCCCAGCCTGATTATTTGGAATCACAGGTCATGTTTTGGCTCAGAGGATAAACAGTAGGCTTCCTCTGCTTGCTTGTTTTGACTTTCCCATCCATCTGTGTCTTTCTGAATGTTTTCAAGAAGGTAAGCTGCGCTCCTCGGTAGCTTATTGTGATGTATTTATTTAATTGATGGTTTATTCCTTACAGTTCACTCTCACTTATGGATCAGCAGAAGGCGATAAAGTCTCACTGTTTTTCTCTTTGCCCGCTCAGATGTATCAGATCAATCAGACCCACGGCCTTCTGAAAAAGATAAACTCTGTGATTCAAAAAATAACAGAGCCCATCCAGCCCAAAGTAGCAGAACACAAGCCTCAGACGGTGAAGCGCCTCTCCTACCCCTTCTCCAGAGAGAAGCAGCACCTGTAAGTGAAAGCTTTCTGTAAATGTTTGTGTCAACAGGGTCCAGCCTTTCTGATAGCAGCTAAGGCACAAAAAGGTGAAGGGAAAAACGAACGCCAGCCCTATGTTAGTGAAAGAATGTTGCCATTTTGCAGTACTTACTTTTCTTTTTTATTTTTTTTCTTTTTCCTCACTGTTGAGGAATGAGACTTTGTAGAGCCCCTCCGTGAAATCTCTGGGCTGCTGTTGTGGTATATGATACCTATCTGTGTAACTACACACATCAACTGTTAGACTGCCAAACGGGATTTATCGTGTGGTTTACAATAGTCTCTTTTCCACATAAAATAAAATGCGCAGTAAAATTTGTAGCCAGCGATGCGGGTTGATAAATTTCGGAATAATTTCACTCATCTGGTAGGGGCAGCTCACACGTGTACTGCCAGCCAGCCCGTGTCCTTGGGAGTGCTGTGAAGTCCGTGGTGGCTTCGCCATCCATTTCAGATCAGTAAGAATAGCTGTAAACGTGGGTGTAGGAAAAAATCAGAAGGTGGGGCCCAGCCAAAGTTTCGATTGCCCTGGATTGCTTTGCTGCTGCTCTTCCTTGGCCAGCATCCCAGCGGAGAAGCTTTGAAGACCGTATTTATCTATGTGCCAGCTGGAACAAATAACAGTCCTAGGGCAGGATTTCTTCACTGTACATACACGGTTTTTAGTTTTTAATAAAGGGATGCAGAACACCGATGGAGCTGTGTATTTTAGTTGGGCCAGTCAACATATGCGACATTTGACATGCTCTTGGACTTGCAGGAAATATATTTATGTATTTATTGCCTGTAGGATGTTCCTACAACGACAGAGCCTAGTGGCTCAGAGAAAGCCCAGAAGATGCTCCTTAGCTCAGGCGTGGATGTGCCTTACCCTGTCTGCAGTGGTGGGTTTTTTCAGTGAAACCCCCTGTGTCTTTGCTGAATAAGGGAGGCAAGAGTGGCCTCACAGGGGTTAAGGTACAGACAAAACGTAAAGATTATTAGGAGAAATTCAAGGCCAGCAGTGGTCGGGAATTCAACTTAAATGAGCGTCAGCAGTCACTTTTCTGCACAAAAACCTATAAATATATAAACCCAGTGAAACACATAAGCAGCTTCTTTAACATAGGAGAGTTGCAATAGACTTTCTTTTTAACAAGGTTTCTACAAGCTATTCTTTAATGTTAAGCTGAGAGATCCCCAGGAGAAATGAAAATATCGAAGGGGTCAACAAGAGCAGGAAATTACTGGCGCTTTATTGTTGTTTTTTTTTTTAACCTAATGGGCTTCCTTCTAATCTTTCAACAGATTTGATTTGTCTGACAGAGATTCCTTCTTTGACAGCAAAACGAGAAGCACTATAGTAAGTACTGTATATAAATAATCTATGGCGGATAGTGCCTTAGTCATGGTGTTAATAGCCCCTTCGCCAGCTTTAGTACAAAGCCCGTTGCAAGTTTGCCTTTCTCAACCAAGCACTAGGGGTTGCCTGTGACATCAGTTACTGAACTAATAAATAAAGCATTTCCAGCTTTAGCTTATGTGACAAATAGTCTTTGATGCTAACAGGTTGCTGCCTTTTGGAAAATAATTTGGATCTTCTTTCTAGTTCACAGTTAATCTGGGGCGTAGTTTCTTAGGTGAGACATCACCAGAAAAGAAAAGATTTAGATTCTCCTGCTGGTTCTGCCACCAGCTGCCTGCAACCCGTGACTCATTTACCTTTTCGTATCTATACATTGCTCTTTTTATAAAATGCTGCGAAATCGCCCAAGACAAATTCCAGTGAAGCAGCCCGATGTTTACAGAGAGTATTGTTTACATTTTTTGGGAGCAATTCTCTAGAATGGTCTTAAAAGTGTTGAGGTTTATGCTTTTTATTTAACATTATTTGTGATTTGTATTTAACGTTAAAGTTTACATGAAGCAAATGCAACAAGGACAGAAAATTGCATCTTGTTCTGATTGTTCATGCCTCTGTTCACCCCTGTCACTCTAGCAAGTGGGATGTACACGTGCGCAGCACCGGGACTGGGCTGAGACCTTCCTGCCTTCGTGTTGGAGGGTCTCTCTGCTCCTTCGGTGCTAGCGTGGGACTTCTCCTCTTATAATGAAACTTAGAATCATAGAACGCATTGGGTTGGAAGGGACCTTTAAAGGTCATCTCGTCCAACCCCCCTGCAGTGAGTGTGCAGGGACATCTTTAGCTGGATCAGGTTGCTCAGAGCCTCATCCAGCCTGGCTTTGAATGTCTCCAGGGATGGGGCCTCCACCACCTCTCTGGGCAACCTGGGCCAGCGTCTCACCACCCTCAGTGTAGAGAACTTCTGCCATTCCCTTACAGAAGTGAAGCCTAATGAGGAATACGATATCACAAACTACATTTGAGTACTTCCTTGTGACTTACAGAACATCAAATAGAGCGGGGGAGAAGGTGTAACCTCCTTTATAGCCACCGAGGGGGGAATGGAGAGGACAGCTCATATGACACCCAGGGCAGCTGGAAGGGAGCGTGCCAAGCAGCACTTGCTGCAACGCTTTTCAAAGTATAATGTGGACTCTTTGCCCTGCGTTGGAATGTGACTGTCAGCGTGCTTTTATCTTATATTTAACGTTAGCCTTTTGGATGCTAAGTGGTTTCAAAAAGAGCTTATATCGCAAATATAGCTGCCTTTTATTGCTACGGTGATAAGGGCCGTGAGATATCTAACTTCTCTTTCCTGCTTTGAAATTCTAGTCTGTGGACCCCATGAGGTAGTTCCCCTGTAGCCTGAAGTGCAGTGATTTGATGTGAGCGCAGGTTATCGAGGCTAGGTGTGTTTGACCAGCGAAGGCAGATGCAGCAGCACAGAAAGGGAAAAGAAAATGACAAACATTGAGTTGGTTTATTTGCGATGAAACGTTTACTTTGAGATTGGTGGGAAAAAAAACCACGCAGCTTTTGTTTGTAGACTTTCTTTTGTATGTCTAGGTATATAGTGAAAAAACCCTGTAAGTACAAGAAACTTGAGGGGGCAAAAGGAGAGGTAAAATTCATAACAGGCTTTCTGAGAAAGGTGGCAAGACCAAATGGCACCGTAGGACAAGAGGGTGAGCAAGACTAACTGAAAAATGGACTAAAACCAAAGGAGCTCATAGCAGAGGCTGGGAGGAAAAAGAGGGATGGGAGGTTTTTAAACTGCTTGAGGAACACTGGGCAGTGCTGGTTGTATGCTGCTTTGCTTGAAATCCCCGTAAATCACCTGGTAGGGAAAGACGTGTTGAATGTTTCCCAGCATTATTTTCTCCTGCATGCATTTCTCTCTGTATTCTTGTTTCTTAAAGTTCTCTCCTGCCTTTCTCATATGTGTTTTTAAACCGCAGTGCAAATATTGACCCTTCCGCCTACTGCAAAATGAACAGGAATCTAGTCACTCCCTGTGAGTCCTCGATGAATAGAAACTAAGCCAAAGACCTCTTTTTTATTTGAAAAAAAAAAAACCAACAAGCGAACAACATTATGTAAATGGAAATCTCTGTGTGACAACCCTTGAACTCACTGGAGTTAGAAGACACCACCAGGCAGATGAGCTGTGGGCTTTGCCTCTTACGCCTTCGCTCGCTTACCTCTGTCAATCGGGCAAGCGCCAGACACGTTAGCCCAGGGATTAATTAGCGAGCATCCCCAGAAAACCTCTCCGTGGCTCTGCAGCCAGGCCAGGCGACGGGCAGCAGGTGCCTTTGCCCGTGGTTTTCCTCCGAGTGCTTGCCTTGCCTCAGAGCATCGCTGCGCGGGACGAAACCTCAGCCGCTCGGGCGGCGCGCTGAGACGTCCAAAGGTTATTTGGCAATAAATGGGCTAAACTGTAAAATAAATACCTCTGTTTGGCCACTGAGGTTGTGCAAGCTCAGAAATTGTAAGGTCAGCCCGCGTTAGTGCAGTTTCTGATGAACAGCTGCGTGCTGCGTACGCGTTATGAGCCAGAAGCTCTGCTGCACTCCTCGGGTTGAACCCAGTTTGCGCCGTCGGAGGCGAGGGAAGAGCTGGCCCAGCACACCACCTCGTCTGGGTGGAAAAGGGCTTCTCATCCTTGATCGATGTCTAACATGAGCAAAAATAGCATTTCTGTTGTGCGAGTGATTAAATGTGACCCCGTTTCCCCCGATCAGTTATCTTGGTAGCTGGCTATTTAGTTAAGCCTTTCTCTCTCGTACGGCTAACTCGGCGCGGAAATCTTTAAGCCCGGCTCTTATGAACACCGTGACTTTTATTAAAGAATGACGACTTCATCGACACCTTGGTTTTGCCAATATTTCAACTGTACACAAAAAAAGATTGTGCTTTTCACTGGCAGTATCTGTAGTAACCCTTTCCTTTCTTTTATTTTACTTCTGTAGGTTTATGAAATATTGAAAAGAACAACATGTACCAAAGCAAAATATAGCATGGGTAAGGAACTTTATTTAGCTTTAAGATCGATATCATTTTCAGGTATTGAAAATAACTGCAAGTCGTTGGCTGCAGAGTTTAGGTTTTTCCCCTGCTCTCCAATTTGATGTATGTGGATATAATTGCTTTATGTGGAAATTTAATTTAATTAATGTAGCTGTTTGGAATTTTTTCAAATGCGAATCTATAGATTCGACTCTAAATTAAATGCTAGGTCAGCATTTAGCCCCTGCAAATGTTAGTTAGGTCCTTTGCAGCAGGACTGGGTGTGGTGGGTATTACCGGTGGGTAAGACACGCTCTGCGTATGTTCAGTTCTACGCTCACTGAAGTGGATGACGGTATTACCGTAAATTTCAATAACTGCCGTGAAAATCTATGGCTTGGCCCATTCCTTTTAATTAGTAACCTCGCATTTTTGTGGTGGGATGGCTTTTCGATGACTTGAGTGAAATGGGCTTAACTGATGACTGCCCAAAACGCTGTCCAAAGTGGAACTGAGATTAACCCGCTGGAACGGCCAAGGACTAAGGCACGCACTGAAAGCTGGCCCCTCTCTTGGCCCTCAAAACAGTTGTTGCAAGTCAGCGGGTGTGAAGTTTGTATTGCCACGTGCAGTTGTTTTAGGATTTCAGCCTTAGGGCTTGTGCTCCAAGAGCTATGTTCATGATACAGGTAAACATGAATTGCAAATCAGGTCACCTTAAAGCTTTGTTGGCGGCGTTTCCTGTTCAGCGGCTACATACTTTATTTTGTACGTATCGTGATATATAGGTACATACTTGACTCTGGGACCAAAGTTAACAAATAGTTAATAGTAAGCCAAATTAAATAAGGCAGAAGGCTAAATTCCCTCATATCCAAGCTCCATAACAGCCAGCCAGTAGAAACAAATTTGTATGAACATGGGAGAAAGTGTTTGATAACTGTTGGAATCAGCCTTTATTTGCCTACAAGCAGTTACATAAAACAATGGGAACTTGAATTACAGGTAGTTCTGTTCAATATTGACCCATCAGCTGCTTAGAAATACATCAAATAATGGAAGAATAACTATGCCAGAAATTATTTCCATGCTTTGACTTTTCTGTTGAGGTAACAACATACAATGTGCAATTGTTGAGTCCTTATATACACTGAATTTTGGTGTTCAGCCAGTATTAACAGAAGCGCTGTTTCACTGCAGCATGGGAAATCCAAATTAATCTGTGACTTTCAGGACTCTTTTCGAATCTGGTGCTGGATCATTTTCATTGGAAATTACGTATTTGCACTCTTGAAAGTGGAAGGTCATACAGCTCAGTTTGAATTCTTGCCTTGGAGTCGGTTACTCACTTGATTTATTATTTTTTCTTTCTTTTCTTTTTTTTTTTTTCGGTCCAGAAATGGGAAACACATTAGAGATTAGTTGAATAGGGCAGAGGCTAAAGGAAAGTAAAGTGTTAGGATTCCTGGATCGTTCTTTTACCTGAGACTGGCAAGGTCACACAGTATACCTAATAAAAATGTCATTAGGCCAGCCTGTCCATCGGTATACTCAGCATAACTCAGGTCCTTTGTGTTCCAGCGCTGGAATGCTGGGTTACAACCCGGCAAAGGTTGCAAACAGACCTGAGCAAACACAGATAATGCTGCGACATTTGTGCCCAGCAGGAAAAAGGCGGCCGCCCAGCGAACACTGCAGCCTTTTGTTATTTATTTTGCAAATCTGTGAAAATGAGAATCTGTCTCCATTGTTAAATACTGCGACGTAGAAGGGTACTATGTAGCTCTTCGGTTGGTCGCACAGCCCTAGAAAAATAATTCATCTGCTCACTAGTTGTTTCTGCCAGAAGCATGGAAACATTTGCAGACAATTCATAGCACTGTGTAATCTTAAATCGAACTTTGAAAATTAATGATACTGCAGGATACTGAGGACTCTTGGAGCAGTTCCGCCAGCAGGTTATTGGTATCTCGAAAATGTTAATAAACTTGAAAAATTCTCATTACAATGTCTCGGTGAGCCTACAGTGGGCTGTTCCCTGGTTCGTAGTCGCTGTTCCTTCAAATCCAGTCCCACACTCTGTTCTTAGCAATCAGCTGATGGGCAACATGGAGCACACTGTAGCACATGATTTTTCTTTTCCTTTTCTAAGTCCTTTTAAATTCTCCACGATGCAAGTGGCCAGATTAGGTTTGTTTTTTTTTTATGATTGGCATTAATCAGCTTAGCCTTGCGCAAAGGCAAGTACTTGACTTAGCTCTGATTCCGCACCCAAGGCTGGTTCGTTGAATCCCCAAATGGGTCGTCACGGATAACACGACACCCTCAGACGTGGGTAGTGCTCCGTAATTGGAAGTAGCTATATTAATGCCAGCAGCTGCAGCAAGAACGTTAGAGAAGTAATATGCTACAGCCCCCAAAGGTCCGGGTCCAGCCGAGTGACCTTTGGGAATGGTGGAGCGAGCTGCCGTGCCGAAGAGCCCCTTGCCGTTGTGCTCCTCCAAACTTAGACGTTGCCTCCTCCCCACCCACCCTCGCCGCCCGCACTCTGGCCCCAAGTGAAGGAGCGAGACCGCACCTGGGAAGGCAGGACTCCTCAAAGTCCCTTGTGCCGCCTGCATTTTATAGATGAAGCATTAATTGCTTTCAGCCTCATGCATGTCACTAATAAACGGATGTGTAAACAGGGAAAGGAGAGGGAAGAAAGAAGGAAACTACCCTTTTAAATAAAAGACGAAAATGTGGTAAATATGGTAAGTATTACGCCAAGGTCTTGGCAAAGGCTTTCCCTACAATTTTCTCTAATCAATCTGAAATCTGAATTGAAAACTCTGTGTGGATGATGCGTGCGTATGCGTGTTCCCGTATGCCATCAATTCCAGCCATATTCTTCTTGTGATCGAGCCTTCTGCTACACACTTTCAAACCTGCAGGCTTGCCCTTAAATCAAACTGACTTTTCAGAAAATGTAATTTATTTTAATGACTAATTTCAAGTCATTGGCTTCTAATTCTTGATTCTCAAATATATATGACTTCCTCTTGCTCTCTGCAGTTTTCCATTTCATGAAATGAGTCATGTTTAATAACCTATATGATTAAAAATGAAACTACATGGAAAGGAATGAGATGGCAGAAAAATCATTATCTGACCAAATGACTGTTATTTTGAGGGAAATCTCCAGGAAGGTTGATAAAGTGAGACTGTCTAACGTCAAAATGGTAAATAACTATTATGTCTTTATTTTTCAAGGGATCACCAGTCTGCTTGCCAATGGAGTTTACAGTGCTGCATATCCTTTGCATGATGTAAGTGATCTTGCAATATATTTTACACGTCTACTATTTGACACCAAGAAATCCGTAATGTGTTACGTATTAACGGCATCATCCCAAACACAAGTGGTTTGGATCCTGACTTCCAGCTCGCTTGTATCACGACTGCAGTACCTTCTGCTGGTTGTTTGCATCGCTCTGCTCACTTTTAATGCATTCCTTATCTCTGTTCTACCTTTGGTGATCATAAGTGAGTGTTCGAACATAACATTAGAAGAGATGTTTCGGTGGCTTAGCAAACGAAATGCTTCTGTTAGCTTCTGACCTTCTGCTCCCGAGGTCCGTGGCATGTTTCTAGGAAGCATATTTATTCCTGGGGCACCGAGTGGCTAGTTCCCTCATCCGCATCCCTGGCATCCCCCTGGCAAGGGTGGAGATGTCAGTGGCTGCGTGTCCGTGAGATTGGTTGCCACTGGAGGAAAAAACATAAGTGAGAATTTGAAGTGACATATTTCATGGGACGTGGATGTGGCTGCAGACCTTCTTACTGACGAAATCTGCTTTTGAGCAGTTTGGAGAGGTGTCGGGGTGTGTTCAACTATAGTGCCCATCGAGAGGACTAGAGAGAGGTGGGGAATTTTGGTGGGGCTCATACTGGAGCTGGGTATCCCCGTCCTGCCAGCGGTGCACAGCAGTGGGATGCTGATGACGTTTTCACTTAGAGGTTCAAGGTACCACTCAAACTGACAAACACACGCTCTTAGCTAGACCCTCACAGACAGGCTTGACAGACGTTGAGGGGACGTGGCAGTCGTGCTGTCACAAGGTTCTGGCTGTGTGAGCATACGAGGGGTGTCGAGCCCGGTGCCGGTCTTCCGGCGTGGGATGTGAAGATGAAGCGTGTCTTCCTAGTTTTGTGCTCCCCTCACTCGCACTGGTTTTACGTGGGACCACGAATGTTTTATCTCGGTGTAACTGAGACGAGAACAGTCTCTTTATCTGCCTGATGTTTATCATAAATGTCAGGCACTCTTAAATTACAGCAATATCGCTTAGAAATTCAGAAAGGTTAAATAAACTTCTCTGCATGGACTTGTCTCACGTCTTTAGACAGCTACTGATAGTCTTGTATATATGCTATTTATTGTCTTAGTTTACTCCTTTATCGTATTTAAAAATAGCTCCAAATTAAAACCTCAAATCTAATCAGCCCTGAGTGTTTGGAGAGTCTGGATAGGGATCAGCTCTCTCAGCTGGTCTCTTCTCTTTCAAGTGGACTGAGCTGAACCCCAAATACCATGGCAATATCGCATCCTTTCCCTTGACATTTTTAGGCCACCTTTATCACTTATTCATTCCTTTTTCCCCAGTGACAGACATTATTACTCTTTCTTAATGTGCCTGACGACATAAGACAAAGTGTGCTATGACAAATGAACTCCTAAAATACAGCATTATTTTACAGATTGCTTTTTCTGGTTTTGATGCATTAAGTGAGCGGGATACATGGGTATGCAAGATGCATAGCAGCTCTGGGCGCGACTCACTGAATGACGCACGTTTTCTTCTTTTTTTAAAGGGTGACTATGAAGGTGAAAACGTTGAACCTAATGACAGAAAAGTAAGTTGATATAAAGGGGGTTTAACATTCGGAAGAGTCCCAGCTTGACGAGTCACCTGTTGGAATCTGGGCGTTTGCCAAGCTTTCACAGAAAATACCACAAAAAGGCACTAAATGCCAAGCAGTAGAAGTACAGAAGTACTCTCTAGTGCTTAAATTTGCCCAAATGCAGTATGGATATGTTTAAATTACCAAGCTTGATAACGATACATTTCTGGCCATGTTGGTAAGAGCATTGACAGCATTCACATATAACTCCGCCTAAAGTTCAGATGGTGTAATTTCAGGCCAGCTCTGATGAAAAGATGCTCAGTCGTATTCTGGTACCCATATCTGACATAAATCCTGCTTCGCTCGAGGGCGAGCTCCGGTCTCAGCACTGCAACCGTTGCTCATCTGGAGTGTGAGGAGCAGAATTGGGCAGGGAGGAGAGAGGTGGCCGAAAACACAAGCCTAGAAGTTATTGGGAAAGATAAAGACTGAATATTTATCAAAAATGAGACATTCTCAGCAAAGCTTTAATGTGTGCTCTTCAGCCAGAAACTGTCCGGTGGATGTATACTGATGCATTCGCATCACTTTTCACAGAAGTCTGTGGTTTAAATTGCATTTTTATTGCCTGTATAGGGAAAGGCATTTGTTCACTGTAGTAAAGCGAGTGCGAATTATTCTAAGGAAATACTTCTCATAAGAAAGAGGAAATTTTTCACCCTTTGGAGAAATGTTGATTTCTTAAATTCAGAGCGCAATTGCTACCTACTCCCCATCACTCTTCTCTACGGAAGATGGGCTGCTTCTCCACCTATCAGACAAAAACTGAAGCAGAGAGGTTACGCCCCGTTCTCTCAGGAGAAGCTACTAAATTTGAGTGCGTGTGTTGGGCTTTCAGACTTGAAACTTTGCCTTTCCAGTTTGTTTCGTGGGCACGTCTCCAAAGAGACGCTGTGGACCTGCGTGGGCTCAGGTTGTAGAAAAAGCAGATCTAAGGCCCTCCAAGTTGATCACATGAAAATAGGTACCCAAAGATAAAGGTCTGCTGGGCCTTAAGGTGCAAATGGCTCATCAAAAGACAGCGGCTGTTATTTCTCCCCCTCTATTGATTCATGTTAAAAATACCACGTACCTGTCACTTCATTGTTAAGCAACACATTGCTCAACAAAAAATAGGATGAAAGTCCATGTTTTCTCAAAGCGTCTGCATCATCTTTTTTACTAACTTTTCAAACCTCACAAATTCACTCATTTCACAAGTTCGCTGTGTGTTTGGAAATGTTTACCTTGGCTTTTGACTTCCAGTTCCCTCAAATAATCTTTTGGTGTGTTTTGGCATCTCTCTCCTGGTTTCTTGAAGCTTTCTTTAATCTAATCCAGCGCTAGGCCAGGCTCGTGCCTTTTTTAACAAAATTCGAGATTTGAGGCATAGAAATGAAGTAAATATTTACGACTAGCATGCTGATCTCTTCTAACCATGTCTTTGAAGCTGTGCTTTGAATACCAGGCTGATAAATGTCAGGATAAATGAGATAATTCATTTGTACTTTAACTGCAAATCTGGTTTGAAGTGCTGTACAAAACTGAAACATGGCACTGCTGCAGAATCTCCTTAGCTTGGTATTTTTCTGATACGCCTGACCACTTTAAATCACTGAAGAGGAATTGAACTTGCAGCACAAACTTAGCTTGTACAAATGAAGTGAAAAAATAATAAAAGGAAGGGTCTTAGTGCACATGGATGTGGAGGTGTCCTGAGTCATTAATTGTTTCCCAAACACAGGCAGCTGGTCTTAAACTTTTAGAAACGTGGTTGCAAGAAACCCTAAAGCAGAATAAAAATAAAATTTGCAAGAATGTTCATTAAAGGGCTGCCTTTAGGTTTCCGTTTCTGCTCTTACTATTGTAAGGAAACCAACAAAGATGAATGATTTGGGGTTGCAGAGGGGAAGATCTGCAGTCCACTTAGGTTTTTGATGTCGTATTTCTGTAAGAGTAAAGAAGTTGTATTTTTTTTTGAATGACTCAAACCGTTCACGTGAGAAGTACGGCAGTTCAGCTTGGAAAGTTTGTGTTAGTGATTTGGCAGGAGAATTGCAAACCTGCTCTAGGAAGGCTGTTCCCTGTAGGACTTCTCTGTGGTAAACCAGCAGCAGGAATGGGTATGGGCAGCATGGGGCTGCCCTTCCCTGCTTTGCTGCCTTTCGCTGGAGAGATGTAGGAGGCTGACATGTGTCAAGTTTCTCATGGTAAAACAGCCTGCGGATTTAAGCAATAACATCCTGTTTGGTCTGGTTTTCTATGAAGAACATTAATAATGTTGCCCTCCCCGCGATGATAACTGCTTTAGGACTCGGTTCCCCATTGCAGTTTCTTCCACGGCGGAGCTGGTTGAGCAGCCCTCACCCACTGATGGAGGTTTGTGTAACCGAGCCCTGACATTTTCTGCCTTTTTTTTCCTCTTTTTTTACCCAATGTTTGATGAAAAGAAGTTTCTCAGTAATAATCAGTTCATGCTTTTACGTTTGAGGCAAAAGATTATGTTGTTGCCGGATGAATGAATGAAAGCAGGAGCGACCGTCAAAGCATCTCCTTGAAATATCAGTAGTTGGTCCAGGAACATCCTGCTACCGAGTTCGTGACACTGAGTTGAAGGAGGGAGAGAAGCAGAGAAGGGAGACTTGACTTGACAAGCAGATGCAAAGCTTGTCTTCCCCTTGTCCCACGGAGGTGTGATGGCTGGGTGGCCAGCGAGTGCAGTTCGTCTTCTCTAGTATTTTTTTGTACGCACGCTGATTTCTTGTTTGCTCTGTTAGCTGAAGCAAATTAAGAAAAAGAATCAGATCTGAGAAACACTATTTATATATTTTACGAAGTAAAGGATAAGCTGAAGGTCTCAGAGGAACCTATTTTTGTGAGGGATTCAATTTTATAAATCACTAATGGGGATCATTGTTTTCCTTGGCCCCTATCCTAACCAAAAGAATAAGTGGAAATCATCGTGTCCTTTTAGTTTAAAGCTGAAAAACTCTTAAATGCAGCCTTCAAGGCACCTTTGCAACTGCTCCTCCTGATGGATCCCAAATAGTACAATAATATATAATAGTATAGTGAAACAAATCAGTTTAGTCTGCTTTTTTCTGTCTTGTAATTCAAAGTGTATTCATCTTTCACATCCATTCTGCTAGATACCTCCTATAGATCATAAAATGAGGACTGCTCTCCCTATCCCTGCTATAGTTATCCATCAGTTCTGTTGCTGAAGAGCCTTTTAATGTACTAGAATTCTTCACTGTATTATAGCATGCCAAATCATCAAATTTGTTTTTAATACGTAATGCAGACCGCGTGTGCTGGCAGATGATGGGTTGAAACCACAAAGCGGTGAGACCAGATCCACAGCGTGAGCTCTGCACTTTGCTGGGGCCAAAGGGGAAAACGCTCATGCACATGACGCTTCAGCATTTGCCTTGCCTTTCTGTTTTACAGCTCCTGTGTGAGGAGTGGGCGAGCTACGGAGTCTTCTACAAATATCAGCCAATTGACTTGGTGAGGTGAGAGTTCAGCCCTTACCGTTGCGTTTCCACACTGAAGCTGTGCACAGCGAGGAGAGAGTTGGGGGTGTTCAGCCTGGAGAAGAGAAGGCTCCTGGGAGACCTTAGAGCCCCTTCCAGTCCCTAAAGGGGCTCCAGGAAAGCTGGGGAGGGACTCTGGAGCAGGGAGGGGAGCCATGGGATGAGGGGGAAGGGTTTTACACTGCAAGAGGGGAGATTTAATGTTAGATATCAGGAAGAAATTCTTACCTGTGAGGGTGGTGAGCCCCTGGCCCAGGTTGCCCAGAGAAGCTGTGGCTGCCCCATCCCTGGAGGCGTTCAAGGCCAGACTGGACGGGGCTTGGAGCAACCTGGGCTGGTGGGAGGTGCCCCTGCCCAGGGCAGGGGGTTGGAACGGGATGATCTTCAAGGTTCCTTGCAACCCGGACCATCCTGTGATACTGTGATGCTCATGCCGGTGTCCCTGTGCAGATGCTGCCCTTGGTGCCACCCCGTGAGACTTTGGAGATTGGGAAGATCACTGTGGGAAAAGGAGTTTTCTGAGGGTTTAGAAACATGCTTATGTATCCCACCTAGTGTGAAAGATTGCAGGGAACATATTTTTAGTGAATTTTGTTTGCTTATGGTGAGAGCTGAGACTCTCTGAAGAAAATGAGGTGCTTCTTTAAGAGGATTTGTTCACAGATACCAATTTACACAGGAGGAACACGGGGGAAAAAAAGACTAGTTGGACTGACTTTTTTGTATGGTGCCTGTATCGCTGGATTAGCTCCAAGCATCATGAGAAAGAGAGTCCTCTGAGAAGAAAAAAATTCCCACAGGTCATCAGATCTTACTTTCTCCATGCTTAATCCAGCTGCGATTCGTAATTTTAGCCCTGTAATATTTTAAGAAATAGGAAACGTTTCTCTCTCTCATTTCTTTTTTTAATGTATTTCAGAAAATACTTTGGAGAGAAGATTGGACTGTATTTTGCCTGGCTGGGAGTTTATACACAAATGCTTATTCCGGCTTCAATTGTAGGGATTATCGTTTTCCTATATGGCTGTGCAACTGTGGATGAGAATATACCAAGGTAAAATAAAAAAAAATAATAGATTAAATTATTGGAGGCCACTGGAAACTCAAAGTTACCTTTCTCTAGAAATGTTTTGTCGCTAGTATCTAGGGCGAGCACATCTGAAACTGAGGAACGGGGAGCTTGCTGTCCCACCGATTTCTGCTCCCAGTAAGCGGTGGAGCGCTACCAAGGGCTGAGAGTGCGCAGCAGCTTGTTTTTAAATAGTTAGCATTTATCATTAATTTTTCTTGTGGAGTTCGCATTCATGTACTAAAAATAATTCTTGGCCGGTTGCTCAGGTGTTTGGTTTTGGGTTTTTTTTCCTAACTCAGATCGTTATGTTAAAACAAACCAACAAAATACTGCTAATGATGGGGTTTAGTGCTTCCCGTCGTCAAATGCCGAGGAAGGCATTGTGTGACATTAAGATGGATCAAGAATATTCATGCCTAAAATAAGCAATTGTGGCCAGATTATCAAAATCTTGATGTCCTACTATTTTTAATTTTTTTAATAATTTTTGTATTATAATATTTTAAAGCCCTATGATTTTGCATTATTTACCCTGCACGCATCATCAGCTGTAGATGAAAATTACATCGTTTGTACAAGCAGCACGAGCACTGAGCCACAAAGCAGATAATGGGTATCAAAAAATAGATATATTTTTCTTTGTTCATTAAGAGTGCTTTGTACTGCTTCCAACAGTTGGAGGAAGTCAAAGGGAATGTCACCGCTGCTATTTCACAGATGGAGTGCAGAGAAGTTAAATTTGTTGAACTCCATTCTCTTGATACTCGGCACTTCCCTTGTACCTTATCTATTGCTGTAGTTGGTATTTCAAAACAAGAATGATTTTTAATTTTTTTTTTTTTTTTTTAACTTCAAGATCCTATAGTAAAAAGCATAGAGTGTTATGGCTTTCATAATGCTCTTTCTTATTCCCTGGAATAGAAGTAGGGCTGGGGATGGAGGGAGACGACAGCCCCCACAATGGTGTAGGTCACGGACAGAGCTGCTCGGTGGACCGGAGCTGGGAAGCACTGTGAAGGTGGTATCTGATGGCCCTACAGACCAGAAACAGATGCTGTGCAGAGGAGAAAAGATCGTCGGAGCACGAAAGGTGGAGCCGTACTGACCATGTTTTTTCCATATCTTGTTATTTGGTTGCAGTATGGAAATGTGCGACCAGAGAAACAATATCACCATGTGTCCCTTATGTGACAGAACGTGCAGCTACTGGAAGATGAGCTCCGCTTGTGCGACTGCTCGCGCAAGTCATCTGTTTGATAACCCTGCAACTGTCTTCTTCTCGGTCTTCATGGCTCTCTGGGGTAAGAAGATATATGCTTTCATGTTAAGTTTTTAATTATTTAAAAGACAACAGGAAGAAACAGAAGAGATAAAGCAGTGTATTTATACTCAGGCAGTTAATTACATAAAGAACTTCTCTTTGGTTTTTTTTAATTTCCCATGAAACTGTCACTCCCAAATTTATATTCTGGACTGAAGGCTAAAATGCAAAAAGTTGCTGAAGATGAATATCAAATGAAATTGTTAAGCATCTGTCATAAAACTGCTGCATGGTATGTCAAAATTTCATTAACGGGATTGCACGGCTTGCCAAAAAAAAAAGAAAAAAAAATCTATTTGCAGAGCCAGCTTCCACTTTAGAACATTACAGAAGAAACGTATTAATGTACTCTGGGGTTGAGGGGGGGGGGCTCTGCAGGGAAGTGTAATGGCCTTTAGCATCTCAGGACAAACCGAGATTGATTCTTGAGCGTGCTGCGAGATGCAATTAAGTTGATCAGGCAGCAGACATCATGCATGTAGACCACGAAGCGGGAGAGGTGGCGTTATGGGTATTTTTTTCTGATGCTGGCTGCCCTTGTACTTTGAGCATGTCACTTAACCTTTCTTGGCACGTCTATAGAACTTGGTTAAAAATATTAACCCTCGCATGAAATCTTGTTGGGAGTGTCTTCAGGAATGGTATAAAGAGCTTTTCTCCTCCCTTCTGGAGGAGGGATGGGGACCTCCTTGCTCGGACACCCCAGCACCATGGGCGCTGGAGGAGAGGAGCCTCCCGTCGTCCTCACTGCGGGCCAGGAGGGCTTGTTAAGATAAATGGGTTCAAACCCCGTGTTCATAACTGGGAGCCCTATAAAGAAGGGCTGCAGAGAATAGAGAAATGTGCTTTATTCGCCCCAACTTTGAAGTTCGGTAGCCACATAAGCCCAGCGTCACTGAGAGCAGCAGAAGATGATGTTTGCCTCTCCTGTACGCCTTGTTGCAAGTTAGCAAATAAACTGGTTTGGATTATATTTTAATCCTAAAACCATAGCCTCATTTTTTTATTTGTTCTAGTAAGCAGGGAACCATTTTTACATTACCATTAGTCTGAACTGGTTTTGGTACAATTCAACATAATTCAATTTACAGCAGTGCCTTTTTGACCGGGGTCTCCATTTGAGATGACGCTGTTTTAGTTGCAATGCTAAGAGCGCATTATCAAGTACTGGCAGGAAAAGGACAAGGTCCTGCAGACGGATTTTGGGAACAGTGGGGAGTCGGGAGCGCTGCAGATTCGGAAGGAAAGCTAGGAAGTGTGGGGAGGTTGAACTCCAGCAGCAGAGAGGAGGGATCAGTGCCGTACAGGTCATCTTGCCATGTAGCATATAGGGAGAAATGTGATACACCCCAAAGCAGGATGCCGTGTCAGAGACTTTAAATAGTCTGATTCTCTCACATGGAGAGTCAAGTATCGGTTTCGTTCTCCCTCATGTGCCATTATTGTGAACCCCACGTGGATCTCAGCACATAATACTCTGTTGTGCAAAGTAACACTCTTTGCCTCCCTTTCCTTAGCAAACAACTATGGGTCCCTCCGTCCTTTTTTTTTTACCTTCTTGGGCAAAAAGGCAGATTGGCAAAAGCCAGCTTCTGTGCTCTGTACAAAATCAGGCTTAATATCTGAGATAGTTTTGGAGTGGGATGTGAAATTCCTCAAGTTCTTCGGGGTCAACGTAAAATTTCATTGTGGCACAATACCATATGATACAAATGTTGTTCCAAAAAGGTCTTTTTGAGCTGGGGAAAATCAGAACTTTTTCCACATTGTTTTGAATTTGCGTTACTGAAAATTTGATTTCTACAGGATTTGTCAAAACAATTTCTTAAAAAATGAAACAAGCACTTTATCCTTTTAAGGAAACAGCATCAACAAAAAGTGGCCGTCTCCAGATGTAGGCCCGCATGTAGTCTCTCCAGTACCATTTGTGAGCACCTTATTAGGTTCTTGTACAGTTGAAGAGTTGAGGCAGACCCAAGCTCAGGTGACCCAGGGCATCCTTAGCACAGCAAGAAAATCAGCCCAAGTCAGGGGTATTACTGTGAGCAACCACTTGGCCGGGCTTTCTCTGTGTGGTGGTGGTATTGTGACACCCTGGAGAACTCCACTCACACAAGCGTTAAACCAGCTACAGCACCCAACTGAGTCAGAAGTTCAGCGTTAAACTGGACCGTGGCCCAGTGCTGCTTGGTATCAAATGGCATTAAAAACGTCAGAGAATCCAGATAAGATCATCCGGACAGTAACCTTTTGGAATTTTTAAGCTCTACTTAAGCTTATGGGCCCGGATGAAATATGAAAATGCAGGTACGCTTGGCAAAGCGGCGGTGCATCGCTACCTGGCACGTTCACCGAGGGATTTTGAAACGAGCTGGCTGTGTTTCAGACGCAGTCTTTTCTCATTGCGTTGTTCTAAGTCAGTGCCGCGGAAGGATTCCCAGTGGCGCTGAGAAACGACATCTCGTTCATTTTCCGTATTTCTGGCTGTACATGGAAGCTGCAGACCCCGGCGCGAGAACTGCCGGTGGCAGAGAGAGGGGAAGCAATTGCAGGACCGTGACACAGACCCTCTTAGGGTACTGCTGTGGCCATCCCGATTTACAGGAAGCCTATGGCTTGTTAAGGGGCTCTGTTGTAAGTTTTGCACGTGAGGGTTTCGCTTGGAAGGCGAATGAATGTCATGACCCTGGTCTGGTTGCAGTCATGAGGGTGTCCTTTCCTCTCTATTCAACTTTCTTACCCTCTCCCTGCCTCTGGTTTTTCTGGATGTGAATGTTTCTGAGCACATCTGTTAATACTCACTGCGGGAAGCTCCCCTGGGAGCACCGTTTCTTGGTAGAGTCGCCTCTTTCATAACCACTTATTTATTACACAGCACTGGTGTATTCCCAGCATCTAAATATGTCCTCTGAGAACTTGCTCGGTCTCAGAGGCAGATAGACTGATAGAGACCGGGATCATTCATTGGGGCTCAAGAATTGCTTTAACGAGGTTTCTTTTCTGTAATTCTTCTCCCTCAAAAAGAAAATAGCCTTAAAGGTTTCTTCTTTAACAGCCTGCCCACCTGCAGCCTTCACACTGGCACGAGTATTTGTTTGGGTATGATGATTAGAGCTAACCATACTATTATGACCACAAGATGGATGTAATTATAAAAATATAAAAAGGCTTTATCTGGATATCTTTGAAGGAATAATTATACCAACAGTACAAGGCTCGTTAAGCCATTCATATTTTGTGTAGATAAAACACGGGTTTATTTGGACTTGCGGAGGGAATTATTTGGAGGTGAAGACCAACAATATCATTAGTCGCGCATACAAATATTTAAAGAAGTTTGGGTGTCTGACTTCCTCAGACCCCTTAAAAAGTTGTAGGCATCTTCCTACATGAAGCTGTGGATGTAACAAATGCCCTTCGTTACAAAAAAAACCAAAGATAAAAAAAGTACCTAGATAAAAAGTTTGTCCCCTTAGCACATCAGTATTTCCCAGATAGATGTTACAGTTGAATAAAAGAGTAACAAAAATGAAGTTAACCTGACACGATATATGCTATGATGTTGTACCTGCTGAGACCTGGTGGAGGTGAGAACCTGCAGAGGACCAGCGAGCGATGTGGAGCCCTACCTAAGACAAATCCCAGAGGCTGATGTGATTTTTGGGGGATAAAATGTCGAAATAATTATTAAACTGTTGTTTCAGCTGCCACCTTTATGGAACACTGGAAGAGAAAACAGATGCGTCTCAACTACAGGTGGGACCTGACTGGGTTTGAAGAGGAGGAGGTTTGTTCCTTCAGTTCTGACTCTTTGGCTTCCACTGTGGCGTTACCGATAGCTCCTTGCCCCGAGCCGATAGACCTTGCCCCACGGGGAGCTGCTCCTGGGGCGGGTCCGTCATTTAGAAGAAAGGAAAATCTCTGTACATGAGCTATTTGAGGTTTTTACAGCAAGGGTATGAGTAGCATGTCTTGTTGCCATAGAAATATAATTGTATAGCCACAAAATCTATTTTTTTTTACAAATGTGTAGTCGGGTCACACCTAGCAGCGTAGGCATGGAATATACAGCTCAGGCCTTACTCCTGGGCTGATGTCAGGGTGCTAACAACCGAGGACCTCGTTCATCTCCCGCAGCTGTAAATCAGAAACAAATGTATTGAAGTTGATAAAGTTATAGCGCTGTAAAAATGCACTGAAAAATTCCTATTAACTTTTAACCGTGCAGAATCAAGCCCTGACTTGGAAAATACCTAAGAAAATATTGCCAGACGTGTGGGCTTGGGGCATTGGGAGGGACGTAAATGTGGAGGTGTATTTTTTTTTTTTTTTATTTGCTAAAAAAAAAATAAAAATATCCCTAGCTAGGTTTATACTGAATGTGCTAAATAGCGTGAAGGGGAAAAGGGCCGAATCTGTATGGAAAAAAAGGTCTTAAAAATCAATGAAGCTTTAGGAGTAAAGGAGAGAAAGTTCCTCAGCCAGCTGAGAAGCTATATTCCTACCTTTTTGTTTTTAATTTTGTCGCTTTGCAAAAAAGGAAGACACCTTCCTAGACCATAACGCAGTCCCAGCCGTGCCCTCAGAGGCGGCGTGTGGGTCCCTTCCGTTTCCCCATCGTATGTGACGAGCCGTGCTGCGAAAACCCCGCTGCGGGATCTGAGCTGGCTTCGTTTGCTGGCCGGCTGGCTTGGTTTCTTTACTGTTGTTATTATTAAAAGAAGTATGACCGCCCTTGTCACATCTCTAAATGTTCTAAATAGATAGGCAACGAATACTGCTTACGTGAAACAAAAACCTCACCGGCCCTGAGTTTAACACCATGCGGCTTGATGAGCCTGGCACAGTTCTTGTTCCCCTCACCCCCAATTCTGCTTGAACTACCTCCTCTTAGTATGTTTATCTCCGTCGTAATATCTTTAGGGGCACTGTGCCAGCAGCCCCTGTGCCATGCTCTTTGCTAGACCATACCTATTTTAGTGGGAGAGAATATAGGGATTTCTTTCCTGGATGCTATACTGCTCTTTTATTTTTGGTAACTTGTTGTTAGCATACATGAAAGTAGAAAGGATTAACTGTATCTTTCCGATGTCGTTCCCCTTCGTGTCCGAGTTCAGAGCCCTGCACAGCTAAAACAGCAGCTGTTAATACAGCGTAGTTTGTTCTTTGGTTTGTATGGTCGGCGCTAGATAATACAGTCATGAGTTTAGCAAAGAATTTACGCCCCGCCCGTTTCTGATTTGGGTGAAACTTAAGCTGGTGTCCTGTTGGAGAGTCAGGGTTTCAAGTGGTGTACTAAACCCCAAAGACTCTCATCTTCTGGTGTTTTTTGGGACCCCTACTTCATACAAAACTTAGAGTAACGTTAGTAAATGTTGTAGAACATGAGTAGACTGATTTTCTCTGGTAGTGTCTAGCCGTCCCCTGTGCCTATGTTTGTTTCATGTTATTTTTAAAATATAAATCCGATATGATCTGCAACAGTTCAGTAATCAAATTTTTGTTTTTTTGTTTTTTTTTCTTGTTTTTCGTGTTTTTTTCTGGTTTCCTGAAGGAGGCAGTCAAGGTTTGGAAAACATTTTTTTTTTGTTTTTTAAATCGCTTTGCCTTTTTTGTTACATGTCTACTGATGAATGCCATCTTTTGATCTCCACCTCTTCTTTTTCAAGCATCAGATTTTCTTTAGATCTCCTCCACTGATTGCTTTGCCTTTACACCCTCCCCCTCTCCACTTGTTCAGACTTTTTTCCGCTCCGTTCTGTTTCCCATCCGATGCATAAGTGTAAATTCTGAATCTTTGGTGAATGCGCAATTATCCTGAATTCTGAATCCGTGAATCTTTCTGAATCTCTTGGCTGTCTCTTACTTCTGAGGTTTCCCACCCCTTCTCCTCCAATGCACACGGGTCATCCGTGGATGCTGTCCAAGACAGGATTAGGGGAAGAGCCCAAATGACAATTTTCTGGGATCCCAGAGCCAGTATTTTGCATAGTGACAGCAGATAACTGTTTCGCTCGTGAGCTGAGGACTGCTGAAATGACAGTTAATGACATGCAAAATCTAATTTTTATCAAAAAAAAACCCAGGTAGTAAAAATCCAAGCATAATGTCACTCGGTACGACCCATGCAATCTGCAGGTTGTGCTGTATATTCTTATACGTATAAATTTAATCTACGTAGCGTTGCATGCGGCTGTCTGATAGCGAGTGCAGACCATTCTGCAGTTCCTGCTGTAGAACCGTGAATAATACAGGATTTAACATCTTTTTTAATTACAGTCGACTATCAGTTGACATAAACGACATACAGAGTGAGTTAGAATTCAGTTAGAAAACTTGGAAACAATCAGGAAATCGACCTGCAAACAGTTCATATGTAGCTGGTATAGAAAATAAATAATTTTGCTTTTTATCAAATATGACTTATTTCACAGGATCATCCAAGAGCAGAATACGAAGCTAAAGTTTTGGAGAAATCACTGAGAAAAGAACACAAACAGAAAGAGGTATGGTAAAAATATCCGTTTGTTTCACTTACAAAAAAACCTTTGAAACAGAAGGTTGTTATAGCAGGCACTGACCCAAGACTAAGAAATAGGTAAAAAACAGAGTTACTGCACATTGTGTTTAAATTCCAGGTGTCTTTACCCCAGCATACATGGGATACTTGGTGTATGCCAGCACACAAGACGTGATTAAGACTAGAAATGTCTTTAATAATTAGAGGGGTGTGGCTTAGGGAAGCTAATGGAGGCCGATTGAAGGGGCACTCCCGTTAGACTAACGAATCAAGTTTGAGAAAACTGTACCAAAACATCTTATGCTGTGCCAATACAAGTACCTAAAGCCCCTCAGGAGAGGTTCTCTGTCTTGCTAGGCTTTTTTTGTGAACATAAATATTCCTAGAGCATTAATGAAGAGTACTAACGCCAATTTCCTTGCCGAATTCCAGCTTTGATCATAACTTTCTGCCTTTTTAAAAACGTAACTTCCGTTTTATTCCACTGAATTAAGGTAGCCCTCACTTCTGCTTTTAACTCGCTCTTTCCCTCGCCCTGAGAAAGGTGCTGCCAGTCGTCCCAGGGGCGCGTACGTCTCGCCAGCGGACGGTGCGGTCCCTCTGAGCAGCTTCCCTGCCCTTTCGCTGAAGGCTGTAATTCCTCTCCTATTACTGTCCGTCAGCAGCAGACTGGAAAAAGCTCCTTTTCTCCCTCACGTACTGGTTTCCACCCTGCCAGAGGTTGTTCCCCATGAACTGCAAGAACTCAGCCGTTTGTACGACCGGGTTTTTAAGCAGAGAAGTAAATGCTCCGGCATAAAAAAAAAAAGCTGTCGGCAGAAATTCCTCTTTTGTCTCTGCTGCCAGTGGTACAGTAGCGTGGAACGATGCCCTAATTTGGGATCCTATGAAAACCCTATGAAAGTAAAACTGCGATACCCACGTTAACATGAAGTATGCTTTAAGAGGCAGTATACGTAGATTGGACTGGCGTTAAACTAAATTTGTTTGATTTTTGTCATGTGCTTATACTTGGTACATTTGGGCCCCTCTTAAAAGATGCTGCAAAGCTGGTGGCGGTATGTTCCCGTTAATCTACAGGGTGCAGGGTGCGTGCGGCTCAGCATCTTGTGCGATACCTTACTGCAGCACTGCCTTAAAATCCCTTCCAGAAGAAAAAGAATTCAGGTTGCTGCCCTCTTATCGTCTGGATAAACAATGTTGGAATACAGACTTCCTTGTATTCTGCTAAAAACCGGCAACTCACTGTAATTCTGGGTATATTAGGAATTCAGATCTTAAATGTGGAAGACTGTCGGGTAGCTGGACAGTAAATGAATGGTGGCCTCCAAATATCGGAGTATGAAAGTTGAGCAATTAAGAGAGGATTTATTTTTTTTTTAACCGGGCTATTTATAAACTTTTTGGGCTGTGTTCAATTTGGATGTTACTAATTTGGGAAACGTGAGAAAAGGAGTTTTTTCTGAAAGACTCAGTAATTATCTTTCATTGGGATCTCGAGTGTTAAAGTTCAAATTCAACAGTTGTAAGACAACTTGGAAATCTTCTTAAAGAAAAAATATCTAAACCTAAACCAGAAATTGGTAATATTTTTTCAAGATAAGCCAATTAAAAAAAAAAATTAAAGGAAAAACTTTTTGGACATTCTTTATCATGAAAGATTCCTTTCATCATAAAGGAAAAAGAAGGGCACAATCCTAAATTCAAAAGGGAATATCCTTTGCAGGATTGCTTGATCTACCCCAGGATTTGGGGCAAGAGTTTGTCTTTTGTTGTTGTTGTTATGTTTTATTGACCTAAAGCTGAAACACAAAGCCTTAAGCGAACTAATGGAGCATTCACTTGTGCCTAAACTGCTGTGTACCCTGAGTCGGTAGAGTATATAGATGAATTGAGCAGCGCTTTGTAATGCTATATTGCCCCATCCTTTTTTTGTTTCCTTTGACTGCCATCAGAAGCATCGGTATTTTCCAGAAGAGACAGCAAACAAATGGAGACAAAGAGTTAAGACAGTCATGGCTGGGGTGAAATTGGTTCTTTTTATTCAAACTTATGGAGAAACTCAAATTATGAGTAATTATGGAAGACACAAATCAATTTGTTTTTGGCTGTTGAACCTTTGTTTAATATTCACATTCAGTTCTGGGTTTCTTCCCCTTCCTCCCCTTGTTTCTTCAGCACTCTGTGGGACACTGGTTCTATGCACTGGGAATGGCACTGCATGGCTAATCTCAGATTTACCATCCTGGACTGTGGTTACGTTTTGCAGTGGAGCATGGGCCGTGTGTTGAAAGAGTTGCTTGCACTTCCCTGAGACAACGTGCATGTAATAAAAATAGAATTTGAGTAATATTTTTATGTTCATTATAACGTGTGCGTCATCTTCCATAATGTTCCTTTTGTTGTTTATTTTCTGGTGTTTAGAAACAATTCCCGGCATCAAAGTTTATGAAGGATTCTAGATGAGCAATACTGTTCTAAATTAAATTTTCATACCCAAATTCAGGCAGTGGCTGCTTGACTGGATTTAGGGTATCCTGTAACAACCCCGTGCGGCGCGACAGGCTTGGGGAAGAGTGGCTGGAGAGCTGCCCGGCTGAAAAGGACCTGGGGGTGTTGGTCGACAGCCAGCTGAGTATGAGCCAACAGTGTGCCCAGGTGGCCAAGAAGGCCAACAGCATTCTGCCCTGTATCAGGAATAGCGTGGCCAGCAGGAGTAGGGAAGTCCCCCCATACTCAGCACCGGGGAGGCCTCACGTCGAGTGCTGTGTCCAGTTTTGGGCCCCCAACTACAAGACAGACACTGAGGTGCTGGAGCGTGTCCAGAGAAGGGCAACGGAGCTGGTGAGGGGTCTGGAGCACAAGTCTTGTGAGGAGCGTCTGAGGGAGCTGGGGGTGTTCAGCCTGGAGAAGAGGAGGCTGAGGGGAGACCTTCTCGCTCTCTACAGCTCCCTGAAAGGAGGGGGTAGCCAGGGGGGGTCGGTCTCTTCTCCCAGGTAACAGGCGATAGGGTGAGAGGAAATGGCCTCAAGTTGCGCCAGGGCAGGTTTAGTATGAATATTAGGAAAAATTTATTCACTGAAAGAGTTATTAAGCATTGGACCAGGCTGCCCAGGGCAGTGGTTGAGTCGCCATCCCTGGAGGGATTTAAAAGCCGGGTAGACGTGGTGCTGAGGGACGTGGTTTAGTGGTGGACTTGGCAGTGCTAGGTTAATGGTTGGACTTGATGATCTCAAAGGTCTCTTCCAACCTAGACGATTCTATGATTCTGATTCTATAATAAAGAGTTATTATGCACGTGCATCTTAACTCCTATTGGCGTGGTCCATTGAAGACCACGTGGATAGTCAGGTAGTTAAAAATCACTCACGTTGAAGGAATTTCAAGTCTTACCACACACCAAACCAAGATTTTCCCTGTCAACTGGGAGTTCATCTTGGAGTTACTCAGTAGTATATTTAATCTGTATTTCAGTGGAACCAGTTGTGCAACTGCAAAGCTGCAAATATTAACTGGAGAGGGAGAGGGGAAGAAGGAGAATTTTTCAAGGGAAAGCAAAGGAAAATATTTAACAGGAGGAGAGATCTTACTTCATGGGTTATGACAGCCTATTTGCATGTTTCCTTCAAAAAGTATACAGAAAACTCTGCTTTATTTATACTCGCAGTGCAGGCGCTTGACCAATTTGAACCTAGATACGGAGAAAAAAATTTGCCTGTGTGGAATTGTAACTGTAAACACTGTGTCTTTGCATCTTCTAACTGGTTGTGTATTTGCTAGCCTTTTTTTTTCCCCTCTCTGTTTTTGTCACGTGCAAAATCTCACGCTTCGTCTTTATTTAATGTACCCTTTTTCCCCTCCCCCCAAATTTTAGACCGATAAAGAAAAGCTGACATGGAAGGATCGTTTTCCGGCCTATTTAACCAATTTTGTTGGCATCATCTTCATGGTAAGCGTCACCCGGGAAAACCTGAAATGGAGGTTAGCGAGTCCTTGTATAGAACAGAAGTGATGGAAATATTAGTGAAATTGTAACAGACTTTATCAGATTGATGTGGTTCTCAATGGCTTTTCCCCAGTGAAAAAATCCAAGCATTTTCTTGTTTTATGATCTAAAACCTTATCAAGAGCTTGAATTTCTACTTTCCCGTCTCTTTCCAGGAAAGAAATAAGAATACCTAAATAGGGTAGGGGAAAAATGAGGGCATGGAAATGGAAATTACCACCACCATTGGGAAACAACCTTAAAAAGTAGAGAGAGTCCTCTCAGAAAGTAGCCAGGAAATAGAGAACGGCCTCGTTTTTGTACCACGCTTTTTTGAAAGAAATGATGTGGCCGGTTGCAATCCCGATTGCAAGGATTTTTAATCAATCAGGTAAATTTGGGGCTATACCATATAACAGGAGAATTGCAAACAGAGCACTTAATGCAAGAAAAAGGTGAAATAATGATGAGAGCAGCCTTTTTGCTTTTGCTGATAAAGCACCAGCACTTAAAACAAATTTTGAAGGAAATAATAATAACTCAAGACGTGGAACAGATTGGCAGATGGATAAAAAGTCTTAAGCCCTTTCCAGTTGTAGGATACACCAGGCTAACTCAGTTCATTTGTTTTTTTGGGGAAAGGAATTCTGTTTTAGGCTTGTTTTTTTTAATATTTGTGTTTTCAGAGAATGGAAGTGCAGCAAATCCAATCTTCCCCGCTGAAGAATCGGTACTTTATAAGAATCACGTTTTAAATTCTTCCTCTATTTAAGCAATGAAAAATTGAGTAAGATTTTGTGCACCTTTACGTTGTCAGGAAGGGCATTGATTTAATCAGATTTAATTTCAGTTTGGGATTATGACAGCGTAGCGAGCCTGAGGAGGGTGTTTGAAGGCTTGTGGGCAGACTCAAGCTGAAATACTCCCCTCTGCTTCAACCCTGGCTTTCTTTTATAATAAAGCAAATATCCTGTATCTTAGGGCTGAAAGGAAACCCACTAATACTTTTAATATAAGCAAGCAGTTAACATTTAGGTGCCTTCAAAAAAAAATCCTTTTGCGTGTGATTGTGGCATCACTGTATCAATTTGTTCATACGATGATCGCATTACTAGCAAAAGAGGATCTTTTCCCACGGTTCATCAAAGTGATTGGGAGCCTTCATGCAGAATTGGGTGGAACTGAGATGTGGCCCGGAGATCCTATTGTAAGGTCATCGCTAAGTCCCCAGCAAAGTATTTATAGTTAAAGTATTTGTAGTTAAAGTATTTATAGTTAAATATAGAGGCTGCGCTATTCTTACTTGCAGGTTGGGCTGACGTTCGCGATCGTGTTTGGAGTCATCATATACAGGATCTCGACTGCAGCGGCGCTGGCAATCAGTTCCACTCCCTCAGGCCGGTCAAGCGTTCGGGTCACCGTCACTGCCACCGCAGTCATTATCAATTTGGTCGTCATCATCATCCTGGATGAAGTCTACGGCTGCATCGCAAGGTGGCTAACTCAGATCGGTAGGTTTAAATCCTCAACTGATATTTGCTAGAGAGATTTTAAATGAGAGGACCCAAATGATTTGCTTTCGTGGTTAACTTCAAAGTAGTGAACAGACCCAGGAAATCCAAATGTGCGGCTACAATTCTAACCAGCTACTTACAGATATCAAAGCGCAATGGGTTCAGCTTGATTTTTGAAGTTTTTCTTTCAGCAGTGGTAGTAGTAAACACCAATCCAGTTATGGGCCATGGGGGATTTCAGGATACAGCAGAAATTCCTATACCTAATCTTGAACGTCACTCCTTTATATCACGCAATTGCTATTTTCATTTTCTGCCATTTTTTATTTGGCATAAGACACGTCGAGGAGTGCAAAATTGTTGAGTGCAAAAACACGCTGTAGAAAAAAAATCTTTTGAATCCTTTCCAAAAAGCATCAGTGACAAAAGGTCCAGATACCTTTTCGGATAAATTCTTGTCCGTCTGCAAATGATTGTCACAGAGGTCAGCCAGATGTGGAATGAAAATGGAAGTACTGTTGTGACACATCTGAATGGTCGGATCTTCAGCAGATTGACCACTGACCTCAGTGAGGCCATATTGCTTTTTTATATATATATATATATATATAGTGCTATAAATACATACCTCTTTGTTTAAAAGATGGCTGATGTTTTCCAAAGTCCACATTTATAAGGTCTGGAAATATTGCAGGTAGGATAATTACTTAACGTTTCTTGTCCATGTCACGTTGGTTCCAGAGGTGCCCAAAACTGACAAGAATTTCGAAGAGCGGCTGATTTTTAAGGCTTTCCTGCTGAAATTCGTCAATGCCTACACACCCATTTTCTACGTGGCTTTCTTCAAAGGCCGGTGAGTAATGCCAAAGGCTGTTCAGGGTTTCAGGTTGTTGCTTATGAGACAGCTGTAGCTGAGCTAAGACCATAGTTGGATGATAAAGTAAATCTAGTTTAAAAAATCCTCAGTGTTGACCCCAAAACTCCGCAGCCTCGTGGGATAAAGCAGGGACCTGGTATTCTGCTGTTTCAAAGCTGTTAAAGCCATTTTGTTAAGATCACTTTGTATGTGCAGATACAATCCCCCGTCAGGCTACTTACCATTGTCTATTTACTGCTCTTAACTTTACATCGTAGCAAGTGTCGTCTCTCTTCTCGCGACCAGCATGAAAACACAAGGCTAAAATAAATACTCCATGTGGCACATTCCAGCTAATGCAACAGAAATGAGGATGACTTTAGAGGATTTCTGCCAAGATGTGCCTATAATATTGTAGGACGCATGACTGCAGTTTTACTGAGTTGTTTACTCAGTAAACAGGACTTAGTCTCTAAAACAAAACCAAAGCTAATTATTCTTATTCACTTTTTCAGTGCTAACCATTAGGTGGTCCCACTCAAAGGCATAGAATTTGAACTAAATTACTTTAGCAATCAAATATAGATAGTACAAAATGCGTATGAAGTTTATAATTCTAACCATTGTGCCCTAGATTTGTTGGACGTCCAGGAGACTACGTCTACATTTTCCATTCTTTCCGAATGGAAGAGGTAATTGCATTTTACCCTGTCCGTGATGACGGCGGGTGGGAGCACCATCCGCCCCCGCCACAGGGGCGCTCCAGATGTTCTGACTGAGGTTTCCTCTGTCCACCCTAGTGTGCTCCGGGCGGTTGCCTCATGGAGTTGTGTATCCAGCTCAGTATTATCATGTTGGGCAAGCAGCTGATTCAGAACAATTTATTTGAGATTGGCATCCCGTAAGTAGCGACTTTTTTTTTTTTATTTTTTTTTTTAAACCCGTGTTTTTTATGGTGCATGCAATTCACTGTGCATCCACTGCCCCTTGATGTGAATGTGGTTCATGGGCTACCTGCAAGATTTTTGCAGCATCCAGCAATGATAGCCAAGATAATCATCTTGGCTACAAAGATGGTGAGGGGACTGGAACGTCTCTCTTATGAGGAAAGGCTGAGGGATTTGGGTCTTTTCAGTCTGGAAAAAAGACGGTTGAGGGGGGACCTTATCAACACTTATAAATACTGAAAGGGTGGGTGGCAGGAGGATGGGGCCAGGCTCTTTGCAGTGGTGTCCAGTGACAGGACAAGGGGAAACAGGCACAAACTTGACCATAGGAAGTTCCATCTCAACACAAGGAGGAACTTCTTTCCTGTGAGGGTGGCAGAGCCCTGGCACAGGCTGCCCAGAGAGGTGGGGGAGTCTCCGTCTCTGGAGACATTCCAACGCCACCTGGACGCGTTCCTGTGTCACCTGCTCTGGGTGACCCTGCTCTGGCAGGGGGTTGGACTGGATGATCTCCAGAGGTCCCTGCCAACCCCTGCCATTCTGTGATTCTTTAATGCAGATGTCGTTGAAAAGTGTTAGGCAATTTATTGCTTTCCTGCTCGTTAGGAAGAGGTGTAATACTGAACACACAATCCAATTATAACCATGTTTCAGTACCTGTATATGCTGATCCCTGATACTTTTAGCATATTGTGGCTCTTGCACAATTTTTATGAAAGTAAGTATGGAAATAGTATAGTATAAATATGGAAATGGTATAGTTAAGGTAAAATAACTCAAAAATGGGCACTGTGACCGGAATGGCATGCTCACTGAATCATTTCCATCTCCCCCAGAAAAATGAAGAAATTCATACGATACATGAAACTAAAGCGCCGGCGTTCTTTAGACCATGAAGAGCACATGAAAAAAAAGCAGCGTTATGAAGTGGACTATAACCTGGAGCCTTTCGCTGGACTCACCCCTGAGTATATGGAAATGAGTGAGTGAGGTGGAAAGAAGGCATTTAAAACCGTAATTATTCTGACTAATTGGGATGGAGAGCTGAGGTTTCTGAAATGCAGATTTGGTGGACAGTGGATATGAGGCATAATTTAATTATTAAATTGTATAGTCTCGGGCTGCAGCATGTTACAGCCACTGCCTGCTTCAGGGATGAATTGTGCTCTGTGCTCTTCATGAGCCCACCCTTTAGCGCTGTATTTTAGATATTTTCTTTCAAGCCACGTGATGTATCGCTGTCAACTTTCAAATGCAAATGATTAAATGGCATAAACTTCAGATTGTGAGGCATATTTTATCATCAGTTGCACCCTACTTTGGAAATAAGTCACTTAATTCAGATTTGGTAATTCCCACTGCATATTCTCACACCAGATTGTTTCTATTTTCTGGAATCTGGATTAAATCTTCCAAGAGAGGTATGTGCCTGCAGACCAGGTTGTACTAGACAGATCACTTTTTTTTTCCAAGTCATGTATTATGTTGAGCGAGTGAGTGATAAGGAATTCAAGCACTGGATATCAGCTCTACGTTGCTGCGGCTGTACAACTACGGTTTTTTTCCTACTTTCAATCTTGGAAAGGCTGAGGACTGTTCAGCATGATGCTGTTTGCTGCAGTATCCGACGTTCCTGAAGTATCTGTCTTAAAAGAGCAACTTCGTTTAGTATTTTAAGGAATGACTAGGCAAAAATAGTGGTAAAGGATAATGAAGTATACTAATACCCAAAATTGGCATGCCCAGTAAATGCAGAGGCAAATTAGAATATCTGATGACCTTGATGTTCAGAGTAATTGAAACAGATTGAAAATTAATGGTACAAACTATGAGGTCATGCTGTCAGTTCCTAAAAGTAAGAAAAGATGCAGTTACTGAGATCAGCATTCGGAAGGAACAGAGGAAAAGATGGGGCTCTAACCACGATGAGTATGACATCGCTGCGATGACCTCATCAAACAAAAGCAAATATGATCCCAGGTTGTAGGAAGCAAGTTATTCCCAGTAAAGGTGGAGAATCACTCGTGTCATTTTTGAAGCCCATGAGTTTCTATACTTCAGAAGAGAAAGCTTCCACTAGGATGAGTGAGGGCTGAAAACCTGGCAAGTTTATGTAGAGCTAACACGGTCGCTGCCGTAATCCCGCTCCTTCCCATCGCTCCTGTGCCAGCCTCCCCCACGGCAAAATTGTTTTAGGAGCTTCCCCATCCTTCTGGTTACTTTGCCTTGCCTTTTGCAAGAGGCGCAACTGGCCCTTCAATGCCCGAATGGAGCTGCGGTCAGGCAAAAACCGCGCCTGAGGCAAAAAATGTTGATTTAGTTTCCCAGCACGTGTTGTCATCTTAGAATCTCGGGGGGGACGGCACTGACGTGATGACCCGCACATTCAGGAAATACTGACCACAGCCATTGAAATGGTTTCTTTTTCTTTTCAGTTATTCAGTTTGGGTTTGTAACTTTGTTCGTGGCATCCTTCCCGCTGGCGCCTTTGTTTGCTTTGTTGAACAACATCATTGAAATCCGTCTCGATGCAAAAAAATTCGTTACTGAGCTGAGGAGACCGGTAGCAGTCAGAGCAAAGGATATAGGTAAGTGCACGTTGCTATTGTTATCCCTGTTTGTTTATTCCTGGATTGATGGCAGGATATTATTATGCTAAGTTAGTTTCATTAACAGGAAGGTATTTATAGGAAAATTCAGAACATTAGACTGTGGCTTAACTGTGAACTGTCATAACTTATCGAGCCTTTACTTTTAAAATAGAAAGACCAGCGCTTTAAATTCAGATAAATATTTTATTAAGTAAATGGTATCACTTTTCAAATCAAAGGGATCGATACAATAGTGAAATATCTCTCATGGTTCTGCACATCAAGGGTTCTTCCTGGCAATGCAGTTTTCTTGCAGAAGCAAAAATTTCTGCATTTAATAACTCGGGACTGGGCTGGAGAAATACACTTGGGAATGAGAGGAGACTCAAGAGTCTGTGGGTAAATGTGTCCCTTCATCCCTACTCAGCGTGAATGTTGGAAGGGTGAAGCTTGAAAGCTACAGTGGATGTCGCTGGAACTGGGCTCTGCGGTTGTACGGTGACAACAGAGCGGTCCTCCCCTTACTGCGGGGGGCTGACAGCTACGAGCGTATGTCATGAGGAAGCTATTTCTCCCGAACGTTGGTTGCTTACGAGTAAAAAGGTCATTAAAACAATTGTTCGTATTACAGAGCCAGTCAGCAGGTTCATTCTGGTACTATGCAAACAGAGTTTTATCCTTGGGCTCATCCTTGTGGCCTAGGATCGTCCTAGAGTTGAAGAAGCCATCGTGTTTTGTCATGCGATTGCCTTTACCAGGACGCTGCTTTTGGGGTGTTTTGGGGCTGGCTCAGTTGATGATGCACGCTAAGGTTGCTGGTGGAGGTGTTGGGGGGTGTTGCTGATTTTTTCTGTTGGGTTTTTGGGTTTGTTTTTGAGAAGGTGTTAATTGCAATTTATTGCAGTTCAGTCCCACTCTTGTGGGTGAAAGAACCTCACTTCTTTCAGAGACATCCCAAAGTCAGAGACTGTGAGATGGCCCTAGACAAACCAGACAAGTTTTTAGGGCAGGTGTCAGCAGGATCAGGAAAGGAGAAGGTCCCACCTGCTAACGGCAGTGGGTAACCACCGGCAGCAAGCAAAGGTCTCTCTCTGCTTCCACTGATACCGTAATATCTATTCCTGAAGTTCAGTTCTGTGCTCTGTCCAGGCTGGCTGCATACGCTGTGCCAGAAGACCAAAGCTGTATGAAGTATGAGTTAGTTACCAAGCAAAGGATTCAGCCAGGCTGGAGGAGTCTTCCAGGGATGTCACCCTGCGTAAAGCCTCCTACATCTTCCTTCCTTTTCAGACCCAGAATAGGAGAGTGGCTGATAAAGGCTGTAACCACATGGATCCGGTAGAAGCCCTGGATTTTTCCATCAAGACTTCAACTAAGGAGAAATTTCCAAGCTGTCACTAATGATCAGGAGACTGTTAGAGAGGCCAGGCCAAGAGTGCACAACCATGTACACTAAACCGGCACTTTATATAGACTTCAGAGAAGCCCTTCCATGGGGAATGGGATCTGGAATGGGGAAGGCGGAGACCTGTGGGATTTCATGCGTCATCCTCAGACTAAATCCAGAGGGGCTGAACCTGAGTCAGCATGGGGCTGGTTGGAATTACGTTTTGTATGCACAGAGCCTGTGCTGAGGAAACCCGTGTCTACATGGTTTCCAGATGCAAATGGAAAAATCCCACTGAGTGGCTCCACTGGAGCTTGGCTTTCTTGAAAACGAGATAGGATAAATAGTGATGAGAAGGTGTAGAAACAGAATCAGGTCCTTAAAACTGGCAGACCAGTATGTTCTGCACCACATGTGTGGAGATCCCAGCTCCCTATCTGTAGCTTTCTTTTTTCTCCTCAAACATTGGAAAAGTTTGAATGAAATGTCATGACGTTGTTCTTCTCTACCTATTCTGGCATTCTTCTGTCTCACATTTGCCCTCCTCTTCCTCAAAGAAGCTTTTAGCTTAAAACCTGAAAAAAGATAGGTCTTTGGAGGACAGAGTTGGGCTCCCTTTGCTTAAAGGTCATTAAACTAATCTCTTATAATTTGTTCTTTTTTTTTTTATTTAAAATATAACTCCAGTCCAGCGCAGTCATAAGTACTCCTAATGCTGTTAACTAAAAATATAATTTATCCGATTTTAATGACTGGAAAAACATTTACATGTTTGTCTCCTTCCTTAGGAATCTGGTATAATATCCTCAGAGGTATTGGAAAGCTGGCTGTCATAATAAATGTAAGTAATTCAGCATGAATAAAATTTTAATTCAATAGGCTGGCTTTTCCATTCTGCTCCATTTTAGTTTTATTTCAGCCTTTCAAATCAATTGAAAGTATATGATTTAGAAATTTTCTGAAATATTAGAGAATCGGATGCAGTGTTTATTTTCAAGTTGGGATAGTAGTAGCAGTAATATGAAATAGTAAATAGTCGTTGCGGATTTTTCCAGAATGTTTTCAGAGAACAGTTTTGCCCTTCAAACAAATAAGACCACAGCTGCTTACTTTTGCTTTTTTGAAATGCTATCACTAAGATGATGTATTTTTAAATTTCAGTGCCCTTTTTAGGGTCAGGTAGTCATCTGGCTGGGAATTGGTTCAGCTCATCAGCGCCCAGTGTCCCTCCATCGAAAATCTGGCCTCGAACTGCGTTGCTGTCGCTCAGATGGCTCTGAAAGTCTATGAAAATATTTTTTATTTACTTAACACTTTAACAGTGAAGTTAGATTTTTAGCACCCCTTAATATATTCATTTATGTACTTATCTGATATTCTATATGAATAGACACCCACATTGATCATCTTCATTGCACCCCACCCGGTGAAAGATGAAAAAATAAAAAACTGACTGACGCGCTGAAAACATGTTCGCAATGCAGCAAAACGGGGGCCGTGTAGGGCTTAGGGCCACGTGTCCATGGGCCCTCTCATCTTTTTCATCATTATCCAAACTGGAAACCCCTTCGCTGTGCCCACAGGTGTCTGTTGTGCAATGGCCAAACCATTCTTTGGGTTATTTGATATGCTGCCTTAATTTGTCTTCACCATTTCTCCTCTTTTCCTTTGGAAAGAATGTCTCTATTTTTTTTCTCTTTTCTTCGATGCAGTCTCTCTTTGTCATTATCCAGTGTTGTTTTTCTTTCTCTGATCTATGTACTACCCCCCTTTATCATAAAATAAGTAAAACATTTTGTACTGCGTTTGTTTCACATGTACATGAGATTTATGCCAGTGCGAATGTTTCATAATAATGATAAATGAGAAAGGCTGAAGTGATGAACTCCTCAGTCGAATTGGCTGTCTAGCATTCTGTGTGTGACCTTTTTAGAAAACCTTTTTAAGTAATCAAATAAAATGCAATTTTTGTGACCACGAAAATGAAAGCGGGCTCGATCCGCTCATCCTTTTAGCTTGATGGAGTTAAAAACCACACACAGTGAATGGCCTTTTGCAATGCAATGACAATTTAAAGAGTCAGTTCACTGTCAGAGCGGAAAAGTACTTGGAAATCCATCAGTTGGACCATATAGAATGCATCAGGGCCAAGCTGTGACTGGGGTGGGGGGAAGCAGCGCCGTGTTTTGCTTTCCTCTGGCGCTGGAGGGTACGGCCGCTCCGTTCCCTGGGGAATTCATCTTGTTATCCAGGTAGAAATCTCAGTTGGCATGGAACTGGTCCGTCTAATATCCTGCAACTTGGAAGAGTAAGCAGTAAATACTCCCTTGTTGCAGCAGTAAATACTCCATTTTTAGGGCCCCGTGGGCTGCAGTCTCCCCCCTTGTTTTCTGAAGTTGCGCGAGTTGTTTGGGCAAGACGTACTCGAGTGTATTATTAACTTAACCACTGCCTGAATACTGCGCTCACTCTTTACTCTTATGGCTTAGGCATTTGTGATCTCATTCACATCCGACTTCATTCCACGCCTCGTGTACCTGTATATGTACAGTGAGAATGGCACCATGCATGGCTTCGTCAACCATACACTATCCTCTTTTAATGTCAGCGATTTTCAAGCAGGAACAGCTCCCAACGACCCCATGGATCTGGGCTACGAGGTTCAGATATGCAGGTACTCTCTTGAGAGATAACTAACTTGGACTGTTTTCACAGCTGACTAAGAATGGGACAAATTTTTACATTCCCTTGTATTTTCAAATCTCTTTAGCACCTTGGTAGCCTTTTATATCAGATGGAGCCATTGCCTTGAACGTCTTGGCTTAAATATTAAGCAGCCACAACAGCTGACTATGAAGTACTGCTTATTCTGGGAAGTAGGGATTAGCATTGTTAAATTCAGTGTTTGCCCATGCAAAGATTTTTATCATGATATGTTCCCTTTTTCAAGAAAGGAGATAAATAACGATAAACAGCACAATGATGCTTTAAGGGAACAAAACGACGTTACTGTGATGCCCTGTTGCTGTATCACATGCTACTTGATATAATGACCATGCCTTCACAGTACATCGCTCTTATTTGTCCAGTTTCTGTAGCAATTTCTGATGAGATTAATAGCATCCTTATCTGCACTGGAACTTAAGACCTACTTGAAGTGTCATTGTACAGGAAATCCACACGCCTGTAACAATTTCTACGTATTCTTTTCATTTTTAAAGGAAAATTATTGTTGCATATTTCACCTTATGAAGCAATCTAGGTCAGTGCCTAGGCTTCCGTGGATATGCATCATCTTCAAAAGAAATGTTTTAATGCTTAGAATTGGGGACCAAAGCCAAATATAACAGCGAAAGCACTTACACCAGCAAAACTGAAAGGGGGACAATGAGGGTAAGAATGGGAAGAGGAGAACAAGGAAGAAAGTGACATTCCAGGGGAGAAAATAAAGAAAAATTACTTAGGTGTGCATATACTAAAAAATTACACCAAGTGACCAGGAGAAAAAAAGACCTTTATAATCATATTATTTTTTAATTAAAATCCTTCATAAATTTGAATAGTGCAACTTAATCTGCTGAAATGACCGCTAAACAGAAAAATCGCTGCTAAACAGAATAAAACCCAACCAAAATTGCATACGTATGAGCTTTGCTAGGTTTTACTTTCTCCTGGCTTCCTACTGGTGATTTTTGGGCACATGATAAACGAGGTTGGCAAGCACGTTTTTAGTACAGAACTTAGAGAACGGAAGTGTTAGTGCCACGGTCCAATACAAAAATGCTGGGTTTGCTTTCTAGCCTTTTTCTTCTTCCCATCCCATCATTCTTCCATATTCCAGGTTTTTTTAAATCATTTGAAAATATGGAGCTCTAATTCTTTCAAAATACCGACAGGATGCTGTGGTTTTAAATTTAATGTATCTTTCTTGATCCCATTTCTAACAAGTTGTTGTTGATTAGCTCATAGATTTTTCCCTAAGCCACAGCTAAGGCAAAATTCTCACCTTCTCTCTATATGGCAAAATTCAGCTGCGAGCTTTTCCTAATCATGAACAAGGAGAACACCACGTAGAATAACACACTCTATGGATGTAAGATCAGTATTTTTATCTTAAAAGTTAGTCTGAAAAATATATGGGGTTTTTTTTTTTAACCGATCTTAAAAGCAAATACATTATCTGAGCTGTGTAGTTTACTCCGTCTTTATGCATAATTGATACATTTGTACTAATCAGAGGGTATTATCATGGTGCTAAAGTTTCTGAATGACAGCACTGATTTACTGAGGCTTGTTTTGCAGATACAAAGATTATCGAGAACCCCCTTGGTCCGAAAACAAGTACGACATTTCAAAGGATTTCTGGGCTGTCCTAGCAGCAAGATTAGCATTTGTGATAGTTTTCCAGGTAGGTTTATACCGCAGGCACTTTTTATATGAGAAAGAAAGTTATCATATTTCTTCAGCTACCTAAGGCAAGCCTCCTTTGGAAATAAGTTAGTAGTCCAAAGACAATACCGTTTTTCTCAGCAGTTTCATGGAAAAGCAATTTGCCCATCCTCATTCACCCACCCAGGCCCGGGCATATCCCCAGTGGAAAAATTCATCCCCGGGGATTCCCTGAACTGGTTTGATGCAGAAGCAACTCAATGACCTTTGTGAGAAGCAAAGCACAAAGCTGATGCTAATTAGGTCCCACCAATTTCTCCAGTAGGACATCAACAAATTCACTGAAGCAGCATAAATTTCATCCAAGCTCATTTCTAGACCTAGCCAAGAAATGAAATTTCCAAAATTTTCCCAGCTAGAGTTTAACTTGCATCTGAACAAGAAGGCAGAATCTTGTAATTTTTCACTAAATGACATTACTCGATCACAACAGTGATGCTGGTTATTGTGACACAAGTGTGCCAAGCCTAACTTATCTAAACAACTTGTTGCAAAACTTTAACTCCATTTTTTTTTTTTTCACAAAATATGTATCTTTTTGTGAAAGACCCCCTTTCATTGAATCAAGGTTTTTAGATCAGAAAGATTTAAAGAATGCATCTTACCAACTTTCATCGTTTTACCTTTTATTTGTTTCTACCTTTCTGATACAAAATTTGTAAACCATTTATCAATGGCAGTGTTTCCTCTGGATTTCTAAGTGGCCGTGACAGTATTTGTATGTAAATCATAGAGATCTGTGCCTGCCATTTTTCTCTGCTTCTAGCACGAACAAGAAGTTGAGGTGAATTTGGCTCACTATCAGGCTTGCGACATGCCGTTGAGCCCAACTCAAATACTGTCCTTTCTTCCTAAGTACACCAAAAATAGCCCCTTCCCCTACAGCCATCCCTTCGTTTGACCTTGCTGAGATTTTCTCACAATCTCATTTTCAGAACTTGGTCATGTTTATGAGTGACTTTGTTGACTGGATTATCCCAGACATTCCCAAGGACATTAGTCAGCAGATTCATAAAGAGAAAGTTCTCATGGTGGAGGTCTTCATGAGAGAAGAGCAAGGGAAGCTGCAAATGCTAGAAACCTGGAAAGACAACGACAAGAAAAAAGGTGAAAACTGTAACAATCACAGCCCCAGACTCTCCAGGAGCCGCAGCGGGAGCTTGTCCTCCTGCCATTCGTATCCTCTTGACGTATAGAAGAGGAGGGAGTTGAGTACGTCGGGGCATTCCACTGATCCACAAGCCATCGCGTAAAGGGCAGGACTCGATTAACGGACAACCTGGTGCATGTTGAAGGATGTGCTGCCATTTTGCTCCCATCTTTGTGAGAAATGCTCTTCTTGCAAATATGGAGGACCACATTCTATTTCTGATAATGTTGTTGTTTTTTTCTTTTGCACAAGCAGTAATGCAGGGAATTTTTATATTGTTAGGTAACACTATTGACGTTGGTGTGCATTAATAAATGCAGGTACTTAGTACGTCTTGATAGAGATATTCTCTGAGAATTTGACCCTAGCCTATTAATTAACTACATAAATAAAGGTAAATTTTAAGTAATAATAATACTACTAATTTAAAATATTTTTGCAACCCCAGGCTTGAATGTCTGTGGGGTAACTAGATAACGTATATGCAAAATCAGCTTCAGAGTGTGCCCTGGTATTCCTTTTGGCAGGAGAGAAACCACGTAAAGCCTACCAGCCTGACTTGCTCTCCGAGATAGGCTTTAGCTCTGCTGGCAGACGTCTGTGTTTGAACCTGCGGGTCTGGAAGAAGCAGAGCTCCCGCTGAGCTTTAGAGTCCCACGGGTGCGTGGGGCACTGGTGGCAATCTGCGGTGTACCCGACACCTTCCCTGGGGCACTGCTCTCTTCAGAAACATCAGAAAAGTCAATCTGGAAAAGTTCTTCTATATTTTTTTTTTAACCAATCAACGACTGATGTGGATGAAGCTACCTCAGTGCCCCCGGCTGTGTTTGAGCAGTCCCCCAGCGGCTCCTTGCTCGCGGCCAGGCAGCAGCAGCACAATTCCAGAGATCCTCCCAGCAGGTAGATGATCACAGAGCATTTAGTTAAATGCCCTGAATTAACGAGCACACGTAGAGCTACAGTGACTCACACTGCCCTGCCCAATACTCGGACACTGTTGTTGCTGAGGAAATTCCCTTTTCCCCGTCGTTTTAGCACATCCCGGTTCGTAGCCAGGTTTTTCTCTGTAGCCCTCCATCCTCTGCAGGAGAAAGGAGTCTGCACCCCTTTTTCACAGCCAGTCGCTCCCGCAGACTTTCTGCTGTTGAATGGCATTTTCCAGAGGCTGTGCCGGAGGAGTAAATCCAAACCATGTCCCGCTCACTGTCTTCAATGGAAGTTTTGCCTGCACTGGGGCTACAGGACCAGACCTTCAGTTAGTTACAGGACTTTTCTTTTGTCTTAAAATACTCTATCTTTTCTACAAGGAGCTTCCTTAAGATGCAAGTCTAAAATCCTTACTTACGATGCCTAGCTAAATCCCATCAGTACAACTCTTTTTAACCATAGTACATTTTAGTTTTGCTTTGTCAAACGGTAAACTGCACTTCCAAATAATATTGGTGCAATTAACCTCATTTCTTTTATTGCTTTGTTTTGTCCATGGCACTTGCATTGCAAATATAAAACTGAAAAATAAAATAAAAATCAAAGATTTCTTTAAAGTCTAACTACTGTATGGTTTGTTACAAAACCAAACGTCAAAAGACTGTTTTCAAGAGAAGTTAGTTATTTCTTTTCTCCTTTTCTTTTTTCTTTGCCAAACTAATTTAAAGATTAATGCTAGAAATTAAAAAAAAATGCCATATTTAGCTTTTGATATATTTATTTGTTTTAAACTATGTGATAAACTTGATATTTTTCTGTAGTCTGTCCAAAGAAGGTACCAGAAAAGAAATTATGTGGAAGAAAGAAAATGGTATTAACCAAATATTCTTGAAGCTTATTTAAAATATTGATCCAACCAAAGATTTTTATTAATAAAGGGCTTATATTTTGTTAACTCTTGTTTCTGTTGTATTTTGACTTGCAGGAATGTCACTATTTTTAAATTTGTATCTTATGATAGCTTACTACGGTAGGGCCAAATCCTGCCTGATTGATTCCCGCAATAAGCGTTACGCCTGGGAGGAAGCGTTTACCAGATCAGGCCCACTGACTGCAATAGGACTGGGAGTGGGAATAAATCAAGCAGGATTCTGTCCGTACGTCCTGTTGGAAAAAGTGTTCTTCCTCTCATTCCTTGGTAGCCCAAAAGATCCAGAAGAAAGCCAAACATGAACTACCTGTTCTGAAGAGAAATCTTAGGGGAGCTTCCTCGAAGGGAATTTCATGTGTAAATACTGATCCGGAAATATTCCCAACTTAATACTGACATTCCTGTAAATGGTAGAACTGTATCCTGAACACATACTTATCAGATTTTTTTCATTATTTGCTGAAATCATGAAATAGTAACGGTTGCTTATACTTTCTTTTGTACAGTAAATTGTTTGAAATGGGATTTTGTATATAAAAACTGTATTACTACTTCGATAACTATAAAACTCTTTCATGGAATCATTTTTTAAGAAAAGCAAATATATACTAAATCTGTTTTAGTTCGTTTTTTCTTTTTTTCTTTGAACACTTATTTGAAATAAACTTAAATATGCAAGAGTTTCTCCTGTGGGACAGGTTCTGTTCCCATCCCTCCTTGTGCTCCGAGTGTCTGACTGAGTACTGTTAGATTTGAGAAACACAGTCTCACGGTTTGCCTCAAACTGGATCCGCGATGCCCTTTCCAGGGCTCCTTGTGTACTCGGGCAGCAGAGGCCAGAGCTGAGATTTGTTTCCAGGTATTGACTACTTCATTTCTACATATCTTCCTAACAACGTAGAAGGTAAATCTTGTGTTCCAGCAGCTCTAGATGCGGGCTTTGAGATCCTGTGAATCCCCCCTAAGATGCGTCTGTCTCCATGAGCACAACAGGAGGTTTGGCTTCTAACACAGGCATAGATCATAGACACTGAATATTAAGGGATGGATCGTATCCTGGAAGCTTTAATTTTCTTCTGACTTTAGTCTTAGGCATTTAGCAGAAGGTAAGGTGTAAGAGCTTTCACTAAGACATTTGAAATGGGCTCGTAACGAGGAAGAACGCTCTTTGATTTCTTCATTTAAATTGAAAAATGTATTCGTTATTAAGAGAAAAACGAAACGGTAAAACTAAAGGAATGAAACTGAGGGATTCCTTCGACTGTGTCTTGATGAATGAAGCTCTGAAGGGAAGTAGCTCAGGCACCAGAAAGGCTGCACTGTGTAGATGACATTTTTATTGTCTTGTGGGACCTTTACAAGCCAAGCTGGGCTCAGAACCTAACTCGCCATTTCCAGTTTTTTCTCCTGCTCCCATTTAGCTGTTCAGTGAGAAGGCAAAGCATGAGGCTTCATACTTATTCTCCCTTTCCAGACAGAAAATACTAATGCTCTAACTAGAAATTTAGTTAGAAGGTGGGAATTCAGTTCCACGATAATGGATATGAAAACCAGAAGCAGGTAAATCACTGCCTAGTTGGTAACTGGTTTGGTTTTGTCAGTTCTTAAAGACAAAATAGTAGATATGAGCCTGTTAGATGTAAGATAATGCTAGAAAGAGATTTGCACTGCGGTTGTGGTACTTTCCATGAAAGGTTTTTTTTCATATTTGCGATGCAAGTAGAAACAAGTTTTGGTTTTGCCAATAGCAAATTTGAGGCAGGATTATGCTAATAAGGATTCACTGGAAGAGGCAGGGGGGAAGTTAACACAGGGAAGCAGGAATCTGGAAGTGACCAAGAAATAACTGACTATACCTCGATGCGTCTCACAGCTGCCATATGGGCCAGGTTTGACAAAAGATAGCAATATTTGTATTTGTACAAATACAGGTGAATTCCATATTGGTTTGACGGTATCTCCGCGACATGCATTCAGCCTGTTCTTGGCATGCTCCTGCCACAAAATTGTAAGTACAAAACCCCATTTCCCAGCCCTGCTTTGATCAAAGATTTAAAAAAAAAAGAAAAAGCCAAACCCCAATGTATCGATGTATTAAACGGAAAATCATTATGCTTTTTACTTTACATAGTCCAAGAGCAAACGCAGACACGAGTAGGAAAGATTATGGCTGGCAGTGGCTGCATCGCCCATTTTTGAACCATTGCTAAAACACGCTCTTCGCTTTTTGCTACCCAAAGTTTGTGGCAAAGACACAACTTCGGTTGGCATCTGAGGAGGAGGAAATCGTACCCACCCTATTGTGTCGAGAGTACGAGTCTGAATCTTCTGGATTTCCATGTCATTGTGTTTCTAAGATACTGTCTTGCAAATATTTTGCAGTCTTAAATAGCTTAAGGGTGAATAAGTCTCAAGTCAAGGCACAGATACGTTTCTATTTTTAAACCCTCCGTGCTCTCTGGTCCTGAGCTGTTAATGATCTTTTTGCCTGTTGTGATTTCCAATAAGCAATAATAAAACAATTTACTTTTCATCTTGTTACCTCAGGAGTTTGAACACTCCTGAAGTTTTGTAGATTACTTGAGTCCATTTATGTTTTCCTATGGAGTTTTCAGAGTAAACGACTCTTTTTCCTTTTGCCACTGAAGAAACCGTGTCTTAAAATTTATATGGATTCCATTCAAACTCTGGTTCAATTCTTTTCGTGTTTGAGTACTATTTATTCCATGACCAAACACAATATGCCATTTTTAGTACAGCAGAGAAAAACTAAAGTTCCTTTTTTAACCTCCATCTTTTTTTAGCCCAACAGGCCTTTCTGAAGAAGAAACTAACCATCAATGGGGCTTCTTTTTAATTTTAAGCTCTTTCCTTAATTTTTAATACCATGCATGCTGCCTGATTCGAGGCCATCTGAAGCCAAAGAAAATATTTCCTTTTGACTCCCGTTGACTGCAGCGCACTTTGCATGAGACTAAGAATTGCTTATTGAATGATTGCTTCCACTTATAATAAAAATCAGTCAAACTTAGTCTACGGTGCTTTTATAACCCAGAGTGTCAGCTAAAGCCAAAACACATTGATGCAGATGAGTTGTGCGAGCAGTAAAGTTCAGAAAATCAAATTAGTAGGGCTCAGAAAATCAAAGGCATGATGGCACAGTCGTGAACTTAGTTACACAAGTTTGACGGTTTTGAGGTCATAGCTTTCATCTTGCTTAGTATCACCTGCGTGAGAAAATTCATGCCAAAGTGGGAGATGTGTGCATCACAATGCTCATGAGAAAAAGAACCATAACACAAAATATTTGGCAGAATGCTTGTGCTGAACAAACTTAAAAGCCTATCAAAGTCTGATTTTCAGAGCAAGAGTTAAATGCAAGTGGTTAAGTAATCTTTCTTAGAGCAGAAGAAAAGGTTATTCCCTATTTTTACTTCTAAATGAAAAAAGTGGCCACCTTCTCCAGTTGAAATATAAGAGTCGGAGGCTAGGGAAAAGTGCAAATAGGGAAGGGAGGAAGAAAAGGCTTTTGACTGATGTTCTCAGGTTCAAGTTATCTGGCAGATCAGCCACAGCTGCTGTTTTTCTGGAAAGAGAAACACTCGTTTCCTAAGGCAAGCCCATCTTGTAGGTAGGTTATCAGGTAGCTTTTGCCAATGTTTTTCTAGTGATGTACAATCTCATCCTGCCAAGCGGTGCAATACTGCTGGTCTTCTGTTCAGATGGAAGCTGGACGGCTTTGGTCCTTTGGAAGGAAATGAATGAAAACAGAGTAAGAAAGAGAAGAGACCTCTCCAAGCATCAGTGAGGACTTGGTGGCTTTGCCTTTTCCACTGACTGCAAATAATACCATGATCCTCGGCGATCAAAAATAAACAGTTCCTCTAGGAACACACTTATTTGTAACGTTGATCAGAATGATTTATAAACTCTCACACAGATTCCAACACTGAAGTTGGGTCCCAGGTGGTACTAAGCCCTTTGGTTCTGTAGTAGGTGAGTCTCTCAAGCCCTGAAGGCGAGGTGCCGGTAAGTGGCTGAGACGCTGGTGCAGCCTCCCTTGAACCCAGACCATAGCGTTGTGTCATTGCGGCATGGTGCTCACCACCATGGAATTCCCCTCTGTCCTGGTAGGAGCATGTAATTAATCAGATGAGCAGCTCACATTTCTTGATGTATTAATCTTCAAAATACGTCTGTAGGTAAAGAAGGTAGGTAATTACAAGTAATTAACCATCAAGTGGGAAAGTAATAAATCTCAGCAGGCTAGCCTACTCCAGCTTTACTGCACAACCTCTCGGGTCAGCAAGAGACAGTGGTGCATAACAAAACGGCTCGGCAATCTGGTGGATTCTGGGCCACACTCCTAGAGTTATTGAGGTATTTTACTCTACTCAGGAACAGTGAAAGTCCTGAGAGTAAATTAATGTGATTTCAGCTACATCTTCCTGGCTTCAAAGAGCAAAAGAAGTCAAACTGAGAGTCAGCTCTGAAATCCTACTAAGGCTCTTCACTTTTGTCTTTTTGAATTTTACATCTGAAACCAAATTTCTCTGCATCTTCATGACATTTGTCTTTTAGCTCTGACCAGAGAGAGCCGTAGAGCTAAGCTGGTGATCATCTCTGGGTCTTCTTGTGGATAAGAAATGACAGTTAATCACTTCCAGGTTCAGGTACTCGGCAAAGATGTAACACAGGCTACTTCTGTCTTAAAAAGCCTCACTCCAAAATTGGTGAGGAACTTTACATGTATATTTGAGATAGAGGAGAGGGTGAGCTTGGGTCTGATCTTACATTGCAAGTTAATTTTGGTTGTGTCTTGAACAAGAGCTTCTCAAGAGAAAAGAAAATGCAGTAAGTGAATTTTTTGAGGGTAGGCAGACAAAGCTGTGGTGTAACTTCCTTCTTCTAAAGTATACTGACTGTAAGGAAAATATATAAATGCTATAGATTGTATTATATTAATCTATTATTATCTCAGTGAGTCACACTCCTTCATAGACTTTTCATCCCTGATGCAACAAGTTCCCATTATGTTTGTGTATGAAAATGAACTCCAAATTGTGGCTTAAAGCTAATTTGTATCTGGTTCTGAGAACAACACTGTGGACTAGCTCAAATTAGAATGTTTCTTTAGAAAGCAGAAAATAATACTTCCTCCCCCCGCCCCCCCACCCCAAGAACCAAGGGAGGGGGATGACAAAACCAGATTTGCTTTCTTATTTATTATATCCAAATCCCTATGAGTAACTAACCTAGTCATATCCTGTGTCACTTAATGGTTGTATAAAGCTATTCCCATTTTAAAAGGAAATGAGCACTCCAGATAATAACTGTACTGTGTTCAAGCAGACAAGGCACTCCCTCTCTAATCGGATTTGAAAAAAACGTAACACCTTCCAACTTCAATGACAGTGAGATAATGACTCAGGCGGAAAATACTGTATTGGCACATTCTTGAAAGGAAGAACAAAAATCCACTGCTCTTTCCTCTAATGGGTAATTCTACTGGCAGTCATGGGTATCTAAAGTAATACTTGTTTTTAGGAAATGTATCCACCTCTCTTGGTTTGTCATTATCTCCAGTCACTGTAGTGGGCTCACACCACCTGAGTTTAACTAAGAAATCAAGAAAATGTGGCCAGGCTCCTTCATTTATATTTATCAAAGCAAAACTTTAGTAACTCTGGCAGACATTTAGAGGCCAAGGGATTTTCTGGACTGTGAAGAGGCCACTCTGGAGGCAGAGACATGGCTGGGAAAAAGGTTACCTTTTTCACACCACTTTCGTGACAATGACCAGGTCCAAAGCAGCATCTCTTAATGCACAAAAGATTGAAGCTGGAAGATTCACACACAAAAAAAATCCCCGCCACTACTTTTTCAACCGCACCGCTGTGTAGCAGGCAATTGAGTGCTGCTGTACTCAGGAAATAAAGGAGAAAACCCTTAGGCGGGAGGATGAAGTCCTGTGCTATAGCACTATCTGCATGCTTGTAAGAAATAACTTCCAAGTGATGCAAACTAGTGCAAAATTGATCCATTTTCTGCAAAATAATTAATTTTACGTTAGCCTAACCTTTTTTATAGCTGCTTAGAATATTGTGTTTTCCAATGCAAAGAAGGAGACCGAAGAAAAACACCTCCATTTATTTTCTATCGAAGAAAATAAATCTTAACGTGGTAAGTATTTACCTTTTCATGTTTTTATTGGTCTTGGGAACTGTCAATGTAGCAGCTCAGGAAAACAACGAACAAATTTATATACTCTTCAGAAATTAATTAGTAGTAGCTTTCAAGCCTCGCAATCAGAACTGCTGGATTATTTCCCTGGATGAATAGCAACTTCCAGTTCGTATCTTAACTTTGCTTTGCTCTCCACCAGTCATAGATCCCACGACCGCGCAATGGGGCATGGTCCCAGTATGGGTTTGAGAGTCACTGGGTCGGAGCAAGTGTTGGACTCACAAATTGCTTATTTCCAGTGGCTCTTCACCACCCTAAGGGAGATATTTTGCCTTCAGACCCACGCCGGTGTTTCTGGGAGGCACTGTGGAAGACAGGTTTGTGGACATACCTCAGCATAAGTTAACAGGAGATTTGGCATCTCTGTATCATGTTCTGCGGTAGGTTTACCCTCAGGAGGAAACTGCTCAGAATAACTGCCTCACACGGCAATTCTAAGGTAACCCTCAGAGAGCGGACACTTCCAGTGCTCTACAGGTCACCTTAGTCTAGTTCCAGCAGGGACTGAATAGAATAGAAATAGAAAGGGCCCAAGAAAAGATCTAATGATCATTCACTACTATTTGGGGAGGTTTTTTATTTCCTCCCTAGCTTATTTCACAATGACATTCCTGTGCAGACTACCTCATTTTCCATTTCTCTCTTTTTCCAAGTGCAAAATTGATGTTGCAGAGCTTGAGTAATAAATACGGTTTAGAGGAATGAAATGTGCTGGCCTAATATATACACACAGCTTTATTGACATGTGAAATGTTTGTCTGAATGATTTCATACTTACATGGTATGATGAAAATTCACTACAAAAATAGGTAAAAAGTCAAGTCAGAGGTTTTTAGCTGGAGAAAATAAACAAAAGTCTACAATTTACCCTTCCCCTAAAGTTAAACTAAGCTCTTCTGCCAACAATAACACAACAGAACTATATCAACACTTCTTCTGTTTCAATATTAAGTTCAAGCATCTGTTAACAACTTAATGCTTGTTGTTGTTGTTACTTGGCCAGATCTTTTATCTGTATACAACCTATTCATGCCGGAGTTCACTTTCTTTTCTATACTTATTTACTTTTCCCACACTCTGCTTCTAATTTTCTCTCTTTCAACACACAACAATTTGACATTTCTTATAGGCCCTTTTGTCACGGATGGTTTTCTCCTAGGATCCTAAGTCTCTTCACAAATAGTTTCTTTACTAGAACACTTCTTTCTACGCTTGATGTTATAGCAACAGAGAGGTACTATCTGACAAAAGAAACATGGACGGATCAATTCATTCACAAAAGAAAATGCCTAAACTGTCTTCACTGAAAACATGCATTTTACAATTTTGCAAACAACGGATGAGAGGCATTGAATAAGTATATTAAGAAATTTTATGGAAATCAGTTTAGTCACTGAAGGAATAAAAAAGCAAGCAAGCAAGCAAACAAAAAACCTCTTACTGCCCAATTCAGCTAGCAGGGAGGGGGCTGCATTTTTTTAATACTGCTCTTACCTTGAAAACAAAAAAGAAAAACTGAGATGCTCCTAAGTCCCTTGAGAGAGAATGGCAGTTACAATAAAAGAAGTGGAATATTGACCAGACCTCAAAAGAGAAACAATTTCTCAGCACTAAGACAGGGTTAAATATATCTTCTCTAAGCCAAGAATTTTGCCCAGCCTGTGTCTCAGAACTGGTAGGGATGAGAATTTTATGGGTTATTTGCTATTGAGTTGTCTGATAAGCTAGAAAAGTTTTATCAGAGCTGCTTCATTTAAAAACACTGTAGCTCCTAAATACTCTAGTTTCTATGGACTCATGCAACTAGAAACTGCAGCCCATCGCATTTCTTATTACTGGGTCCAAAAGGCAAGAGCACCCCCCTCTCTAGCTGCAGGGCTTTTGAAAGCACCATGCAGTCCACCCACAGGGTGCGCATCAGCATAAAGATTTCTCTTATCGCAATGGAATGGCTTGAATTTTGATGCACCTCCACTGTATGGATATTCCCCTTTTCCTTCCGCTTGCTAAAAAACCAAACAAATACACCTTGACAATCAACCCAGCCAATCTAATAAGTACCATTAAGCAGCTTGTAAAGAAACAGCAGTAGAGCAGCAAGCAGTCCTTGACTTGATCCAGTTTCTGCCTCTGAAGACACCTATCGACTATCTCTTCAGCCCGCATAGCAACACCACCATCAAGTCTGTGAAGATATAGCCCTGATCCATTGAGTCTTTCACCTCTCTCTGCTCTGTAAAACCAGACAGGAGATCCTGCAGAAGCACATCCTTTGCGCCTTAGAGACCCAGGAGCAGAGCTTCACCCTCACATGACAGGACTGAATTAATAGCAGTGATTTAAGCTTTAAACATATCAAAGATAAGCAAAGTACGTTGTAGCTCAGAACAAAAACAAAGAAGAAAAATACATGTATTAACACTGGAAACTCTACCGGTGTGTGCAGCCCTTGCTGTGGGCCTCAGAAAGGAGAGAGATTTCTTTGAATACCTGCGTTACCATCTCTGATTTGAGCATGCCATATACTGGGCTGAAGTAGCTGTGTTGCAACCAGCATCTGAAATCGCAAGATTAAAACTAGTTCTGGTGTGCCAACAGCAGGCTGCAAGCACACCCCTTGTTAGTGAAGAGGGGCTGGCAGAAAAGAGAAGGCAAGCTATTAATATTTACAGAAAGCTATTTGTCATATGAAGAGTAAGTTGTTTGACAGTGATGGAGAAAACGGTCACAGAAGGCAGACTCAGCAACTCACACACATGTTAATGAGCACTAATAGCAAATTAGATTACATCAGAGGGATTGCAGTGCCTGCAGAAACTGTCAGACATTTCCACAGCCCCATGGCAGATGAGAGTAGGATGCTAAAGCAAAGAAGAAGGGATAGCTGGAAATGCATGTTGCCTTGGCAGGAAAACACAAAGCATCTTTCGAAGTTTCCATGCAAATGCATCTCAGTCACCCGTGGTTCAGTACAGCTGCATACATTTTACCAAAATGTTTACTATTCAGGGCTTTTTTGCGTCACGAACCCTCCCAAGCAACCTTTCAGCCACCCCACATTCATTCACGCAATGTGACGGTGCAAAGACCCCGCGAAGGGCAGCCACGCGTTTCGCCGTTTCCTGTCCAGTCTCTAACCGGGTGTTTGTTGCCTGAACGCCCTGGTGACCGACACCTCACTGAAGGCTCGGCAGAAATGAACCTGTTTTGCTCTTTCCCCTGCTCCTTCAGTGAAAACCACGAAGTCAAAAGGCTCCGTTTGAAACACTCACAGGCTTCGAGCTCCCTCTGCAGTATTTTGCAAGTCTTGCCTCAAGAAACCACTAACTAACTTAGTTAGGAACTGGATCATTCATAGCGCTTTAATTTCTGGGAAACTTCCACTGAAATGTGAGCTGGCCTAATAAATCACTTCTGTTAAGTTTTGTTCTGCTGTGGAGCGGTTATGATCTGTTGACCTTGGCAAATATTTTCTTTCTAAAGCCCCATGAACTGCTTTCAAAGGAAATAACTGGAGGAGAGCACGTTGCTTGGGTATTTCCATCTGTGAATGTGTCAAAGTAGAGTTAATGGGTCAGATTCAGACATAATAAAAGGGACTACTAAATCACTACACCAGGCATTAGGAGGAAGTCTAAAAACATTTAAGTGATGATTTATATCTTAATTAAATGATGACTTAGATCTTTTAGTTCCACGTTTGTTACTAATTTAGACTCCCTTAGAGTTACACTGATGTATGGAATCACTTTCACACCTCCTTGTACATCAGTGCTGAATCTGGCCGCTAAGTTCCTGTGAAACTACTAAAATCTTAATTGATGTTGTTTTCAATTGCATGTCAAGGGACAGAGAATAAAGATATAAATTACACTGATGTAGACTTCCTTCACGTAGACTTGCCTCTGACTTCGGTCGGCTGCCATCACCAGGCACAAGCTATGGACCGTGTGATTTGGTTTCTCCTGTTTTGTAGAGTCATCTTCCTTGACAAAATTAAAATGAGGTTTTTATTTAACTGGATTTTATACTTCTTATATTGTTACTAGGGCTTACATTTGCTTTCTAAATTAATCACATGCTGCAAATATATTTCTCCTTGGCATCACACTACTCTTTTTATTAATCTTCTTTCCTTCAGTTTAAAGCATATTCAGGACTGCAGTAAGAAAATACATCTCTCAACTCACATCTCACCCCAGCTCCAATTCTCAGTGCCAATTCCTCTCGCTATTTACTTTACCGTCAGACCTTGCAACAGGTTAATTCCCTCCAATTTGCGGCATTTAGGGACTACACAAAAATCTCTCTTTTCAACAGGTTTTTATATTTCACCTGAGAGACTGGGAGTAACATGCATGTTAATTGCTTTTTCAGGTTGGCATGATTAGGTGCCTGTCACCTTTCCTGGATGAGGAACATAAGGGGGAGGGGGTGGTGAAGGAGGGTGATGGAAGTCACAAATTTATCGTGAATTTTGGGGTTATCTGGTTAAAATCAAAGAAAATATTGCTAATGCTATAGCAAAGGAAATGATTTTAAGGGAATGTCTACCTGGAGGAGATGAGGCTGCCTACTGTTCATATAACCTGGGAGGATTATATGGGAAACAAATCTTGTATTCAGTAGTAAATATGTGTTTTCTTTTATCATTGTGCCCACTGCTGTGGATGCACAGATGGGCTTTGTGCATGTAGCCAGCTCCATACATTGGCATTCTTGATCATGTGTAAGACTAGCTCTGTCTAACAGACTGAAACAGGATGCTGGAAATCTGGCGGTTTTATCGAAGGAGGGCTTGTGCCTGTGGGAGTTTTAGAAATGTTTTGGGAGTGGAGTTGTTCATGATGTTGGAATGCGAGACTGGGGAAGTAGATGCAGAAAACACAAACGCTTAAGCTCGTGTATCTGAGATGGCAATCATTTTATGACGAGGACTGTAGGTCTATTTGTGTGTTGCAACAATAATAAATTAGGGGCTGTACTGGAAATGGGGTAGCTCGGGGAATCAACATGCCAGGTTCACAAAAGGAAGATGGGAAATCCTAAACTACTTACACATGCTGTAAAGAAAAAAACATTAAATCTTTTCTGAACTTTGGGGACCTAGAAATGATGGGATGAACTTGGAACTTTCCCATTTAGGAAAAGTTCACCACCTTTCATCTTGTATAAAAATTGCCTTCAAAATAAAAGGAAGTAACATTTGCCCCACTTCTTCCCTTTGAAAGGTCAGGAGTTACTTCATGTCACAGTTAATCTTTGTGAGGTACGAAGCCCAAGCTGCAAGCCCTGTGTTTGTAAGGAAAGGCCAGGGGTCTCAGGCCACACACAGAGAGCAGAGACCGCCTTCCCGGGCAGCTGCCAGGGAGGGACATGGAGTGAACAGCAGCATCTCCTTGGGAGCTCTGATGCGGCCTTTATTGTTCTTTGCCGAGCAAGTCCTTTTATCCTTGTACTTCCTTTTCCCCTTTTGCAAAAAACCCCAAAACCTAACCCGTGTAGGTTTAGGTACCTCACAAGAAAGCAAATAATTCTTATTAAATGGGGAATTTAGGATTCCCCCAACTTAGAGCTCGGCTGAGGCTCAGGCTGAGGCTGAGGCGGCGAGACCCGACCCGGCCCTGCTCCTCCTACAGCAGAAGACCGACGGCGCCGAGCTTGGCTCCAACACACCTTTTGCATTCGGCACCATTAAACAAACCCGTTCGCCTCCGAGGGCCTTTTGAGCACCGCGGGGTTCCTAAAACCTCAGCGGCGACACCCGCGGCCAGCCGTAACAGATCCCTCTCCGCGGCCGCCATCTTGTGGCGGGCGGAGGGGAACGCGCCGCCGCCGTCGTCGTCATGTGATTTCCGGGCAAGGCCGCCTCCGGCGCGCGGGCGGGGGTCAGGGTCAGTGCTCAGCCATCGCGGCGGCGCCGGGGCCAGGCAGGGTCTCGTTTCCCCGTGCCCTCCGGCCTCCCGGGAAGTCTCTCTGTGAAAACAGGCACGCTAATCCGCCTCCGGAGGGCGGGGACGGGACTCCGCCAGCCTTCCCGCCCCGCCGGTGTCTCGCCCCGGGGCCTAGCTGGTGGTTTGCGGTGTAGGCCTCGGCGTCATGGATCCGTTCTTGACTCTGCTGAACTCCTTCTCCTTGAGCTTGTCGGACGCTGAGCTTGATTCCCTGAAGTTTCTCTGCCGGAGGGAAATTTCGAAAAGGAGATTGGAGTCTGTGCGGAGCGGTAGGGATCTCTTTGGCATCCTCCTCGAGCAGCAGCTAATTGCAAGCGACAAGGTATCGTTTCTTGAAGAATTGTTTAAGAACATTAAAAGAGAAGACTTGGTCTCACAGCTGAAGCAGTTCGAAGAGGAAGGGGAAGTTAATGCTCCTGATGATCCACCAAATGCACATGAAAAACGTAGGTGGATTATTTTTTTTTTTTCATTTCCTCCCCTCCCCAAGCAGCCCCAGTAAATCTGGAGGCATCCCCCAGCTGTGGGTATGCCGAGAGCGGATACAGAGCAGGGCTGCCCTCAGTGCCTGCTCTAGCAGAGCCCACTGCTAAGGGTGTTTCCGCTACAAACTGCTGCATGGGGCTGTGTTGCACCCTGGAAACATACCATGAGGGCAGCATATGCTGCAAACAGCTTTCCGGGGTGGAAATTTCTTCCGGTTTTTTTTTTTTTTTTTTTTTTATCGAATGGTCAGTTGGAAATCCTGCTATGTACTTGGGATTCCAAGTATATCCAGTGGCTTTTCAGAACATGGTGTGACTTTCAGTATTTGCAATGCAGCAAGAGTAGTAACATTTTGCTAAAAAAAACACCTAACTTAAAAATTTTCTCCTATTTCTTAGTAAATCCATCACTAACTTGATATATTTCTACTATTTCAGGTCTTCAGAAGGCAGCTATTGAAGTCATATGTGATAACGTCGGGAAGGACTGGAAAATGCTGGTGCGAAAACTTGACATTTCTGAAGTGAAACTGGAAAGAATAGTGGCAGCCAATCCACATAACTTGCGTGAACAGTTTCATCAGTCACTCCGAGAGTGGCAGAAATGGAAGGGAAGAGATGCGAAGGTGGCTGACTTAATAAAAGCTCTTCGGGGCTGTAATATGAATTTGGTGGCAGACAAAGTTGAACAGAAACTCTTGCAACTGAACACTGAAACCAGGTGAAAGCTATATAACAACACTTCCCTGTCCCACAGATACGGATAAAAAAAACCTAAAAGTGCCTTCTACTCTTCTGAACCAGAATCAATATCATTGGTTCCTATTACTTATTCTGCCATTAATTTATGTGCATTAATAGGCTGATTCGTGGTCAGATGAAGATTAACATAAAAACAAATGCCATTCAGGTAATGCGTTGTAGCTTGATGCTTCCTTTAAGAGATTTTAAGTTAGACGACCTAAACTCCATTTGGTAGAAATTCTCACACTTTTGTTCTAGTACCAACCTGAAAACAATATTTGCTGTACTTTTACCTGGAAATACATCCATGGGACACTCCTGAGGGAACTGTAATTTAAAATTTCGGGGAGGCGTTGGATATTTTTTATTTGTGTGCGCCGTTATAACTGCAGGGTGAAAGGAAGGGGTAGATCTCTTAGCTGTGTACTGGGGTTTGGTGGTTTTTTTTTCATTAGCATAAGATAATATCTTCCATAATTTATCAAATACATTTGCTCTCCGTAAAAGGATACTAAGACAGCTGTAACCTCAGGCCCTAAGACTGCAGTGCAAGAGGGCTAGTAACTATTGTAGTGGCTTTTTCTTGGCAGAAAATTTGCTAGGTTGGAAATTAACCAGTTGAAATCAGATGTCTGTATCAAGTGCCTTCATCATCCTGAAGGAAATGTTCTCTTGAAACTATCAAAGAAATTGTGTGCATCTCTGAGATGTTTACAGTAGTCTCTTTTCATCTCTGTGAATGTTTTAAGATTCTTTACTATACCTTTGGTAACCTATATCACAGAGTCTGGTCATGTCGTCTGGAAGTTGTAGCTCACCTCATAAGTATGCTGCAGTTATCCGTGCTCTTGGGTAACAAAAGTCTGTACTGTAACAAAAAAAAAAAATAAAACAATTTGGTTTCTTTTTAGTGGAGGGGTGTGAAAGCCTACTGAGAGTCGGTATGTGGTACTGACTTTCCCGTAGTGATAACCAGTGAAGATCAGTTGTCGTTCGCCACAGTTTGTTCTCTTCAAAGGTCGCTCCAGATCCAGTTCCTCTTCCAAGTCCTCTGCAGTTTTTTAGTTCATTCCTGTTCCTTCACATTTTTTTGGGAAGTGGTTGTAAGAAACTTGCAGAGGATTTATGAACTAGAGCAGATTCAGTTTTCATCTTTAATTTGGAACAGACTTCGAAAAATGGCCTTCATGCCTAACTTAAGACTGGAAAAATTGCACAAGCTTAAAGACATGCAGGACTGTAGAGGCCTCTGGGGACTATCCCTTATGTGAGGGGGAGAAGTTCTCCGAAATTATTGTTGCTTGAATGAGTAGGACTTTGTTACTGCAAACATCCTTCTAACTACATAAATAGATACTTGAGAGGCTTCTTTTTTGCTACTGTACCTGTGTGACTTTTAGCTCCTTTCAGGTTCTTATTACGTGGTGCCATTACTGTGAAGGCCGGGTGTCAGCACAAAACATACCACTACTCTGCATAAATGTTGTGACATTGATAATTTTTTTGAGTTTTTGTTGCAGTTGGTGCTCCTCGTTTAGAAGATGACACTTGAATACTTGACTGTAGTTAATGGAAACTGGTGTAAAGTGGACTTACCTTTTTATTAAGGTTTTCCCTTAAATGATTTGCAGAAGTATTTTTTTAATCATAGTATACTAAACATCAGGGATTGTATTCAAGCAAAGGAACAATGGTTAATACAGAAATTTCCACCTCTCAGCCTTTTGGGCAGGTGCAGTTCTCTTAAGTACTTGCTCCAATACCTATCAGTATTGATTGTCAATTCTAGACTTCCAGTAGGAGATAACAGTGCTGTGCCTCAGCTAAATGACTAGATCAAATGTTTTAGAGGGTTTTGTTTAATAGATGCAGTCTTCGTTCTACAGTATTTAAAGAAAAGAATTGTTTCAGGCTCTTTTTCTTCATGCCTCTAAGCAATCTTTGTGAGCAGAGTGGAGTAGAAGTGAAGATGAGTTTTGTTAGTGGTGAACCAGGTCTGCATGAGTTCCAGGTTCAATCTGACCAGTAACATGTTTTTCTAGTCCACTTGTAATAAGTCTTCTGGTTCATGTAAGATACATTTATCTGGAATGTGAAAAGTAGTACACTGCCTACTGGATATAACCAGGATATTTTAAGAATAAGTAGGAATAACTTGTTAGTTGTAGCCAAGCGCTCATCAGCTACAAGCGATATTCTGCCTCAGAAGATAAATCTTGTTCCTTTAAGGATTTGTACATACTGGGTGTTTTACTGCTTATGAAGCCAATGACCTAGACTGCATCAATCTGTTTAGTACCTCAGGGCCAATTTAAAACTGTTTTTATTAGAGATAAAAATGTTGATTATGTGAGAACAAAATCAAGTGGAACAAAATGGAACAAAGGGAACAAAACCTTTTTATTGGGAGGAGGGAGAAGGGTGCAATTTGGAATGTGTTGTGATCCAGTTAGCAATCTTATTTTCAAATTAAGTATTTTGGACTCTCATATACATATTTTTATAAATTTAATTCAATTTTAAAAATTTTTATATTGTATAATTTTGTGCACATTTCATTAAAAAATACTTCCTTAAAAACAAAATAAATGGAACTGTGTTTCTTTACGTTACAGGATTGTTGTCTATGATGATCTCTAATTGGGGGAAGATAAATGTTAAGGACAGTTCTAAAGCAAGGAGAGGCACTAAATGGGCGTTATGTTACCAATGTCCTTCTTGGAACATTAAAAAGAAAAAAAGGCAAAAAGCTTTGTTACTGAATTTCTCAGAAGTGCTAAAAAGGCTGTAGTTTTCCCAGCAGGAATAGCATTTGGATGCTGTCACTCAGGGAAGCATAAGAGAAAAAAAATTCTCTGCGAGCCCTCGGGAGCCTAAAATCGAGTGGCAGTGCAGCACGTGCATGGGATATAGGCCTTCTGTGAGTAAGTGCCTTGCAACTGTTTTCTCTGCCAGTCGTGCTGTGGTAAGGATGTTGTATTTGTTTTATGATTAATTAAAAACACAGCTTATAGCTTATTCTAAACCTGTTCAGGCTTTTAGAAGATGTGTTCAGAAGTCAAACTGATAGAGGCTTCTGTGAAACATAGACTGGCACTGAAGCGTTCACGCACACTTAAAGCTTTAAATCTGTAAGACAAGTAACTTAATTACCCATTTTATCAAATTCTCTATGATACTCTGCAAGAGTTCCTGCCTGTGGGGAATTCATAAAACCTTTTACTTTTAGTCTCGTGAGAGTCTTGTTTCCTTACAGCCCTGAGAAAACAACACATCAAAACATGCTGAGAGTCGAAAGTGTCATCTCAGGATGGAGGATTGTTTTTCCGTGTCACTTCACAGTCCCTTGCGGTACTCGCTGCCATGTCCTATGATTTTGGAAGATACCAATTATATATTGCGTATTAAGTTTGGGGTTTGTTTGGTTGGTTTTTTTTTAAATTCTTTTCATTACTGAGTTAAACTTTCTAGACTTTTAATTAAAATTCCTCTTACACAAATTGGTTGCCATGAATATTTCAAACGCAATGCTATGTTTTCCTTTTTCTTCATTCCCCAGACACAAGCAGCTGTATTTCCTCCAGCCTTTGTTTCCGTCCTAACATAATTGGCTACTTTGTGAAATCTAATTGTTTCATTTAATTGTCTTAACGCAAAAAGCTTAGTAACACATGCTGTATCTCTGAGCTCTCCCTGGCACTCAGCATGTTCTTAATTCAGCTTTTTGGTTGAGTACTTTTCAGTTTAGTTTTATTTCTAATCACCGTCTTTGTTTCTTTCACAATTATTAAAAGGTGGTTTGTGCTATTCTTCCCATTCCCTGCATGGATCACGTATGTCCTTAAAATGTGTTCCAGCATGGAAAATGTTTTTCTAAGTTGTTTTGAATTTATTACTTCTTTCTTCTGCCAGTGTTTTTATTGCAAGGATGCACTGGTAGAATTACAGAAACTAGTTCACGGTTTGAAATGTATGCCATAAAAAGAGGAATTGTGGGGGTGAGATGAGGGGTAGGGGAAGGAGTTTCAAGTACAGGTTCAAGAACTTGGAAAGAATCAATCTTTGTAAAAATGTTTGTAGCTGAGGATTACTTAACATTACGAGGATGTGTTGCAATGGGTTCTGGGAATGGTAGGTTTAGAGAGAAGGAAGCCCAGTTTTACTCAGCTGCTGGGAAAGCACAGATTAATGCAGGCTTCTGCGTGGGAATCTGCATGGAATAAATTTTCAGACGCTCTTAATGATTACATAGGCGTAAGTTTCATCCACAGAGCTATTTCTGCTACCGTTTCATTCTTGAGAGCATTATGCATTCATGTCTTAAAACAGACTAAAAATAATATAACAACAGATTTGTTCTTGTAAAATTTCATGTAATATACACAATTAAAATACCTTAAGTTGGTAATACTTATTGAGCTTAAATTCAGTAATTACGGTGATTAGATCAGTGTTGGAAGTTGAAAGCTTTTTCATCGTTTTCCAAATATGCCGTGTGGATGGTAATGTAGCTTTCCTTTCTTTCAGCTTGGGGTTTAGTTTCTCAAAAAAAAAGGGTAGTGCTGTGTTTCTGGCAGGTCACACTACTTAAAACAGCCTTCAAAGTAACCGGCTATTGTAGCCACCTTAAGGTTTTTGTGTGTATTCCCTAAGACTCTGAAGAGATTGCTATACAAAAAATGGGATCTATGAAAGAGGTTTCGAGGATCACATCTCCAATACAATGTAGTGAGTACCTTTGCTAAGGAAAACAGCTTCGTATCAACTTTGCATGTCTGATGTTTCAAAAAGTTCTCAAACTGGCATTTTGATTTACTTCATAGTGGTCAAGCCTTCAGACCAGGCTCTTGTGCTCTTTGAAGCTACACAGAAAACTGGACCGTTGTCATCAGAGATGTAAAAACCATCCAACTGGGATTTTCTGTTGGCATTTTAATTACAGATGAGCCTGGTTTTATAGAACCTTCACATAAAGCAATAATCTTGCAATTAAAATGTTGACAATTTTTGTAATGTTGTTTTCTTTTCCACTTCTTAATTCCATTATTGATCCCAGCAGGACTATTAACTTCAGAAAATAATTTGCAGAATTTAATAAGTCTAACTTTTAAAAGGGCTTTAACAGCTATTCCGCAAGTGTATGCACTACCTGTGGCAAAGATTTGTCCAAAGGGATACATCAAAAGGGACGCCTGAAGACTGCATTTCTGTACAAAAGTTAAGTGATTTTTGTATGCAAACCTGATACCAGATTTGTACAGTGAGCATATAAACTGTGAGAAAGGTTTCGTATAAAAATTAAGCTACAAAACTTTCCTTGCCATTAACGCCTTGAGATTTTGAGTCTTCACAGGCTTTGTCACTTTAGAGTTCCACTCAAAATTAGCTCATCTTTTTCCCATTCTTTTTCAGAATTGTACTATTTGTTTTTAAAAATATTTTTTTTTTAAGGAATAGGTTCCCACATCTGTTAAATAAAAAAGAACTAAATACGTGAACAATCAAGCTAAACTCTTATCTCTTTTTCTTTTTTTTTTTTTTTTCCTCCCCACCAGTGGTCTCCCTGCGAGGTCCTTCCTGTCGCTTCAAGGCATATTGCCAAATTTAAAAAAAAAAAAAAAAAAGTTGCCGAGAAAATATGAATTAAAAGGGTGCAGCACCTGGCGGGTCTGGGCCCATGGTTCCTGGGATCCAAATCCTATATTTATTTTTTTCTTTTGTTATGCTCATTGTGAGCAGAATTTAGTCACAGCTTCCCGACTGTAAAGTCCCGAACGTGGGAAACCCTGGATAGCCTGAATTACCCCCAAAACCATCATTCCCATGACAACAGCTGTGGCCGGCAGTGCATGGGGCATGTGGCTGCAGCACGCTGCCTTCTGGCTATCCCAGCCAGAGGAATAATGTTTGGAAGCTGGTACTAATCGAGAGATTTCGCTGCAGTCTCCCGTCGGTGTTAAAAAATCCATGCTCCAAGCGCAGGTACGTCGAATGAAATTTCTTGACTGAATTCTCTCCTTTTGGTTCCCCTGCCCCATTGGGACAGGGAGAGCGAGAGAACGCAGGGCTAGAAATTAAGAAGTTTACTTTCAACATTTTTCTAACCACCCGTTTAGCACATGGAGCTTTCATTTCTGTATTCAGCTTGAACAGTAAGATTCAAACTTGTGTGTCTAATTGCATGTTTGTGCATGAAGTAGCTAATATATATGCAGACGAATTAAATCTAATTAGAGCTAAAGCCAACAGAGTGTACATTTCTAGCTAACGGCTACTTGCAGCTCTGTTATATGCCACCTAAATAAGTTATTCACTGTGGACCTGCTCATACAATCTTCTGTAAAACGTATTCTACTTTTTACAAAAAAATAGCACTTTGATGCTGAAGATCTTCCTGCCTCCATAGGGTATGTGTGGCTCTTTAAATCAAAATGTCAAATTCCATATCTGGTCTGGGAATTTTGAGGGATATTAAAAGTTATGGTATATCTTAGATGACTCTATTTATTAAGGCCCTTCAGTCTGTGCAGTGTTTTTTTCCTTTCAGTTCCTGGAATTTCTTATTCACCAGCAGTCCCACCTGGATTCCCTTCACTTTATTCACGAGACCAAATGAGACCAAATGTGTGAATAAGAATTTAAACCCCTTAGTTCATGTTAGACGAACAAAATAGAACAGTAACACGGGTAAGTACCTTAATGTGAACAAGAGGTATGCGCAAACCATGGACTCTGATGGTAAGAGTAACTCTGTGGAGGGGACCTTCATTCTCCCTCCTGCATTCAGTACAGGAATAAAATGCTGGAGAAGGAAGGTGTCCAAACCCCATCGGTGCTGAGCCAAGATCCCAAACTTCCTTGAGCTCCTCGGCATATGTGACTGATGCTTGTGCTCCCTACAGCCTCGGTGGGTAACTAAACGCAGCTGGAGCATGGCATAGGGTACTCCGATCATGATTTTCTCCCTAGGAATATCTCCTCCTTTCTCCTCCTGTTGCTTATAGCGGGAATGGACATGGGAATCCTTGTCAGAGTGAGAAATCCTCAGCCCTAGAAATTCCGGATTCTCCAGTAATCATTTCCACCAGATGAGCTACTGAGTAAGGACCAGATCATTTTGCAGCTTGAAAGCCTAAGAGATTTCACCTGTCTCTACTTCTGTGAATTAAGTTTGCAGAAGTGTCTAGACCAACAGTCTCGAAGCAGATACCATCACAAAACCAGCTGGAATACTTAACCAATTTTAGTATCAAGCAATACCTTTGAAAATCCTGAGTTTGCTTTCGCACACAATGTAATGCCATTGGTTGTGCGTTTCCTCGGTTAGCATTCTTACTGTTTGGTAGAGTAATATTATTGGGGGTACTTGCATTTAGGTTGAACTGAATTTTTTAAGGGTGACTTTTAATAACTGGTGACTCAAATAGGGTTGTGCCATGTCTTCTGCCAGAAGAGGCCTCACCAGCAAAGTCTGATGTCTGTCGCTCAGGTCTGAGTTGTGGGGAGCTCAATTTGTTTCGCAAGGTCTGAGAAGTTCCCGCAGGCTAATTCAGAGGAACTAGGGAAAGAATTATGGAGAAATTAGATCACAGTTTCTCTTATTTAAACGATACCTGAAGTGCCCTATAGGCTTGTCCCATTTTCTTCTTTAAAGGTTACTTTCATCCCTTATCTCTCTCCCTCAAATTCATCCCCCCCCCCATCATTAAATGTTGAACAATTATAACACACAAGCCTCAGGGAGGACAAACGCTTGTTTTCTTGGTGGTTTGACGAGGACTTTGACATTTCTCGAATCATCCCTAGTTATTCAGACAGACGGTTCCCGTGGTTTTTAACGTATTCAAACAGGATATGACAACCTCAGCTAGGGAGAAACGGGCACGGATGGATTTGCCATAGTACTTGTAAGCGGGTAGGGGAGATATCCTGTTTTTGAAACGTTATCATGTCAAATGTTGCAGCAGCAGTGGCAGCTTCCTGTTTTTTCCATGCCGAGAGAAGTAACGGGGAGCTGCTGGCTGAAGAACGCTGCCAGCTTCTTGCGGTCACGTATTTTGGTACTACAAAGGTGGCATTATTAAAGGCAGACAAAAAGCCCCCTCTAATCATGCAACCAAACTGAAGTCTGGGAGCTGAAAAACCCTTTGTGCACTCGTAAACCTTGCTAAGAACTAAGTGGCGTCCATAGACGCCGGCTTTTCTGCAGTATTTTGGCTGCAAACTGAGACAGGTAAGAGATGCTGTCTCTATGAGCGCTTAAAATTGGGAGTCAAGAACCTTCCCCATTGCTCCCGCCGGACATCCTGACCTTTCTGCAGAATGCGTGATAAAGCAACCCAATCCAGCAAAACATCGCTGGATTTGGTACCTAAAACTTTAAATTGTCCTGTAGATTTTTTTGCTGGCATAAAATTTGATGATCCTGTTTACAGCAAAAACCTGGTACTGCGGAACTTATTTTTGTTGTATCACTTATACTGAATATTCCCCTTTTAGCTGAATATCCATGGATATGTAGCAGGTAAATACTTATGCATTTGTACATTTCTTAAATAGATATCGGAATCAAACTTGTGCTGTGTTGTTTTGGTGAAAGGAAACTGTACGGTCTATTATGGGAGACAAAGAAAGCCTTGGACGTGAAAATGACGTGCCTCCCAAATCCTGACATGCTTGCGTATGTGTATATATATACACATATCTCCCTCCATGTGTATATAGCCTGTGTATACATACGCATACATACACACACCCTTAAGTAAAGTTATTTGATATAATCTGGAAAACAAGACTTTCCTGACAGGGCTATTTCTCAATACTGCTTCTCAAATTTACGTCTATCACTGTAAAGAAATACATCCCTATGACAACCTCCAGGAGCAGCCCTAGTTTTGCTAGAAACAACTGTGTTGTATTTCTGGGCCAACACTAAGTATTAAATACAAATTCAGGGCCAGCTGCTGCATCTTCAAGAGGCAGAGCAAAAGTGATTTTAAGCCATTGTTTTAATCTCGCAAATTTAAATGCAAGAGTTGGCTTAATTCCTAGTATACGTTAGAGCAGTAATCAGATAATTTTCAACATTTTCCGTCAATCTAATATTTTGGGTCAACGCAAGAGCTGGGATGCCGTTTTCTTCCCTGTTACTTCTGCTCTTGCCTGCGGCAGCTTGTAGACACCAAAAACCAAAAAAGATTTAACAGGCACAGTGCAGTTTAGAAACGATCTACCTGACCACAGCAAACGGAAGACTCCTCCCCTCTCCTTCTGCGTGCACTTTCATGGTGCCCCTAAATGATTACAGCAAAAGATAGGTGAGCCCCTGTCATTTCAGCCTTTGGCTTCACAGGTAAAAACTACAAAGAACGAGTTAGCGCCAAGTTCCTCGATGGCTTTTGTGGGCAAGGCAACAGTTCACTAGACCAAAACCACCAAATGAATCTCACCTTGGCTAGACTTAATATTTCACATTCGTATATGAAGAAATGTTAATGATTCCTGGAAGTTTTAGGCATCAGCACTTAAAATTGTTTAAGGGACAAAGGAAAGTTAGAAGTTTTATTTGGATTTGCGAGAGGATCTGACCTGTATTTGGAGCACTGACTGATTGATTGATTGATTGTAACACGAAAGGAAAAAGTGATCAATATTCCTCTAGCTCTTTGCGCAAAAGCTTAAGTGTATTGTGGCAGCTTAACTTACAGGCCTAAGCTAGAATCTGCTCATGAGTCAATATTTATGTTGACTCTTTTAAATGTGAATTACAATGCAAACAGATGGTACAGGTCAAAGGGTCTCTAATATGAACTGTGTTCCGGAGAACAAGGAATTTAGCTTTGAAACAAATCATTTGCCCTCCTTGTTACGGCACAGATGATCAATGTCAAGTCTGCTATTTTTTCATTTATGAGTTATTCCCTTTCATATTTTACACGTGGCTTTTAACCATTTCCTAAGTGGCTTTTTGTTATTCTCACTTGTGAAAAAATCACAAGACTTTTTCAGCTTTTGTCCACCTTCCTAGAAATAATGATTTCTTAACCAAGAGCAGGGAGAGGACTACCTTTCATACCCTTTTCTCTTGTCTTTTTTTCTCTTGCAAGCTACATGCCGTGTAATCTTACTTTCGGCAGCTAGATTGTAAATGGCTTTTTATTTAATAACTGCCAGCATTAGTTACGTGTAATTTGACAAAAGCTACGTAAATACCTCTTTACAAAGGAACAAGGCATTCAGGCAAAGAGAGAAAGGCAAAAGGAAAACTCAAGTGACTAAGATATTATTTGGCGTAATAAAGGACAAATCGTTTGTTGGTAGCTAAGATGAGTCAATGATTTCTTTGTGAAGACCTGGCACATGACTAGACTGGCACAAGACTACATGTGAAGAATGGCAGCTGAGGACACGCTGGATCAAACCTCAGGTGAAGATAAACACACTCCTGTAAGATGCTCGAACTCAGAGGATGACCCACAGGGACAGGTCAAGAAGCACAACCTGCTTTATATAAAGTGTGACTCCAGTTAGAGCAGGCAATGTGAACCGTGATGGTGCTCGCGCTCATAAATGTCCATATGAGGGACAGGAGTCCATTTTCACTGTTAGCCCTGCTATCGGCGCTGCCACCTCCGCAGGATGCCACTCTGCCGTGAGCTTCGGTACACACCACTGTAGTGTGGGTACTGCTGCACGCACAAAGCCCAGCCTCATCTGGCACCTGGCACTTGTGGTTTTGGGACAGACAGAAAGCCCTGTTATGCCAATATCAAACAGGAGGTTATTATAATTACTTACGGCAGCATTAGCTTCAGTTTCCAATGTAAGTACTGCTCAGTAGTAGCTCTCTGAAGCTGCATATGTCTTGCTCTGTTCTCAACAACAGGTTTGGTTTTTTTTCTAGAAGGGGATGCAGAAATTGGCCATTTCAGTTGTATAACTGCAAAATTATACGCCGGGTTATCTTAGCGGCACTAAAATTATAATTTCAGACTGGAATTCCCTTTCTTTAAGGGAAATGCGAATCCAGCGGTAGGGATAACCCGTGCAAGCAGGGCGCTGCAGAGGCAGCTACCGCTCCTGTTGACATTAGAGAGGATGCTGCTGGCATCCTGCCTTCTCCGTCAGGCACTGCCGGTTCTCCTCCCCGCTGCACCCCTCGCCCAGGTCGTGTGCTGCACGCTCTGGGCTTATAGATTTGCAGGGAATTTTGCTCAAAGTCATGGAATTTCTTTAAAAGCTAAGGATGAGAGCACTTGCAGCTCTCTTGGCTTATACGTTGACAGGCATGCGCTACCTTCCATGTAGTAGTTAGTTCACCATCACAGTAGGGTAGACTTTACGGCACAAGGTATACTGCTGAAAGGTAAGGACAGACCAATAGAGAAGCAAGCAGGGAAGGAATTTACTTAAAAAGAACCTATGATAACTTTACAAAAGAGGAGAAGGTCCACTTACTATGTTTCCATTATTTTTCTTAGTATTTGTTTCAAGTTCACTCGAGCACTGTTCCCAAAGGTCTTGGTTTTTTTCCTCTGGCAAAAGTAGAGCTGCTTTTTCTAAAGTATTGTCTGTTTTCCCTGAAGGTTCTCTTCTGACTCTGATTGCTTTTAAATGTCACTCTGCTGCTTAAGGCTACTCGTAGGTGGGCTGAGCTGAATGTTTACTATTAAATGGCTTATACCTATACTTATTTTCCATGTCAGATCCTGACCTAATAACCTTCTTCTCAAAATGCCGAAGGTGAAATTTAGTTTTAAATGACTTGCTTGCCTAGGCAGAATTGCTATTAATCAGAACAGGAAAATAATACTGGGAAATTAACTTTCTTTGATAGCAGCGTAATACACCATTATCTACTGGCAGACAATTTCACCTGCGCCTTAGGATCACCTTGAAACTGGGAATGTTTTTTTTGGTAAAATACATTACTGCCATTCCAAGTTTCCATAGTTTTTAGAATTTGTATCTGTTGCAGTTTTCTTTATTACTTCATTTTGAGGCCATGTGGTTTTTTAGTCACCATTTCAGCCAATTAATGTTAGCAAATTAATATTTTTAGTAAATACTGTGAAGACAGTGGGGAGTTCTCAAATGGTAAAAATAAGCATTTAACTTCCGTACATAAACCAATGATTCACTGAAAGCGTTATTTACATTTTCATTTGCCTATAAGCTGAAGCTGGTTGCACAGAAAAATCATTTTGCCTTGTTTACACCCATAACAATTTGGGACTGATACCTTAAAATTATTATCTTCACATACACAGGTTAATATTTCAATTCAGCATGCATCTGAATAATGAAGATAGCGATTGCTGCATACAACTTCATGCGGGCAATGTGCATGTAATGAAAGGTATGTTATCACTTGAAATCTAGTCAGTTAAGGATTAAAAATAGGCTTACGTGCTATATGAGTTCTCTTTATTTTTAAATGCTGTTATCTACTTTACAGTAATATGAAGGTCTAATAACAGAGGATCCTGAGTACATAGAAATCATGGCCCAATTTGCTTACTCCAAAGCCACTTGAAACAGTAGAAGCCCCTGCATAGCAGACAAAGTGAAAATAAACTTATTTTTCCCCTTCAAATGCCGATTTACAGGAACAGAAGTGTTACTTCACAGGCAAATCCTTTTTGCTCTAGTCAGACTATTTATAAAGCTGATTGCATATATTATTAAAATAATACAATCCTCTATATTTTTTTTCTCGTAACAGGTCTCAAAACGTTCTAAAAGCTGGAGCCTCAATTTTGAAATGATCCGTGTAGAAACTAATTCCTGTTCTCTCTTGGAGTCTTGCAAAATAAACAGGTGAAAGTCTCAGTATCTACAGAGCTCACCCTGGGATCAGTGCATGCGTAGACAAGGTGCTTTGGAATAAAAATAACATAATTCATTTTCTAGGTAATTGATTTTTTAATATCCTGATAGATTGCCATGGTTCTGAAGCTATAGGCTCCTGTCTTGCAAATACAGTAACTTAATTCCAGACCAGTTAAAATTAACAAGACAGACAAATCTTGGGCTGCTGAATCCAAAGCAATGAAGCCGATAACAGCACTGCTTATTTCTACGGACATCCACATTCATTTTACTTACTTTCCTACGAACAAGTTCTGCTGTTTCTTGCACATATCCAGCATCCCAGCCCAGATTCATCTCACGCTGGTTTAGGCATCTAACTGTGGCTCCCACGGCAGGAGTCCGGCTGCCTTAGGCTGCCTCTGTAGTCAATGAGAAGAGACAAGCATCTTGAGCGGGTGATTCATGGACCACACCAAAGATCTGAATCAATCCCATGGAGTGGCTCTCTCGCTCCACTGATTACAGAGGCAACCGAGGGTAAATGGGTTCATGATGTAGGTGGTCAGCCAGGTGGAATGTATCCAAACCTGTTCTAGTTAGTCAGGACCTGCATTATCACAACTGGTTCTGAATTCTTGACTCCAGACAGTTTCTTCTTCCAATATTATTCACAACCATGGCACATGAATCTGGCCTTTCCTAAAAGTATTCTTTAAAAAAACCCACATAGTTAAATAATGCGCAACCCTATTGTCCTGAACTTATAACTGAATGTACTTTCATTATAGTTCCAAAAAAAACTATTTGAAGTTGTGCTGAAAGCAGTACATTCACTTAGTGTAGACTTTGTTTGCATTAGATATTAGAGGTTTATTTCACTCAAGATTGAAATAAATGATACTTTGCTTTAGAAATTCTTTTTTGCTCAGGGGGATTTCTGCTGCTGTAAATCCATACAAAAAAAGACAACAGCTGCAACAATTCTGAGCTGCAAATTGCACAACTGAAGCTGAAACTAAGCTGAAAACCTTTTCGAGTTCAGTGCGTTTGTACTTGAGGGGGCTTATGTGGTTTTGATTGCAGGAATAGCAGCTAAATTTGGAAAATATTTATGGCATTGACATAGGGTATGATTCCCATTAAAATGAATCGTGTAAGTTTATTTGGTCTCTTAAGAGCTTTCTGCATGTCTTCAGTTTCCTGTGTGTTTTGTGCAGACTTTTCTTCCTATCAGATGCAGTACGTCCAAATTCTGATTTACACCTGCTTAAATCTGACATAGATCCCTGTAGACCCATATTATATAAATAAAATGTTGATGTAAAGAAGAACTGTGTCAAGGCATGGTTTCCACAAGTCATGGCTTCTGTTGCCGAAGGGCTGACACATTTACTAGTGCACTTATCTTTACACATGGGCATAACCATTAATTACCTCCGTCCTCTTCTTTATAGGCCACCTTCCAGCCTCTTCCCCTCTTGTTCCTTCTCCCTCAGGCAAAGCGTCTCTTCTGTCTAGCAACCTCTGGAGACATTTGTTAAGGTAACAGAATAGTCCAGGTCACGTCTATCTACTGACAAAAGAATAATCAGCGCTGTTGGCAAAAATCCTATTCTTTCATCTATTCATTTTGGTATGAAATGCCTGAAATGTGTTCAAAATGCATTTTGCTGATAAGTCATTAAGTCATCTATAAAGGACAAGGAGTAAATAAGGTACCGTCGGCTCGATTCAGAAGGAAAAAAAAATGCGTAGGCGATCTTGGACTATATTCAGCGGAGGTTTTGTGCTACTGTAGGGTGGCTTTGAGGCTCACAAAGGAAATTTCAGTACAAATGAACCATGAAGCACTCTGTGGGCAGAGAAAGCAGCGGATGCAAGCCTGCGCTGCTGGGAAGTGAACAGAGGAGCACTTTGCTCCTTCACCTTCTGGTGAGAAGCTCTTCCTCGCGGTGAGCGGGTGGCAGCAGGTGTTTGTCCTCAGAGCCCCGCTGCCGACAGGGAAGGCAGCTCGGAACGGCCGGACCCCGACACCGACACTTCGCCCTGCAAAACTCGCTGGCAGGAAGAGGTTGCTGTTTTGCTGAGCTTGGATAAACATTAGGACCTAATTTATCATGTGACAGGAAAGGAAAGCTGCCTTTTTTTTTTTTTCCTCCTCCCTGTTTTTAACAGCTTTTGTTTGAATTTCATCATGTGGATTCTAGGTGCAAAGAGATATTTAACCTGGGCCTCTGAACTGATTACTTTGCTGTCAGCTGATTTAGAGTATGGCTCTTTCTGGACATGTCTACAAGGGTGACGTTTCACTAAATGACATGGACAGGGAGCCAGACCTCTTGCTGAACTTACAAACGAAATATCATACTCATTTAGTTAAAAAGCCCTCAGCTGCTAGTGCTCATAATATCATATGGTATATCATGGGTTACAGGCCCAGGAGGAAGAAAAAAGGCAACTGTTTTCCTTGTACTACAAAGTAGATAGGAATGCTGAAAAATATTTTGGTATTTTGCAGTAAACACCTAGGAGTTCTCCTGACTTTATTATTTCATGTGTGTTATGTGCAACACAGAGCGTTATGCAAAGACCTGATTATTCAGTCATGTTTCTGGTATTTGAAGCGCTGACCCTACAATGATCCGCTCTGGGCTAGGGTGGACTGCACACGGGGATAGCTGTATGGCTTCAAAATCAGGCCTTTCAGATATTTTTGAGGCACCTCAGAAATTCTGCTGCATCCACAGTCTGGGCTTTGAGCGTAACGTTCACAAAGCAAGGTGCCTAACGAAGGTATTTGCAGTATGACATGTGGGACGCATATTCCTTAACTAGGATATTCTGGATTCAAGTTCCCTCCTGGACTAAGCCATCCTTTTGGGCATGAATAAATACCGAGCTCTTTATACATGAGGAGACAGTGCCTCCCTTTTATATAGCAGACATTTATATGCCATGGGAACGCTGTTCCCACCTGAGGCTGAAACCCATTTCTCAAGAAAGTGCCTAACCACTGACATTTCCATTTCTCCTCTGAAAGTTGTGTTGGGAGCGATACGTGGTTTGAAGGTGACAAAGATAAAGGTGACAACTCCTTGAGGCTGAGGAGGGTCTACAGCTAAAGCCACTTAGATGGGAAGTCCAACCGCAGACGTGAGGAGCTGGGAAAGCTGAATGTGAGAGTGTTTGTGCCTTGTTAACAAACTGGTTGAAGTGAAGATTAATATATGGAATTCATTCATATTTATTCTCCACTTCAGAATTGTGTGGAAGGTTATTTGCTTTCATAACGAAGCATGATTATAGTTGGTACGACTGTTGTTTTTTTTATTTTAACCATTTAAGGACAAAGCAAAACTTAATTTCAAAAGAAAAAACAGCCTCATTCCAAGACATGCAAAATGGAGAGAAAAGGTAATGACATCTTTTAGGATCTAGGTGAATACTGAGGTTCATTTATTAATTTATTCCACATAACCTGGCCCAGGATCAATTAATCTGACTGGATGTATTGCAGTGTCCGATCTGATAGAGATTATCAACTCTGTGCCTATTACGGTGTTTAACATTTTGCCTTTGCATTCACAAAGTCTCCATTTGACTCGTATGTTAAATGCAAATCAAATCAGACCAGATGCTCTCTACTAATGTTATTAGGTTTCATTTTTTGTGTGATGAGTTGACGTGAAATTGTGTTTGTTCATGCAGATGTAAATTCCACTTTATTTTTCAGCCTTGTTTTGGTTTTGCTTGAACACGTTATTCTGAAGATGCTACCTTCACAGCTCCTCACACTGAAGTCCGCAGAAGCGGTACAGCAAAAGTAACCAAGACGAAAGGTGAGCATTTTGCCTTTCCTGGCATGCACTTGAATTCTGACGTGGAAGGACTTCCTCAACTTGCAACATTGGGTAGGCAGAGGCAGGTCAAACAGTTTCAGCACATTTGAACTCTGACTCCCTAAGGATGAGGACAAAATAATGAGCACTCTCCTATCAGTAAAGATATCTCATGACTCCATTGCCCCCACCACCACAGCTGACACACCTGAGAAACACATTCACAGGGAACAAAAATTCAGACCTCAGAGCTTAGGAAGGGGCAAGACAGAACCTATAAGGTCTGCAGTGAAGATCTCCGCTGTGATGCTGGAACTGTTCATTGCTTGTCAACTAGTGGCAGGAAAAAAACCTTGAATCTCCCAGTAACTTGCTATAATTTTTGTTAAATGCTTTTCAGTCTTTAAAGCCTCACTTTACTAGACTGGTATCAATTTGACTTATTTATATTTTTGTATTACCCTGCTGAATATTGCATAACAGAGGAAGGAAAGAATTATCTGAAATCCTAGTCAGCGAGGTAAGGAAATACTATCTCTCCTTTTCTGCCAATACATTTTCATTCCGTGTATTTGTGATCATGCTTAGAAAACTGGGTTTGTTTTTCACTTGCACATGAAGAGTTTAAGTATTTTTACTAGTGGTTTACTTAACTTTTCAACAAGCGGGTCCAGCTGGCAGGGTATTTTTGTTTTCTTTCAAGAATCAGACAAAATCAGCACTTCTTGTCTATAAGGAATACAGTCATCGATGAATTGCGAGCTATGGGAGACAATTGTGTTGGTGCAGGTAAAGACAAAGCGAGTATTTGGGGCAATGAAATAGAAACATTTACCTGTAGGAATGAGCTTAGAAATAAAGAGCTGATTGTGTTCAAGGTAATCTTCAGGACCTAGTTTTAAGCATTAAGTAACTGCCTTTGTTTGACCCCAGAAATACGTTGCTGTGCTTCATAAGCATGGCCCACATTCTGCTGACAGTTCTACACTGACGCGAATTATGTGAAAGAAACCCTCCCTGTGGGTTCAACCCTCAGTGGCAGGTTGAAGGAAAGGGCCAGGTGAATGATGCTTTCCTTCCTCCCCTCCCATGATCATTTAAAGTAGTTTATGTTAAAATCGAAGTCTAGAAGTTTCTAAATATATCAATATAAATATATCAAAGCCTGTAAGTAATAGCATTGAGCTATGCTGAGACTATTTGACAACACAGGTTAATTCATACCGTTGGGTTTCCTCAGGAAGAGCAGAATTGATTTTGGAAATTTTTTTGCTACTCTCTTTATATTGAAAAGTCAGATCTCAGTATTTATGCAATTACACTTCAACGGTGTTATTACTCAGCGTTAAACCTGTGCTAACCAGTATTTGGCAAAACTTGTGATTTGAATGTGCCTCATAATATTTGATTTTTTCCTTAAAAGTTCCAGCTCCCAGAGTTGTGTGACTGTATCAGAAACTTCAAGATGAAAAAAATAAAATAATCTTAGACCTCATGGCTGTAGAGGAAAAGCTTAAACATGTAATCTGAATTCACCCTAAAGCTCAACTACCAAAGGAAAAGAACACAATATAGTAAATTTGTAATTGTAAAGATTTTTGTATTTGGGGGAAGGATGAGTGACTCATTAATGATCCTTTCTATGCAGCGCTAGGTGTCGATATGTTGTATTTACAAATTACATGTCATGTAATCCAGTCACAAATCTGCACGTCCTTCAGTGCAAGAACTGCTGCTTTTTGGCACGACCTGCCTCTGTCTGCGTAATTGTCCCTTGATGCTTTTCAGAGCTTTCCACTCTGAAAAAGCAAGAATAGGGTCCAAAATGCAAATGCTCTATTCATAGTGGTAACACAAATGGAAGAGAGAAAAGATAAGTTTTTTTTCTGAGCTTTGCCTACAAATTCCGACCTTACTCAGGTGCATGGAAAAAGCTTTAGAAACAGGCTCATCCAGGAACAGAGTAAAAGCAAGTGGAAAACGATTATATGCTGTTTTGGAAACAGATTACAAAGGGAAAAAACTGAGATATTTTGCCAGTGTAGCCCAAGCCAGTTTCCTGTGCAGAATAAGCGATGACGGCAAAGTCACCCCTCGCTGTGTGCTGAGGACATGGTGGCACCGCTTCCTCACAGGGCGAGGCGGGAGAAGCCTTCATTGCCCACACCAAGTCTTCAGACAGCACACACGTGTATGAATTATGGCAGCAGATGGCTTGTTACACCACTTCAACTGTTCACTGTGTCCCACAGACTCACACAGGTGTTGGCTCCTCCGGTTGCTTCACTCACCACACAGCCATTAGTTACATTGTTAATTGGTTAAACCCATCACCTCACAGCTCTGTGAGGCACAAGGCTTGCACACAGGGCTCACCACCATTCGAACGTACGCTGCAAGGGTGCAGGTGGAGGGCACTAGCCGCCGGCTGAGGCCCGGGGAGCAGGTCAAGGAGGAGAGGGTGGGCTGAGGTGACGGGAGCGGGCTGAGGGATCGGGGCAGGGCCCAGCTCCTGCCCAGCGGGCGATGCCTGTATGCAGGAGCCGGCAGACCCGCCTGGCAGGGCCCTGCCGTGACACGCAGGCCCCGGGGAAGACTGTGATTGCCGGGGCGACTCTGGCACAGGCAGCGCTGATGACTCCCATCCTGCCCTGTTGCTCAGCCCCACAGCGAGCACGCCTCCTACCCCGGGGCTCTGCTCCGGAGATGCGGCAGCCCTCCTTTCGGGCGGGCACCCGTGGGCGGCGGGAGTATCGCTTGCCGGGGAAGAGAACGGGAGCTCGCTGGAGCCTCCGCGGGGGAGCGGGTCTCGAACCCGCGGTACTGAAGNGTACTGAAGGAGCGCCCGAGCCTCCCCGCGCGGTGCATTCTGGGCCCCGCACTGATTTATGCAGGAGCCGCAGAGGGCGCCGGGAGAAGCGGGAGGCGGCGGCGGCGGCGGCGCTCGGTGCTGGCGCGGCGGGTCGGGGGCCGGCGGCGGCGATCGGGGTTCTCCCCAGCGCGCAGGGCCTTTGCCGCCCCCTCGGGCCGCGGCACCGCCGTCGCGGGACGCAGCGGCACCTAACCCGGCCTCAGCCGGCCTGTCGCCGGCCACCACGGACGTGGAGGCGGCGGCGGGCGGAGCCGAGCCGGGCCCGGCCCGGAGGGACTCGAGTCCTCCCGCCGCGGGGGAGCCTGCCCCACCGCTCGGTAGGGAGGGCCCTCACGGCGCTGGGGCCTCCGCGGCCGGGCTCGCTCCTCCGGGGCAGCGCTGAGCTGCAGCCGGCTGTGTGCGGGCTGCGGGGCCGCGCTCCCGGCGCCGCTGGGGCCTCCGGCGGGGAGGGAGGGAGGCCCGGCCCGGCGTTCTCCGTCAGGGGCGGCGGGAGAGGGAGAAGGGGGTGAGCAGAAAAGCCTCATCTCCGCGGGCAGCAGCTTTGTTTGCCGGGCCCTGCCGCGGGGAAGAGGAGCGGCGAGAGCCGGGCGGGCGAGGTGCCGGTGCCCCCGTCTCTCTTCGGGGCCTTCATCCCCCGCTTCTGCTTCCCGGGCACTGCTTCCCTTCTTGGCGGGTTGCTTTCACCCCTCTCGGCTGGATATCGCCGGTTCCGGAGCATCGCCGGTGGGACCCGGCCGGGGCGAGAGTGAGTGGAGGATTAACGCAGAGGAAACAACAGGTCTCCCTTCTCCTCGCCTTCCAAAGCGATACCAGCGCCTTGCTCTTGGGATTATAAATGTTTGAACTAAGACCCAGGAAACTGGAAGGAGAGCCTCCCGTTGGAATTAACAGAAGAGGAAAGAAGGGAGGCTTTTCCAAATCCTTTACGAGAAAGCTCGTGCCGTTTTCCCATGCTGTCCACGCTCTCTTTAATAATGCGATTGTGACCTGAGTGGAATTTATGAGCAATGAACTATTGAAGCTTGTTGCACCACTGCATCGGACTACATTTTTTATTTTTTTTTTTCTCAGCACATGATTCCCCCATGCCAGCTGTTTCAGGACCTATGGGCCAGTAATAGAGGGATGGGAAGCTGAGACAGTTTATTTTTGCATTCTTCTGTTCTGGGGACTTGGCTAGTTAGCTGAAGCTGCTGCTGCTTTTTACCGGATCTGCTTTTTTCTCAGCAGGTTTACTTGTTTTCATGTGCACGGGGTGTTTCAATTAAACAGACATTGGATTGGACTAGAGCTGAATGGATGCTTTGCAATCCGAAAGGTTTTTGGGGGTAACAAAAAACTACTAAAACCAGAGAAGAACTGGTACTGCAGGAAACCTGGGGCCTGTTTTCCAAGCCTTTATAGTTTATTGAGCAAGGTAAATAATGTAGTGGTGTTGAAAATACAGGGCTTATGGTAATCATGCATGAAAATGTTATAAATCACTTCAGGCTGTTCCAAGTTTTTCAAAGGGTTGAGAGATCCCACTGTAAGGCTCAGAATAAGTTTAATTGTTCTTTAAAATAAGTGTGAAATTTAAGGCCAAGAGCAAACTTTGTGGTACCTGAGAGATGGAAAGAACTATTTTTTTCGGATCTGCCTTAGGTTCTTGTAGATTTGTGATGTTGAGAGAGGCTGTCTGAAGAACTTTAGAAGCCTTAGTGATTCAGCAAGAGTGTGCGGTAATTGTATTAGTATTTTTTTCCCATGCTTTTTAAAAAACGTGATGCCTTAGCCTCTTGTAGGGATCTGTTAGGGTGTCTTAAAAGTCTTTCCGATTTAACAATAGTACAGTGTTTACATTTGTATCGTTAATTATATTCTACTCTGCCTTGAATTATTTTTGCTTACTTTTACTTTTGTTATCCACAGTGACAGCTGCTACCACTTCATAGTGATATTTTTGCTTTTTATCTTCCTTTACATGTATATCTCCTGAACTGGACTATGTGGATTTACCACTAATTTACATGCATCACTTTTACCTTACCATAGACACAGCCAGCATAAGCTCACAGTACTGTTTTAGATACTATCTTTGTATGTTTAAAGTGTTGGAAGAAGCAGATAATGATTCTCAAAATATGCAGTGTAATCACTTACTGGTTTAAGTGTATAATTTTTGGTGGCGTGCTGCATGCCTTATCTTTGTTTTTTAAAAGATCTCAGCAGCAGCTTACTCTTAACAAAAATATAAATCCATTAAAATGAGATCACAGTTTGAGACATAGCTGTAAAAGTCTGGTTTTGCAAGAAGTCACAAGATTCTCATTATGAAGTGATGCCTTGATTAAATTGATTGTATACTTTTTCTCCTGCAGTCTTAATGAAATAGTGGCAAACACTAAGGTGTTGGCAACCTTTGCTGATGCTATCATTGGGAAAGCTGAGTTGGTATTATGGATAGTATCCAAAGTTCCTGTGCTTGTCCTGCTTAGATTTGTTTGACTTAAATTTATGGTCTTTGTTTTGTCTTATTTTGTTTCAAGATGATGTGTGAGGTGATGCCAACCATCAGTGAGGCAGAGATTCCCTCTGGGGGAAATGGAGGCCATGGTTCAGGTTCCCCGTTACAGTCAGATGCTGATTCCCATTTTGAGCAATTAATGGTATCCATGTTGGAAGAAAGGGATCGCCTTCTGGAAACACTAAGAGAAACTCAGGAGACGCTAGCATTGACCCAGGGCAAGCTTCATGAAGTTGGTCATGAGAGAGATTCCTTGCAGAGACAGCTCAATACTGCGCTTCCACAGGTATGGACGTTTTGAAAGGAAGGTATCTTTCGATAATTTTTGTATTCTTTGTGGATTTTTTTGTTGGCTTTTTGCGTATTTAATTTACTGAAGAGTCAGGTTATGTTAGGGGAAGGTCAATCTGGCTTAATACTTTCCTGAAGTATCTGTTGGTGCTTGCTCACTTTGAGAAAGACACAAAAGCAAGGTGAGCAGGGAACATCAGCCCTTTCTCTCCAGTATGCTTTCCCAGTTTCTGCCATTTCTTTGGCTTAGCTTGAGCGTGAAGTCTTATCTACATACTTTTTTTTAATAGAACTTGATGGACTTTCTTCTGTCACTACTCTTTTTTAATGTTGTTTATAACCAGCTGATTCATTCACATGCTTAAGAATTACATTCAGGCCATTCTGGGAAAGCAAGCAGGCCTTTCTCATACCATTATGGACTTTGATGTAAAAAACTTGAAAAGTTTAGGACTGCTACCTTGTCGTGGCAGTGTAGAAGTCTGAATGTGTTGTTTAACTCATATAGTTTCTTTTGGAGAGTTTGGATTATTTCTTTTTAGGAGTTACTAGTTACTGACTTCTGGAGTCAGTGTACCAATATACAGCCTGTAGTGTTCCATAGGGCAGCAGTGTGTAGTTAGGAAAGGTGATTGGTGTCTACAGAACTTGTTTTTTATCCATCCTGGTTAGAAAGGATACAACTGAACTTTGAACACTTTGAAAAGCATTTGATTGTAGGCAAAGCAGAGGCCGCTTTCGGGTGTCAGTTAACTGTTGATAGCCTTAAACTTTCTAGCATGGTCGGTGGTTGTCCCAAGTATGTCATGATGATGTTACACTTGCATACATTATTCCAAGAATACTTACTGTTTTTACAAATGTTTACATATGCTTAAATATTGTAGTTCCTGTTTTAAAGTGTAGAAACAGTAGTTTTAAACCCTTCTGTTTCTACTGCTCTCATTATAATGTAATCACCGTATGACTCTTGGTATGGTAATTGGTACTGGCAATTACTCAGGGATAGAAACTAAAAAGTAACACATGTTAATCTAGTTGTGTTACAATGATATGATGGAAATCAGAAAGGGGATGTTTTCAACCTTTGCTGCTCCCTGTGTTAAATCATGTGCTGCAGGCAAAAATCATTCTTTTTTTTTGTTGTTGTTGTAATAATTCTGGCTTCTCTTTAGCCGCTATTTCAGGTCTGCTACATTAATGGATGCCATTAACCAATCGTATCATCTGTAAACTGTTATACTTGAATTTGTGGATAAGTAGAATCACCCAAGCTCTAAACTGTACTGTTCCTCTTTTCCCTTTTCAGTTCTCAGCTTTCCTTCCTAAATCTAGTAAGCTACTTACATGTAAACATTTCTTTCTAAACATTTCTAAAAGATTAATGCAGTTAAAAAAAACAATTCCCACTTTCAGGAATGTCATAATTGTATGATTTCATGTGAAATCTGTAGGAAGGCAAGTCTCACGGTTCATCTGAGAGAGAAATTTTAGTGCAATTTTATATAAATATACAGTACTGTAGATTTTGTAGATTGCTGTTGAAAAATACTGCTGTTGCGGTGTGAAAACTATGACACTTTTGTCCTCAGTGGTGCTTAAGCTGAAAAGATTGTGGAAGGTGACGACTGATGATGCTTTCAAAAGTCAAAAATACTTTCTTGCTGCAATCAGGAATAACTTCTGTATTTGACAAGTTTTTGTTGTTATGGTGAAGATTCAGTTACTTCATAGGTGTAAATTTCTGATGAGGTGAAAAGATGTGGGTTGTTTTTTTTAAAATTCTACTAAGTGTTCACTAAGATAAATTTGTGGTGACTGTAATATTTGAAACTATTCAAACTTTTTTGTTAATTATTTCAAGCTGAGCATTCTTTTGAACTGCTGCCTCAAATGACCCGTTGTTTAGCTGTGGATTTCAAGGAGGGGTTGAAGCAGGATAGCTTTAAATTTACTGACAACCGTATTGTATTTTTTTCAGGAAAGAAGGGATTTAGTCCACATTTTTTGATTTTTTTTTATCATAGTAATTTTCAATTTAGTAGAAAGAGATGTGCAGATCAGTTTACCTAGTTGTAGAAATACTAGTATAACTGCATGAATTACTAAATCACTGTGTAACCAATGTATTATTTGTCCCTCAGACTTGGCATGTAGCTTGTAACACATCTTTGCAGCTGATTTTGGAATACTTTATCTTAAGGAGTATTGAATTGTTTGTATGTACGCTTTTCCTGTTTCACATATTTAGCTGAATCAGCCAGTTAGACCATTCTGATAACTGATGGAAACTCCTTGTGTAATAGAAGGAATGCCAGATTGACTGCTTCTATACCAAAACTGCTTTGCTGTTTTTAGTATGAAGGCACTCAATTTTTAATGGCATCACTGTACTTAATTCCTTACATTAGCTGAGTTTCCATGCATAAGGAAGAGGCTCACACTGGTGTGTACGTAGTTATAAAGTGGCAAATTGGTACTTGTGTATTTGCCCATCTTGTAGATTATAAAAGTAAATGAAATTTTTTCCACAGCAGTGATGTGCATTCTCTGAAGTATCAGAGAAGTAAACTTTTCTAGTGTACTTGTAGTGTGGTGGTCAGCTAGTAATTTAAAGGCATCAGTACTAGCTCACATAAACCCGAAACAGCTATTTAGAGTAAGAAGACTTTTGTTCTGGATGTCTAATTCACAGAGAGGGGAGCTTTCTACTCTTACATAGACGTGCTTTATCTGTTCCATTTACACAGAGTCAAACTGACAAGTTTTTCTTGTATGGACAGCTGGAAATGAAATACATCAACATCGTCTTGATAAAATAACTGGATTCTTGGCAATGCTTTTTGTTTTCTGGGAGTTACCTTCTATTACACATTACCCTAGTCAAACTGTACTCTGACCTTGGAAAATGAACTTGATGAGTTCCAAGTTGCTGTGCAAGAACTTAAAATTAAACTTATTCTTCCTAGAATTTTTCATGGAAAAAATGAAAATTAACTGTACTTTGAGAACTTAGAGAACTGTTACTTTTCATGTAAACACATTCAATTATGATTTAATTACGGTCAGAAGAATAACTCCTCTCTGTTATTTTTCATGCCCTTAATATGTCTTCTAGAGTGTATTCTACAAAATTCAAGGTTAGCATGCTTAAAATTTGTAAGTTAATCTGTGAAACGTACAGGATGCTACTGCATTTAAAAGTTAAATTTTGAACTTAAGGTAGTTGAGGTCCAAGTGACTACCAGTTCTTGCTATGAAGGTGTTACAGGCTAGGGTTCATTTTGCTGGTAGAATTTAATGTAGAAATTTCTGTAAATAACAAGATGGTGATTTTAGTTGGAGAAGACTAGAGTTCAGTTTACAGGGACTCTGGTACCTAGCACAAATAAAAGCATAGTTGATGAATTCACAGCAACCTTTATCAGGATGACAATTTTAATGTGTTTTAAGAGTTTTATAAGCTGATGTGCAAACATTATGCTTCTGTAAGACAGGAACGTTCTTATTAAGATCCATCTTAATCTTGCGCTTCTAATCTTTTGGTCTTAAATTTAGCATACTTTCTTTTCATTTCTATGCAAGGTAAGTAAAATAAAAGAAATTTTTTCTGTATTTGTGATGGTCCTGTTCAGAATTTCTGTATTCAGCAATGTATATATAGGGGCAGATGAGAACTTTCTGTCAAAGGCTGTGAGCGTCTGTGTGTAAATAAGAGCACTTTATTGTAATGTGGATTTAAATGTGGGGAAAAAAAAGCTGCCTATAATTTTGGTTTGGCTTTAGCTTTACTAGGTTGCCCGTCATATCTTAATTTAAAGTGAGTCCATAGCAGGCTGTTTTTAGTTGCTTTCTATCTATAGTAAATATTTTATTGCTACTGCACACTTCAGTTAAAAATAATGTGTGATCATTTATATTTGTATTCAGGTAAATTCAGGTATGTCCCTACAGAATGATCTTCCTTAGACTATCTCAGAAATACTGTTCGATGTCTCACACAAGAAATACCTAAATGCTTGGTCGGAAGACTGCCCTGTTATTGTTTTATAATGATGAACTTAAGGATCTAGTTGCCATTTTAATAGTGGTGTTACTTGGATTTCCTCCAGACAAGTTTTCAATAATACAGGATGTCATAGATGTAGAAAGGAGGTTTTGAATTGTACATAATCTGAAGAACACAGTTGCAAAAAGTACATTAAGTAAAGGCCTTGCCAAACTTTGCAGCAGCTGAGATTTCCTTAACATTTTAAGTGCAATTCCATTTACAGTACTCACAACTGTTCAGCCTTGAGGTGACGTAGTTTATATTTCTTGCTCTAGCAAGATGTGGTACTGACCTCTAAATAAAAGACATTAATCTCAGCAGAGCCATGTGTCCAGAAATCATAAAGATCCAAAAGGAAAGGATTTCAGATGTGCAGATGTCTGTCGGAGCAGACATGTCCTCCGTTTCTCATCCCGTTCTGACAGCAAAGATGGACATGACTCTTTCCGTTGCATTTTGACAACTGTAATTTTAGTCTTGTGTATGTCAAGTTTCAGTTGCTAAATTGTACTTGGCTCCTACTGTTAGTAAATTACTAAATAGATTTGTCTTTACACTAAGTCAGGTGGAGATAGGAGTTAATGTTCAGAGTTCTTCCCTGACCATATCAATAAACCTTAACTTCCCTAACATTTCTTTCTTTACAAGGCATGGAAACTGACAACTTTTGTCCAAAACCCTCAGAATATGAAGTTATCTGAAAGTATGTTCTACGATTGGGCAAAAAGAGCAGTAGCTACGCTTAAATAATGTAGTGGAGTATATTGAGGACCAAGTCTCTAGCATTTGTTCTGACTTCTTAGTTTCTCATTTAAATATGTTTGGGTGAGTTTGTTTATTGAAACATCCCATCCCTGCCCAGCAGACATCTGCTTGCCTATTGTTAGCAACTTGCTGTTTATACTGTGCTTTTAATTTAGGTTATCTTGATTATAAATAGACCTTTTAGCTAGATTAAATTTAGAATGAGTTTTAGGTTTTCTTGTATTTGAGGATGAACGTTAGTGCTGTTACGATGTCCCATCAATCCCTTTAATAAAAAGATTTTCTGAAGTCTAAAACTATTGTTTTTATTTTCCTTAGTTTATTTGTAGGAACAATGTTTTGGTGACTACGCAGAAATGCTTTTTGTTTGTTTTTAATAGTGGATGTAGCCCTGAAAGATGAGCTGGTGATTATATTTTCCTACTCTTCTGTTACTGTGTACAAATGTCTGATAATGGGTTTATTAATGTTTGGTGTGCTGTAGTCTAACTTGCAGTCTAACAAACGGGCTGTATATAAGCTTGGGTGAAAAGAGCTATAAAGGAAACAAGCTGTTTTAAAAATATATGGTATATTTAGAACCAGGTGAACTTAACATATTTATTCATCTATGCTAACTTGCTTGTAGCCTCTGATACAGCAGGTAGTGTTTATTTTGGTATTCTGAGAATTCTTCGTTTGCAAGCCCTTCTGTTTTTCTCTGTTCTTTTTAAGAGTATAATTAGAAACTACATTAAAGATGTTTGTTAGCAACACTTAAAGATTCAGTTTGTCTACATAGTTGCAATTTCCATCTAGCTCTTTAAAAAAAAAAAAAAGAAAAAACCTCTTGGATTTCTTTTTTAAAGATAAATAAGAAAAAAAAATATAATTCCTCCCCCCACTTCCCCTTACAAGTTTTTGATGTTTTAACATCCAGTGGCCTGTGGCTTTGGTTTCTCCTTTCTGGTACTTATTTAGGAGGGGTGGATGCTGGTTTTACTCACTAAAGGATTTGACGTTAGAACTAAGAATACACATTTGTTTGTGTTTTGATATATGTAGATCCCTTATAATTAACAATGTTGTCAGAGAACTTGAATTTTTGGAGAGAACGTTTTAGCTATCTATTAGTAATTTTGGGTTTTGCTCTTCCTAAGTTAGCACTGCATCCAAGAACTCAATTAATATACCTCACACTAACTTAATGTTGCCTTTTTTTTAGTTTTTCTGCTTGAAAGAAATGTGATAGAGGTCTTCATGTAAGTTACTTTTAGCAATTTAGGTAGCTTAAGTGACTTTAAGTCTGTAAGGCTGACTGGTATCTGTTGACATATATTAGAAAATACTTATCATAATCTCTTGTGCATATGGATCTCAAGTTACAAATACGGAGAAGGGATAAATTTGCATTGTGTGCGTCAGGTACTCTGGGTGTTCATAATTTTCCAAGTGTATTTTTTTGCAAGCCTGCCTGTGGATTCTCCAAGTGTAAATGGGGCAATGTGTGGCAATTCTTGCCAGGAAAAATGTTTTCACATTCTCCAGGCTGAAGGAAGAATGATTATTTTGCTGTCGAGTGGAGTGAGTTTTTTATTCAACTTGACTTTTTCACGGGAGCGCTTGGAAATACTGTTTCTGCATTTTGTAAACGCCAGATAATTGTGTAGTGAGCTGAATACATATCTGTAGATTGCGGAGATGACTCTCCTAGTTCGTATATTCAGAATTGGAGGAGGACTGTGGTTACAATACCGGTGAAAGTCAATGCTCAGTGTCATTCTGATGTGTTGTTTTCCTTTAGGTTCTCTGTAAATTGATGTGAATAGTTGGTTAACTTGGTTTTTGCCAATAGTTTTGACCTTTACTATATCAGACTTTACTTTGGGTTTTGTATAAGCTGTACTGAAAATCATCTCTCTCTCTTCTAGTCGGCATGACAAGGCTCTGGGGCCTGTTCCAACAGTGTCCGGTGTTGTAACATTTTTAAGAAGAAAAGCTTTGTTGCTTAATCTTCTCTTCTGCTGTTCCATGGTGGCTAGCCTTGAACTTCGCTCAGATGTTTATGTTCATGTCTACTCAGGATAGAGTTTTTGAGGATGGTAGTGAAAATCTTAATGGGAATACAATTTTGGTTGCATTTGAAATAGACTATTACTTTTGATGGGTACATATGAATAAGAACAGTCAACATATCTTTTCCTGTAGTTCGTCTGTTTTATGGTTATGTTTTCAGAAATAGAAATTTTCAGAAATAGTATTTTGTTTTAGAACTTCTATGAAGTGCTCCAAGATTCTGTAATGAAAAGATCCTTACACTACCAGTATTAGGCATAATCAGATACCATCAGGACAGATCTTAAACAAGGACCATCCCTTGTTTAAAGGGCCACATGGAAAAAGGCTTGAAAAATTTGATATGAATGTCCTAGTTCTGTTGAGGAGAAAAAAGAACGTCCACTTGAAAAATAAGCAAGTGTTTTCTATTTCTTGTGATAGGAAAATGTGCAGCCTTTGATTGTTTTTTTAATTTTTTTTAATTTTTTTTTTTTAAATTTTTATTCCGCCCCCTCCATATAACGTTAGTCTCTATTTGGGTATGCTCTGAGCCATTCTGTGTTGTGCCATGCTCCTATTGCTGGTACATGGTGGAGTTTGGTATCTAATTCTGTTTCACATCTAATTGTCTAGAAATATTCTGAAGCACAGTGCTTGCTTTTTTAAATCCTACCTCCTATATAAGTACATATCGGATTTGGTTCTGTTCCGTTTACATTACATGTAGGGAAACATTGTTTTTAAATATGTTATTTTCCTTTTATAAAGAATTGCAGGGTAGAATATCTGGTAAAAATGAGTAAAGAGTGTAGACTTTTTACTGTTGAAAGAAGTGAGATTTTTTTTTTTCCACCTCAAATTTACGGAACTGCGCACAGTATAAGGATATAATTATATAAGCTTAGGTAGCTGAATAATTTGCATAGTAAAAACACAACAAAGCCTGAAGAAGTGTAGTTTAAACGAAGAATTTTTGTGTTGACCTATACAAAGTTTAGGCTGGCTTGATGGGTAGTTGAAAGATCTAACCAAGGATGTTCATGTAAAGGAACCACCTTGCAATTGGTGCCCTTTATTAATAATTATCTTCTCAACATTGACAATTTCCTGTAATGAGAAATGGTGTTTGTTTTGAATTCCTTGAAAAGAAATTTTGTCTGCCTAAATCCTTGGTGTAAAAGCTAAAACTTCCTTTAATGTGGAGAGGTCTCGCTCAATAGAGAGGATCATAAATTCCTGTTATTTTAATGGTACTGGATTCCTGATTATCTCAGTAAATAGTAACCAATTTTATTAAGCTGTTTTAGTACTATTTCTGAATTTTCAAGCACGATCTATGAAACAACCCACTGGAAAGGGAGAGAGAGATCTGAAAGTGGAATTGCTTGTTTGTTTTATTGTGAGCTTCACAAAATGCTTGATATGAAAGTTTTCTCACTGTGTAAATCAAAATGGGTCTAAAAAAGAAAATTAGGGGGAAAAGGGAATTCTGCTGTATGCATCTAAAAACATCTAAAAGGACTTTTGTCTCGATCAATGGCACGATTTAAATTGTGGATTTGCGAGTTGTGGATTCTCAAATGTCTTATGTGAGCCTATCACAAAAATAATTTAGCAATATATAGTTTTGCCAGTGTCATAGTCAAAACTCTCCTTTTCTTTGCACTCCTATCCATAAATGGGAGATCTGCTAGCTGAAATGGTGGGTTCATGGGTCTCTGTTAAGCTTCTGGAATGAATAATACTGGATCGAAACTCTGTTACTAGTTGTGCTTTTCACTGTAGTTTGTGCTTGAGTAAGAGTTGTGGGTTTACTGTTACCAGTGGGAACCTGAATTCTGCGTAAATTTATGTTCTTTAAGGTTCTGTTGTGTATTGTATTTAGAGTCCTGACTCTCATCTCCCACTTGAATCTCTTGCTTCTACTAGGATTTAAGACACGGGCTACCTATTGTGTTTTAATTTGGAAACCCAGAAATAAAAGAAGTTTTTGACCCAAATCAAAGATCATTTAAAGATTTAAGTGGGATTCTATTGTTCAAAGAGTTACCTGTAGTACTAGAAGTTCTTCCGATAATCTAATTATGGGGGTAAAGGATGACGTGAGAAGCCAAGGTTGGAACAGCAGAGCATGTATGGAGAGCAGCCTTAGATGTTTGGGTGAATCCTGTTAGGGTTTTCCTGTTTTTATGTGTGTCTTAAGTAAACTTCTAACTTCAGAATACCTCGTCAAAGCGCTCCCTGTTTGCTGGATTACATTTGGGTGAATGACTAAAAGTTTGGTTTAGATAATTTCAGGGATGCCTCGGGATAGCACTGTGAATCTTTTTTTTTTTTTTTTAATTATTACTCAGGAATAAAAATAATAATACATTTTTCATGCAATGTTATCACCTTTTTGTAGTTCATGGGGGGAAAAGGCTTGGAAGGTCATAACATTCTTTTAGCTTTGTGTGGAAGAACACAAGGCAGGTGCATCTAGTAATTTATTTCTTTTAGAACATGCAGCTTGAGTTTTCAGAATGTCTTTGGAGGGTGTGGTTCAACAACATTATCTTCCAAAAGATGAGCCTTTGTTTTAAGAAATCTGGAATTACTTTACTTCATGTAAAGTGGAAATGAAAAAAGCTTTTTAGGATTTTAGCTCTCGCTGCTTGTCCATGCAGGAAAGAAGCCGTCCTTTTCCCCTCCTGTAATCTTATTTATGCTGATGCTTTTATTGGTGTAACTCTGATCCCCTGTAGGAACTGTGGTCTTTAGAGACTGCGTAATACTCTTCTATATTTTGTGCAATGGTTATAAATGATTAAGTCCTGGGAGGCAGGGAAGAGAAACGGGCCAAGCATGCCTTTGCTCTCCGCTGAGTAGGAGACTGCTGGGTTTCCCAGTTGCATCATCTTTCCCTTGTTTGTAGCCCAGTGTGGAACAGAACAGGAGCTTCATCCTCTCCTCAGAGCAGGTTCCTCACCAATCCATCTTTCACTTCAGCATTTGTTACTGGTTACAGCACATTAACAGACTGTCTGCATCTCTTCCCTTTTCTTTTTTTTCCCCCCCTTCTCCTTCCCTGCCCTTTAGCGTTATTCACGTCCCTGGTTTTGTTCTGTGATGTTACACATTTTCTGGGTTGAGGTAGTTGATTATGGATATCTTTTGTGGCATACATTGAACATTAAAAGAGGCTTAAGCCCCCCCCCCNATACACATCCCCCCCCCCCCCCCCCCCCCCCCCCCCGGCACAAAACAACTCTTTGACACTCAATCTGTATTGCTCAGTTAAGTTTTTCAGTGTTTAAATACCAGGCTTGTCTGTTGTAAGACCTGAAACTATACTCTTTTTGCATAGGCTTTAGAGTTGCCTTTATTTGTAAAAATCGAGCAGCTTTTCCATGGAATAGTCCAGTTATTTTTATTCTGAATATTGCAGATTTGGATATAGTTAACTTCAGTTAGCCCAGTGAACGCACTTAGCGTGTAAACTGGGGTGATAGAGTGCAAAGAAACAGAAAAATAAAATGCAAAGAGCCTGCAAGTTGAATTTCCTGCTGAAGGCATGTATCTGTCCTCATTGAGTATTACTTGCTTAAACAAGTTTGAAGTTATACGACTGAAGTGTTCATCACTTGGCAAAAAAATTAAATAAATATATATATAATAGGGGAGCACTGAGGGGGAAGTACGTGTTGATGCTTGTTTAATGAGGGTGGCTTGGCCAGCCTTATTCAGAGATTCCCAAGCACTCCCTTTTAACATGGTGTGAAAAACGTTCTTTACAACTACTGGCCACAGAACTAAACCTGACAACTGGAGGCCAAGATGAGTGATTAGAATAGGGCAGGGCTGTGCCTCAGCTGCTGCTTACAGTTTCTGCGAGCAGAAGTATCTTGTCACTGAAATAATCATGCATGACGGATCTTGTCCTGGGTCTACTTCTAAAAAATAGTGAGGTATTAGTCATGTGAGCATTAATTTTTTTTTTAAACAGACTCGAATGAAGTGCTTAGGATTAAATAATTTTTAGTTCATAAAAGTCATAGGGATTTAATAAGAAATGTCAGCTGAGCCAGAATTGTGCTGTTCCTTGTGAATGCAGTATGTTTAGAGTTGATATACAAAAAAATATATAATTATTTTTTTCTTGCCCAAGGAAACTGACAGTTTGATGTTGTTTGCAACTTAGAATACCTTGCTGTAGCTTTTGTAGTAGCTACTTAGCCTTCATAATGGGGGGGTCCCAGGAAACATGCTGAACTTGTTAAATTTTCTCAGCATATCTTGCAGGTTTACGGTTTGGCATTTTTGAGGCACATTGTGTGCTGTGAAATCCTGTATGGGATCCCAGGAAATCTTGACCAACTTTATGTGGAGAGTAAAAACTTCAATGAAATCTCTATAGTGCCATATTAAAGATGGAGGCTGGTTTTGTCCCATACCTTGTCAAACTGGTAATGCAAGATTCTTCCTCTTTAATTAAGTACAACTGTATTCTCCTTTTGCCATAGTGGGTATGGGTGTGGGTAGGTTTCTTCACTGACATGGACTCCAAAAATGGAGATGCCTAAAGCTACAACTAAGAAGTTGTGCTACTACTTACTGTATTAGTAACTAATCAAAATAGACTGGGCTAGGGGTGCAGGAATGTGGTAATTCAAATTGTGAAACCCTTAGAGTTCACTGATTCAGAGTGTATCTGAGAGGCATTTGGTTTTCTAACACCCCTCCCAAGTACTGTAAACTTATTTCTGTTTAAGATAAACTGTTCTTCTGAAATGTTGGTACTTGGACTGGTACAGTATTGGAAAGGATTAGTCTGTTATTGACCAGTCTCAACAGTGACAGTTCTACAGGAAGTAGTCAGATGCATCCCAAGTTGAAAAGCCTGTTTTTCAATGATGACTAAAGTTTTCCTGATACATATTTTAGCTGATCTTGTACATTTTTTCCAAGTTGAACAAGCTTGGTATGGTTTTGAATACTTTGATGCCATATCTGCCCTTTCAGGGGGCGTGTTCATGTACATCCACGAGCAGCTTAAGGTGGAGCATAACCACCACAATGAAAAGATTCTAGCCGTGTGATGGAAGATGGTTTTCTGCCACCATTGCATGTGAATAGATGTCAAGTTCTGTGCAAGTCTGAAGAACCCTTCTGTATTTCCTATCTCGCTGCTATGCAGCTGTTACCTTACAGCTGTTATAATAGTTCCACTTTTGGACTTCCTTACTTAGAAGATTCACAATGTTGCCTGAGTAGGGATAAAATTTTAAAAGTATTTTATAAAGACAAGAGAAGAAAATAGCTTAAAACTAGAAACTAGTGTTTCTAGTTAGTGTTCACTTTGTTCATTTCTTCTTAATCCTCCGTGCATGCTGTTAAGCTGCAGGGTTCGCCCCCCTCCAGTTGAGTATTTGGAGAAAGCTTTTGGGAAAAAAATAAGTATTTTGGTAGTTGGTTCACTGGTTTGATGTGTAATCTTTGATACACATCTGTAGCTTTAAAAGTAGTTTAAAAGTCTGTGGTAAAAAGGTTGTGGTGAAAATGGGTAGTGTCTACTCTGGGTTATCTGAAAATATACCCTGTGTGGTCTACCATGCTTTGAACAAGCCTCAGATGCTGGCAGTGATTTGTTAAGGTCGATGAAGAGATTAACAAACTACCTGGAGAAATGATGGATTCTTAATCTTTCAGTGATCACGAGGCTAGTTGCCCTACAGGAAGATGCTTTGCAAACTGCAAGTTTTTGGACCTAAAGAGGAGTAACTGGATGAAATTTTCTGACTTATTTAAGCAACTTCATTATTTTCTTCCCTTAATTTCACAGACCTACAAAGAAGTTGTAGGATGCAGCTGTGGCTTAGTTTTGACTTCCAGCATGTTACCAGCAAAACAGTCTTATAGATACCATTTGTTGCCTATATGACTGTTGTATTCGCTGTGTTGTATGTAGGTCTAATTAATGGTGGAGCTTGGCATGTGTACCTAGCAGTGCAAAGTATGGTATGTAATCAGTGATTGTTGGCTCTCCTGTGATGAACAAAGATATATTTTAGCATGAGGCTTTGCCCCTAGTCTTGTGTACATAACAGCACTGTTTTGCTGGGTTTAGAGAAAATTAAATGCAAGAGTATAGGCGGTAATGATTTTGCTACTCTGGGTGGTTTATACTGGCTGTAGTTAATGATTTGAGTGTAGGTGGCTCCTGTTCGCCCATGTTCGACCTACGCTTTGCTGTGTTTACTCGGGTTTACAGGCTCACTTTCCGAACTGTCTGTAGGGTGTATAAAGTTTGAGCATTGATTAGTGTGGTGAAAGGAAGACCTATGGTCCTTCAAGGAGTGAGAGGCTGGATCCAGCCATGTCTGCGTTCCAGTACTTTTACTGCCCCAACACCAAACAGGACCTGTCTTATCACAAATGTGTTATTCCGGCGAGGGGGAGCTACAGGAGGGAGAACATGGAACCTATGTCTTTCTACCTCCATTTCCTGTTACTTCTGCATTCCTCTTGCAAAGCTGTCAAATACCACCTTTCTTCTTTCATGTTTTCTTGCACTTCAACATGCAGCGCTTCCTGACAGCTCCCAGCAATGAAGTCCGGATTTAGTGCTTTGCAGTTCAGGCTCAGTGAACGCTGCACATAAATTTAAGCAACTCACTCAGGATGGTAACTGGAAACCTATTTGTCACCATGGAGACTTGGTCTTGCTATAAGCTTTTCCATTTTGCTCTTGGGCATATGTTTGGTACCTACTGGCTGTGAGTTAAGAGTTCTTTTGCTTGTTGCTTGTCAAATGCTACGCAGTTGATTCTACATTCAGCTGCAAAGTGGACTGGAAACAGTGAGTTTCATTCCAGAGCAATAACATTATGCAACTGTAAATACTTTAAAACTTAATTGCCTGTTTAGGATTGAGCAGTGTGAATGACAAAGCCTAGATAGGTCAATCCAAGAGGTAAGCTTGAAGAATACCGTATGAAAAAAGAGGGCTGGAATGATAAAATGTTACTCCGGTTCAGTATTAGTCACCAACTGTCAGCTGGCAGCAACATTATCTTGAGTGTTTTTGTGCTGTGTTACAGTTTTTCTAGAGTGGGGAAAAAAAAAAAAAGTTGTGGTTTTTTTTTTGTTGGAGTCGAGAAAAATGCAAACTTCTGAGAATTGACCAAAGATGGTATTAAACATTTTAAAATACCTCAATGCCTCAAGTTGGCATGTGAGATTTTTTTTTTTCATAGTAAAGAAGTCTGCACCTGTGTTTTGGTAGCGGTCTTTTGAGTTACAAACATCTTATGCATAAGGAGAAATAGGAAAGGAGGTTGATACGTTGTAGTTTATAATATAATTAATGTATTCTCACTATGGTGGGTAGTTGGCTCTAGGTGGAAAAATAGTTACGTTGAGCATGAAAAACCTTTCAATGCTCTGAAACACAAGAGTTAGACATAACCGTATTTCAGTACTACTTTAAGTATTTTCTTACATTCCCTTTTGAATTGTTGGACTTTTTGAGAACAAAAGATAAACTGATTTCATAGAACTGATTCTCTTAACGCTTGAAATTAGTTTCATGTTTCCAGGTTAGAAAATCCAGGCTTCTTGATACTTACTGAAGTTAATTTCACTAGGTGAAAAGCAAAATATTTTTCTTTACGCACTGTAGGCTGATTTTTCTCTTTCCCATTAGCACATGCCAGAGATATGGGAAGGTTGAAAGCAACCTGATTTATATGCACAACAGGCAAAGCACAATTTTATTTCTTCTGGATTTGTTGTTGTTAAAGTGTGTATAACTGTGTTTGCTTGGAAGGCTGAATTTAATGATCAAAACATGTCAATTCTTTTCAGTTTTAACTGTAAGTACCCTTGAACTATTTCGTCATTCTGACTGTTAGCTTAAAAAAAAAAACCAAACCAAAACTGGTGTGACATAATAGGTACAAAAATTTGCTTGCTAGGAACTTCCAGATACACTGGGCGTATTGGTCACTGCGTGCTATGTGAACCCCTTAGGTTTCAAACGAAGTGGCTATGAAATACCCTGTTAAGCTTAGATGTTTAGGTTTTCTTTGATTGTTTTGTTTAAGACTGTTTATTTGGCATTTTCATGCATGCATCATTTGGAATAATTGTGGTTTATATGTAGTATAAATAACATGATGGAGACTTATCTCAGATTCCATTGGTTTCTCCTCCCTGATGGCCTGCGCTTTCCCCAGTTGTTCTTCTCATGCTCTCTTCAGCTCCTCAGATTTTTGAGTGGGTTGTTTGATATGCAGGTTACAGAACAGAATGTTAACAGTAAAACAAAATATTACTTAGAGATTAAACAGATAAATTCCGCTATCATACTTCTGGTAGAGATGATCCAAAAGGTCTAACAGTTGCATCTTCATCCTTGTATTGCCAGAAGATACTACTTTAATACTAATTTAATAATATTTTCTGTGATAAATTGAATATATATTTCTTTTTTTTATATAGTTTCATCCTTTAAATAAGCTTTCTGGTCATGTTGTTGACTATAATCCATGATTCCTTATGCACTCAAGAGTAGTGTTGCGTATTATTGCGGAATAAACTTTTTTGCTTGAGCAGATTCCAGGCATACTTACAGCTCTTTGTAGAGCATCCCTAATATGCAGCTGATGTTAATTGACTTTCAGGGACTAGCTCCGTTTCTTCCAAGTGTTTCCCTAAGTTAAACACTGTCTTTCCTGTCATGTAGCATTTATTGGTTTGTGATGTACTATCTGGAGAACCTATAAATTACGCTTGTAATAAACATGAAGAGAACCTGTTCCCTGCAAGCTGTCATGTTCCTGGACCAAGATCTCGCAAGTAACCAAGTGGCTGTCAACTCGGACATCAGCCATGGACGAGATTGACATCTAGACACTAGTTGGTCCAACTTTTGGAAGGATGTTTATGTTGTGGCCTCTAAAATACTAAAGGCTGAAGGTCAGTTCTGAAGGTTAATGTCGAAGAAACACTTGCTTTAAAAAATCATGGAGTTTGTGGACAAAAAATCCCCCAGAAAATGTATTACTGAACAACAACAAACTTACTTTCTCTTATTTTAGCTTTTTGTTGAGAGTATTTATTTCTGGCAGCAAGAGTCGTATTTGGAATGATTCAGTTGCTTCAGAAAGTTACTTTCTTCAGTAAACACTTCAGTTGAGCATTCAGTATGGGTGTTTGTCAGTATGTTCTAATCAACAGGGGATATTTACCTAATATATTCGGCACTCTCCGACTAATTCTTGTAAGTGCTCTAAAGTGCATATTCTGAGTCCCGTTCTTGTCCGTCCTCAGAGTTGGGTATTTATTATTTTGATGGCAACCAGAAGCAGAGCAGAACTTCATTCTGGTATTCGAATCTTCTCCTTAATTGCAGAATAAATAATACAGCTTTTTGGATAAGTAGAAAAGTTTTTCAGGATTTTTCTTTTTTCCTTTAGTTCTTTCTGTACATTCATCTAATGCCAAGGAAGAAATGATGAGACAACTCGGACTTTTTTGAGATTATAAAGTTGCAAATAGTTTCGCTCCTTTTGAACTGCTTGAGGAAATAAGACATTTTCAACCGTTGAAGGTTACAACTAGAAAGGACATGTCTTTTGGCAGTGTCAACTGAAACTAAGGACATTCAAGTGTTCTTTATTAGGCAGCTTATGGGACTCAAAGCAACTATATTTTGTCAAAACAAACAGCGATGGAGGTATTATGCAATGCCAGAAATACGTGTCAGTCTGTTTGTGCCGCAGCAATATAAATTCCTGTGTGCATTGTTCTTTTTTGGGTCATCTGACCGCGTGATGGTTCATGTCATAATTATGATATATTTGTGCTACAATTTATATTTGCACAGAAGTAGGCAATGGAACGGAACTGTATGTACTATAATCACTTGACGAGCGAATAGACTGCCTTTGAAATACACAGCTGTTTTTCAGAAGATGAAGCTCATACATGTCTGAGATAAGAAAATGTATATTAATGCTATACCATGATTTTAAGTTGAGAAAGGCTGATGAAACAGTGTCTGGTAGTCTATACTGCTTTCTTTATCCTGTTCTCAGAGGTAGAGACTGGAAAAAACTGTTCCATGTCAGTCCGATATCCTTTGGAGAATTTGTAATGTCGATGCTTGTAAATTTTGATGTTGGCAGTTTGGGTTCTCTTTAATTATTTGTTTTGAAAAGGGCAAAAATGCATATAAAGAAAATAAGTTTATATCAAGCTCTTTTGTGAATACTTTGATTCTGTTAATACTTCTAGTAGTTTCAATAGTACATAATTATCAAAGACATAAAGATCAGTAGGTAAGAACTGCAAGTTTGAAATCGTATTCTGACTTCCCGAAGCTTGTATCGGAGCAAAAGGGATGTGTTTCATCAATTGCCTGTGAGTCTTGGAAGCTCCCGTGAGTGGGATGTTGAAGGTACAGGAAACGTTGGGACACGAAGGAGCGTTCTGCAGGGAACGCTCAGAATAGAGTCAATTTTTCCACCAGCTCTTCTAAAGCTTGAAGTAGGTTTTTCCTTTCTTGGTTTACCTTGTACTCAGGAACCTTTTGTAGTTTAACTTGTTTGTTTAAAAGTTCCAGTAGCTGTATTTGCAGCCCAGGTTGTTCTAATAAGTGTATTTCCAGGGATTTTTACTTGAAAATAACAGGTCTTTTTTTTTTTTAAGGATGCAAGTGAAATACTGCAGTGAAATATTTATGTGAGCATAGTTATTAAGTATGTTAAAGAAATCAAATTTTTTTTTTATCAATTGAAAAAGGAAAAGAAATTAAGGCTTTTTTGCAGTCATTTGCTGATTAACTAGGGGGACTATAGTGAATATTTTTCCCAATGAGCAGTTTTTTATTTAGGAAGAGGGATTATGAAGATGGATTCTGCATCTGTGATGGCGGTATTACTGTCTTTTTCATAGCAACCTTTGAAAGCCTAATACACTAGTAATTCCAAAGGGGTTCACTGTAGGTACACGTTGTGCAACAGTATTTCTTGTCTTTACAGTCACATGTATGTTTTAAAATAAAGTTTAACAAATTAATCTTGGAATCTGCAGACAGTGTCTTTTGACTCTGCTTATTTTAGCTGCATGCTAGAATGCAGCTAAAATAAGCTCCTGAAAGGAGGTTGTAGCGAGGTGGGGGTCGGTCTCTTCTCCCAAGTAACAGGTGATGGGACAAGAGGAAATGGCCTCAAGTTGCGCCAGGGGAGGTTTAGAGTGGATATTAGGAAAAATTTTTCACTGAAATAGTTATCAAGCATTGGAACAGGCTGCCCAGGGAAGTGGTTGAGGCACCATCCCTGGAGGGATTTAAAAGATGGGTAGACGTGGTGCTGAGGGACATGGTTTAGTGATGGTTTTTGTCAGTTAAGTTGATGGTTGGGCTAGATGATCTGAAAGGTCCCTTCCAACCTAGGCGATTCTATGATTCTAATCTGCAGATGTGCTAGTATAATCAGTTGATACGTCCTTTTGTTTTTAAGCATGTGTTTTCTGTCACTTTGAATTTCACTGCAAAACAGCTTCATCTTATCAACTTGATAGGCAGCTACTGTCTATTAAGCAGCATATCTTGCAGAGTTTGGAAAATTTAGAGAAGCAGCGTTTGCACGCACAGTGTGTTCCCACAGTATGTTCTTAGTTGGGCTTTTGTCTTGTTCATCTTGTCTTGGTCATTGCCAGTTCAGCTGTACTAATCTACTGTTTATTAGATGCGACTCTTGTTTATTGAGTGTTTTCCTTATTTTAGACAATAGAGAAGACTAATTTATTTACTAGCATTTCAGTGTTTTCTTATACAAGTGCTTCTGAAGTATTCACTGACCATTGGAGTGACTGATGTGTATTTATTTTTGCATTCTAACTTGCACTGATGACACAACAGTTTTTATTTTTCCTGTTTCCTACAAAGCCCTCTTCTAAAGCATGGACTTTCACGCTTACTGTTAATAATAATTTCTAATGTGGTTCAGATTACAACTTAAATTTTGCCAGAGTAAGTAAGTAGATAAGCTACACTCAGTATTTGCTTGTAAATGTGGTGTATAGTTGTCTCTTTTATTCTATCCAGAGTCTGCTCACTGAGTTGATAGAAAGTTTACATGCCTTCTATGTTGAGTATTTTTAGTGAGGCTGTTGATAGAGCGGAAATAGTTTAGGATGTAGTAGCTCTTTCTGATACTCAGTACAATCGTGTCTTCCTGACACAAACCCCAGAATCTAGAAGTATATTCCTTAGATTTGACTAATCTCAGTGTTCAAAAATGTTCAAATAAACATGGAGTAACTGCTGTGATTTAGCTTAATTCCTGTTCCCTGACGACTTAGTCTCTGTGTACTATTTCACTTTGGTTCAGTTTTGTTTGGTGAAAGCTTTATTGAATTTGAAGGGTAAGCCTTTTGAGGGTTTTGAACCCAAGGGCTTGGCTTCTAGAAAATTCTGATTCCAGTCCTCCAAGTTTTCTAGCAGGACTATAGGGGAAGGGCTGTTTCAGTTCTGTTCTGTGAGATTTGAAAGTAGGTATAAATCAAATTCCTGTGTGTAGCTTAGGTAAATAAATATCCATAAAGGTCTGAGACCTCCAGTGGTGAGGCTTCAAGCATGCTCTATTGCAATGAAGTAACCTGTGTATCCTGGTAGATGCCAGGTGATTGTCTCTCACAATTAAATACCGACTTGAAATTTGTCATGTTTTGCTGGGTTCTGTTTTGGCTTAGCACGCTGTTTTTCCATGGCACCCTCATCAATCTTTTAAAAAAAACCAAACTTTTTGAAACAATAACAAAGTGCATTGCAAATAGGTTTTTTTCCTTTGCTTATCAGGGATATCTCAATTCAGATAACTGCCTACAGAGACAAACAAATTCTCAAAAGTACTGGTCAAACATCTTTTACCTTGACATTTGACAGTGTAACGGTTTTAAGTGAGCTTAAGCCTGCTTAGCATGACTAATACAACTGTATTGGCTTTAGATATCCAAAATGAATACTTCGAGAAATACGTCAAGTGTTCATATGAATCTACTCTCACTATATCCTGATATTTGATGTGCTTATATTTCTGTCTGGTTTATTTCAGGAATTTGCAGCACTTACGAAAGAGCTCAATGTATGCAGGGAGCAGCTGCTGGAAAGGGAAGAAGAAATCGCTGAACTGAAAGCAGAAAGAAATAATACGAGGGTTAGTTCCTTGTCTTCTCCAAGATTATCATTGTTAAAGCATCCAACTACATGGAGAAAAACATTGAATGTTGAATTTGAAAAGCTGAAAGTATTTTTTTCCCTGATACTTGCACATGAACGCCCCGGAAGTGCGAATGTGTGTTAATTAAGAAAGTTTGGAAGCTTCTGCGCTGCTCCAAATACCGCTGTGCAGAATCAGGAAAAGCTTGTAGGACTGCACTGCTGTCTGTCATTCAGCGTGCTGCCTTGTTAAAGTTTTGTAATCGTACAACACCCAAGATCAGTGGAATAGAGCGGCCAAACTGTAGCAATCTCTTCCAGCAGCTTCCACTGCTGCCAGCAGAAGAGTTGCTCTCTGATTTCGAGCATTTCCTACATGTATCCTTCTGACAAGCGTGCAGTTCCTCAGATTGGTGGCGGAACTGGAAAGACCTGGCTAAGTAGAAGCCTCATGTAAAAGCTAGACTGAACGAGAGAGGTAGGAAATGCGTTAGCGCTGGTATCACTTCTAACAGGGGTGAAATGTTAAAAACAGGTCCTTATGCTTCATGCAGTAGTCGTGTACTCTCAGATTTGAAGTTTAGAACTCAAAACTCAAAGCTTTAGGAGGCAAAGTTTCCTGCAGCTATGCAGAACAGGAATAAACATTGTTCCTTTTTTTGTTTTAGCTGTTACTGGAACATTTGGAATGTCTTGTCTCCAGACATGAGCGATCTCTCAGAATGACCGTTGTGAAGCGCCAAGCTCAGTCTCCAGCAGGAGTTTCTAGTGAAGTAGAAGTTCTCAAAGCACTAAAATCTTTATTTGAACACCATAAAGCCCTTGATGAAAAGGTAATGAAATACGGTAGCTAACATCTAATCATCCCCTGCGCTCTTTCATGTGGACCATGCAGTTTTTCGTACTAAAGTTGTAAAAGTCAGGTCCTCAGAACTTTCCTCTGTGTTAAGATAGTGGCTTTGCTAGAACCGCATTAGTAACTGCCCTCCTAAATTAATATGTACTTCATTAACTGTGCTAATGTAAGCTAAGGGTGGTTCAGAGGCAATATATTTGTTGTAGGAATGCATACGTTTGCTTACCTGTATAATATCAGGATTTAGCCTTTCGATCATGTAATACAAGAAATGGAGTAAAGGGAACAGAAGGAGAGGAATCTGCTTGCTGTGATACAAAATAAAACTGAACTAAAGGAACTCCACCCTGCCCTTTAGCTGTGCCTGGTGTTGGCAACAGGATATGCAACTGGTAAAGTTTACTGTGAATTTTGCTGCCAACTCATCGTTTGCTTAACTTTTGTGACCTTTGTGTGTAAAGTCTGGCAAATTAGTTTACGTGGAGTTCTGTCTCTTCTTCCTTGTTGTAAATAAGCAAAAGCGTATACACTCCGTGCCTTACAAAAGGATAGGCAAATTTTGGATATTTTTAATTCTTGCCTAAACGGACAGGTCATGTGGAGATATGACTTGCTTATGACAAAAAAGGAAAAGCTAAATTCTAAGATACGCATTGTTTCTCTAGAAGGTTTTTTTGTAGCATATGTTGTAATTAGTATTTAAGATTAAGCAGGTCTCTAAGTGTAATGGAAATAGTGTCATTTACAATTTGAAAGGGGATGGCAGCATGGCAATTAGTGAAATTGATTTCTTTTTAATTTGAATTATTTCAAATTATTTGAAATTACTCTTTCAGGTAAGGGAGAGGTTACGAGTAGCACTTGAAAGATGTAGCTTATTGGAGGAAGAACTAGGTACTACGCATAAAGAGGTAGGTTTCTTTTTTTAAAAGAAGTCTTCATGTGTGCATTGTGGGTGTTTTAATCAATATTTGAACACAGTAATTTATTCAGTTATTTAAGGTTCACTTTCACTTCTTGTTTTTGATTTTTTGCCAAATGGGATAACTATAATTTTTAACATAGTCACTTTGAAAGAACAGGGAAGGGGAAAAAAAAACCCCCAGCGCTGCCCCCCGCGTGCCTCCCCCCACCCCCGCAAGCCAACAAAAAACCCCAACAAAAAGAGTTCCTGTGGCTTTCAAATAAGAATTTTTGGGATGCAGTGGCATAAGTTTTTGAGTGCCTGTGCCATATTTTATTAATACAGACCTTGCAGTAGAATCAGTAATTGTTTTGCTCCTTTGCTTTTGCAGCTGTTCCTTATATTATTAGTGAGAAAGGAATTGACTTGAAACATATGTATATAAACTTTTCTTCTCTTTTAGTTAATGATTCTGAAAGAGCAAAATAATCAGAAGAAAACACTTCCAGATGGGATGCTGGATATAAATCATGAACAAGAAAATACACCAACTACAAATGGGAAGGTACAGCTATTTACTTTTTTAAGCTGATGTCTGATTACCTATATTTTAATTTTAAACTATAATAAAATAGTTTGAGTGATGCTTTAATTAAAACGTCTCAGTTACTATAATTTCAATTTTTGCAGTCTATCCAGTAATAAAATTATCTTGGGGGAGGGGTGTTTACAGGTAAGTAACATTTTGTTGTTCCAATTGCTGTGTAACATGCAAATGTTTTTCCTGTTCAATAGCGATCCTCTGATGGTTCTTTATGTCACGATGAAAACCTTGCTAAAGTGATTGAGCTCCAAGACATCATAGATAAGCAAAACAAAGAGCAGACGCAAATGAAAGAACGTCTTACTGCTTTGTCTAGCAGAGTAACAGAGCTGGAAGAAGATCTTGACACAGCTAGAAAAGACTTAATAAAATCTGAAGAAATGAATACAAAGTTACAGAGAGATGTACGAGAGGTGAGGAATAAACTGTCAAAATTTGGGTAGTCGCAATTGCTTCATAAAATTTCAGTGTCATTGGCGCTCAGTTAAACCTTTATGCTTTTGAATGCCTTTGGTTTGATGGGTGATGTAGAGCATGATGGTGCTACTTCTTATTTAAAAGACAGTCACTTAAGAAAACTTGTCTTCACAACTAATCTATGAATAACTATATATTTCATGAATATATTAAAATATAAGTTTAGTACTGTGAACTTTAATGTGTTCTTGAAAAGATGCTTGATCTTGTCATAAATGCTAAGCTTATTCATGAAGTTTAAATTTTTTATTTTTAAAGCTGGTTGAGGAATCGCATTAATTTCAGGGGCGTGATTGACAATTCCTGTTACTGATCAGTCACTGATCCCCAAGGTCCTACGTATTGCTGTGTACTATATCCTTATTAAATAGAAAGGGAGCTTACTTAAATGCAAGAACACTCTTTGACTGTCCCCAGGAAGTAAAGATTTGCTGTGTTTGTGCCATTGAAAGGGTGAGTAGCAGATCTGTGGTGTAATATAATAAAGACCAGTCTTTTTCAGCATTCACCATTTAAAAAAAAAAAAGTCATTGAACTTGTAAGCCTAGGTGATACTATTCTTTCTTCTCCATTTTTTTTACAGAGAGAAATAAGAGTATATCTGCTTTTTATTTTTTTATCACTATTTTTGGTTTGTGGGTTTTCCCCTCAGTTTGATCGCTAAATAATTATCCCTTATATTCTAAATTCTGTCTTGTGTCTTGCATAGACTATGGCCCAAAAGGAAGACATGGAAGAGAGAATTACAACTCTTGAGAAACGCTACCTCGCTGCACAACGTGAAGCTACATCTGTGCATGACCTCAATGATAAACTTGAAAATGAAATTGCCACTAAAGACTCCATGCATCGACAGGTTGTGATTTGAAATAAGATAAAGTACACTTTGCTCAGCATAAAAGATGGGGATAATGGAGATAATTAGTGTTCATACTGTACTAAAGCTTTTGCTTTTAGGAAGATAAATATCATCTGTAATGCGCTATTGTTAGCGATTGTATTTCAGTAACTGGAGGAATGCATTGTTCAGAGTTTTACCCTGGAAATTAAGATCAGACAGTTTACAGGAAAGAGTTTTGAGCATTTCAGTGCGCTTGATCATGGTGCAGCAGGGCTGTGTTCCCTACTAACTGTGGATTTTTGTTATTTGTGTATCCAAGCATCTTTAGTTTCACGTGTGAGATTACTCATTCTAAGCTAAAACAGTTTTAAAATTTGTGTAGTGATCATTATAGCCTATAATAGAAGTAAACATTGCCATCCTGCAGGAGGAAATCTGACATGTGCTTGTCTTAAAACCAAAGTGGTCGTTTGGCCAGTCACTTTCTAACTAGAGGACGCCAGGCAACTCTTAGTCAACAAGAGAAGTCCCTTTTAATAGAATTTTTAAAAGAGGTTGTGCACTCACTTTAAATAAAAAAAAATTATGTGGTAACATGCATAGTGTTACTTAAATATGAAGGAACTTTTTCCTTGATGTAACTTAAAGCACAGCCTTGACATTGAAAATTCACAACTTGTTCTATGCTGCTTCCCATACCATAATTACGTTTATCTGGCGATGTAGTTGCTTTCAGAATACACAAAATTGTCTGCAGAAAAAAATTTGTAAAGAAAAAAGTTTTCTCGTGTAATGAAGGAGAGGATGCAATGTCTTTGGTTATGAACAATTTTGGACAGTTTGTTCTCCATAGGTCTAGTGAAGGCAGGAATCTGTATCCTTACCTTCCTCTTTGATGAAAATTAATTGCCATTTTAAGACTAAACATTTGCTGATCATAATCTTCTGTAGAGTGAAGATAAGAACAGGCAATTGCAAGAACGACTGGAACTAGCTGAGCAAAAGCTGCAGCAGACTTTAAGAAAAGCCGAAACTTTGCCGGAGGTGGAAGCTGAGCTGGCACAGAGAGTTGCAGCACTTTCAAAGGTGAGTCAATGTCCTCAAGAGACTTTCTTCTCCTTTAGTGTCCCGCTACACGAAATCTGTTCTTAAAGTGTTGGGTTTGTTATAGTGTGTTTCTGGTTTTTGTCCAACTAGTTCAGAAAATGTTTTTCCTTGTTCTCTGCATTTTCTGTTCATCTCTATGAACAGACTCTGATTCACTTTTTTTTTTCTTTAAAATTCTGCTCTTTGGAACTTGAGCAGGTTTTCTGTTAACTCTCTTACATTATGAAAATGTCTCTCTGAATTATTGTTTTGTTGGTTTTTGTTAAAATTCATTCAATAATAGGCATAAAGTCTTCTAAAACAAGAACTGTTTCTGGAGGGGAACCCCAAATTTCTTCCACTGTTAACAAAGAAAGGAATGTGGGGAGAGAGAAAGAGAAGTAATAGTACTTCTCTTATTATTAATCTCAATATTAAGATTTTCAGAAGGCTGCAAATGGAATAATGAAGCCTGAAGTATTGTATGTTAGTAATGATAAATGAGCCTTTTCGTCTGTGTGTGTGTGTTTTCTTTTAAAGCCTTAGTTTCATTTCTTTCCCTGTTATCTTTCCTGTCCCTAACTGGCTCTGTAGTCTGACCTTTTGTCTCCTGGGAACTCTGCTGCTAAAGATGCTAAAGTATTGGAACTTACCACCAAGCTTAGGAAGGTAGAATTTGTATCTTAGTCCTTGTTTCTGCTTGCTGCTTTCTGCTTTGTCATGATTACTAACAAAGGGTTGTATTGTCTAGGTTAGTGAGGAAAAGTTGAAAATGCATTTTTTTTTAAAAAAAAATTCTTTATTTTTTTTTAATTCTTGGGGATATGAATGAACTTCTGCTGTTGCAAGCTGATTTGCAAATAGTAGTTGATTCATGGTACTTAAGGTTGAGAGGTTTCATCATTTTGTTACTTACCATATGAACTCTTAGTAGATTCTTTTAGTGACAGAAAGGCATCTGTTCTGCGTTGTGATTTACCATAAATGGCAGTTGCGCAAAGCATGTTAGATATATTACTGTGCTTCAATGTTTCTATGCTTTTGAAACCTTTTTTTTTAAAAAAAAAAACAACCAAATTCTAATTTTGTTTTCCAATTGACAGGCTGAGGAGAGACATGGCAATATAGAAGAACGACTGAGACAGATGGAAGCACAGCTAGAAGAAAAGAATCAAGAACTACAAAGGGTACCGTATATATTCTTGGCAAAGATACAAAGCTGGAAGAAAGAATCTAATTCCCTCCATGGCTGCCTACCGTTCAACAAAGCTGTTTTTATTTCTCGTCTCTAAAATAAAGCCAGAGTTTAGGCTGGCTGATAGTTGGAAGATTTGAGCCACTGCACTATGGCTGACCTTAGATCTCAAGAAAAAGCTGGAAGTCTCCAATGGAAGTTTGAAAATACCTAATTGCTAGTCGTACTTTCTAACGAGGAGACAGATCAAAAGCTTGCTGAATTAAATGCCTATGGAAAAATTGGTTCCTAGGTTATAAATAATGGAATTGGTTCTGAAATGTGCTTTTTCTTGAAGTGTAAGCTCAGATTTTCAAGCTTCTGAAATTAAGACCTCAAGCAATTATTGAGGTCTTAAGTGTCCCCTGTACTCCCTTACAGAGCCATGGAGGTACATGCAGTATTTCTTATTCCTTGGGAAAAACATTTCTATTAAAGAAAATGCATTTGGATTAAAGAAAACCTACTGTTTTTACGAACTGGAAATTGTTGTAGACATCATAAATTTTAAGTTATTTCAATAGCTTTTATGTATCTTAGGCTAGACAGAGAGAGAAGATGAATGAAGAGCATAATAAGCGTTTGTCAGAAACTGTTGATAAGCTTCTGTCTGAATCTAATGAAAGGCTCCAGCTTCATCTCAAGGAAAGGATGGCTGCCTTGGAAGATAAGGTAACAAGTCACATTCCAGCATATACATTAATTAGATGTTCAACATTCTGTAGTGATTTGTGTATCTTGCAATATGTCTGTAATTTCAGTGAATAAATACAAAATCTTTATTAGTAAATCGTTTTCTGTTAAGGCTGTTTTCTAGTGAGGATTTGGAAAATACGATCTTAATCTTATTTTTGAGGTTGCCCCTGGGCATTGTACTACAGTGTTGAGAAGGCATCTTTTAAGAAGCTTTATCCTTTCCTAGTTGACTGGTGTGGACTGCATAAATAGGCTCAACCAGTGTAACACAGGAAGGCTACAGAATCAGGACTAGAAATTTGGCCTTTTTACGGTTCGGTTTCTTGTATTTCCTACTGCTTTTGTCTGCAGCAGTTATCCTGAGTCATTGTGGGATCCTTGCAAGTTGAAACAATCTTGCGTTTTCTTCCCAGGTAGATCATACTTCAGAAATTCTTATGGGCCTTGTTATGACATCAACAAGGTTGCTCTAAGAGTCTTTATAAATTCCATTTCTGAGAAACAGCTGACTGTGTTTATTTTTTTTTTTAAATTCTTGAATATTGGGGGTGTGTGTGTTTGTCTTCGGGTTAACCTTTTACCCACCAAACCCTAACTGTGTTTGTGAATAATGAGGAAAATGTAGTTGTCCCTCACTGAGTAACAGCTTCTAGAAGGGTATTCTTGCTGTGGCTTCCAGCTCATTCTTTTATGATAAGTTGGGAGGAAACATGCATGTAAAATGTTCAGACTTTCTTCTGATCACTTGGGCTTTTTTTCCCCGGAATGATTTATTTGTTCACGTATGAAACTTTATTGCACATTTAAGATGCAAATAATGGTATTACATACCTCAAAGAAATATGTTCAGCAGAATTTTTTGGCAATGGTGGAAAAGGCAAAGAAGGTGACACAGTTGTAGGCTTCCTATTAGAAGGAGGAATTTCTGATTATTTTTTTTTCTTGGTATCATCTACTATAGTCAAATACAATTGGTGAACATTGATTGTTGTAGCTCAAATGTTCCTTAATTCTCAGGTGATTCTTAGTCTGAATTGGGAAATTGCTTTGAGTAAAGATATTGTGGTAGTCGTAAGTATTTATATTTACTGGAGTTGTTTAGAAGTCACGGTATAGCTGTAAAGGCGACAGCTCTGATGTTACTGAAGGCCCCTAAGTCAGTGAGTGTTGCAGTTCTGGAACTACAGTACCTCCAAGAAATTACTGTATTATAATTTTGTAGGTCAGGCAAGTGAAAATAAAATGAAAACCTAATGATAACAGCCAGTAATGCCTTAGTTAACCGCTCAGTGAATTGCTTTGAATTATTTTAGCTGCCTAATTACTCCTTTTTTACCAATTCTGTCAAACAGAGCTTTAAAAGGCTGGTATTGGTATTAAATTTTTTTGGAGCTTGTACTATTGCTAAATCCATTATTTAGAGGGCTGTACACTTGAAAGGAAAAAACCTCAACTATAATCAAAGTGAAATGATGAAAGCAGTAAAGTAGCTGTAACTTAAGATGCATTTGCATACTGTTGACTGAAATTTTTTGATACTCATCTTGGTTATGGTTCGAGAGTTGAAAGCTTTTATAAGTAACTTAATATGTGATACATTTTATTTTAGAATTCACTTCTTCGAGAAATTGAAAATTCAAAAAAACAAATAGAGGAACTTCAGCATGAAAAGGTATAATACACGTTTTTTTTGAAATATTATATTGGAAAATAATTGCTGTGTTGCTACATAGCAGGACCAGGTTTGAATTCCCCGATAAAACTTAACTTGAGCTGGTCTGTTTAAAAGTAGGGGGCTGTTATTGCTCATTTTATGGTATTGTGTACCTCAGTTTCATGATGATTTTATAGGTAATGCACAGCTTTTTACTCAGAGGCTTAACACACCTCTGAATATGTATAGTGGCTGGATATATTGGCAATTTGCCAAAGTTTGAAGATTGCATAGAATTTTTGATATAGATTTTTTTTATATTAATCACAATGTGCGTATGACCTTGAACAGAAAAAAGAAAAGAGAAATACTTTTAATGTTGAGTATTTTCCCCTAAGATTTTCTTCTAAAGCATTCAGTATCATGAAATGCTTGTTGGACTGACAAATATTTAAAGTTTTCCGAATTGGGAGGCAGAGAGAGCAATATTTATTAGACTTGGCTGCTCCTTTGCAATACCAGCTGTCTGGTGTTTTGCTTGTCCTGGAGCTGACAAGTTCCCTTCTTGAATCTTAGTGGTGGGGCCTTTCATTTCTTTGCATCCTTAAGCAGTGGCAACTGATTTTTGTGGTCCTGCTGTCTGTTCTGAAATAAGACTTGTTATTGCTTACTAAATCACAGGTGTAGTGCATCTCCCCAAATCATTCTAGTAAGTAGCTAGGCCAAACTGTAGAGGCTCCGCTTCTGTAAGAAAAAGAACGTGTTCAGAATGTTTTGCAGAACGTGCCTTGAATTTTTGTATGTGTAGGCCAGCAGTTTTCACACAAGGCACAGATGTTCATCATCAGCCACTTTTTATTAGGCTTTTGCTATTTTCTCATTCATTGGATTTCTCTTTTGTTAAATTCTGAGTTTCTAGAGCATGTAAAAATGTCCAAGTTAAAAATGAATGCATTTAGAACCTTTTGCGTGCAAGGCTTGAAAAAAAATCTTCTTGTTTCTTATTAAATATTATCACTTAATTACGGTAATGTTAGTAATATGTAAATTTCATTTAGTAGCTGTTTTTAAAATGCGTAGTGTCATTACCTAGAGTCCCAGTGTAGAGAGGCAACAGAATTGTTCTTGGATGCCCTTTTGTGATGGTACTGTATTGTGTGTAGCAAAAATCATTTTTACATTTTATGTTGTTGAAGGGTATGTTTTAAAATATGTTATTTCTGAGTTTCGTAGAAATGAGGTCAAAAAAATAAATGTTAACTTATAAATCAGTATTTGGCACTGATTTTTATTTTTTTTACAGCATATTGTTAAGTATTGTATCTCTTTATTTTACAGGATCAACTTGTATTAAATGTTGAAGCGTTAAGGGCTGAAAATGACCAAGTGAGACTCAGAGCCACATCACTTCATCACAGGTACCAGCACTTAATTGTAGTTCAGTTTTTTCTTATTTCTTTAAAGTCACTTTGCTAAATGTAATTTTGTCTATTATAACTGAAAATACTTTAGTCATAGCTATAAAACTTTATAGCTGTGTATCCTTTATAGAGCTTATAAAGGAGTTTTAATACTGCTTAAAGAAAATTGGCACTGGTGGGACAATAGGAATCATTTGGGTGGGTTTTTTGGTTTGTTTTCCCCTTCCCCCTACCTTCCAACAGGTGAAATGTCTCTTTGTGTTCTAGCCGACCAGATTTCAGATACCCGGTGACATCTTCGTCTGTGGCTGACAGTCACGCGGACTCCTATGGCACCACATCAGTGTTAAGACGTCCTCAGAAAGGACGTTTGGCCGCTCTCAGAGATGAACCTTCAAAGGTAATAGAACTCAGAAATTAAAATGAAAATAAAACTTTGTAAAAAAAAAAAAAAAAAAAGATTAGATGAGGCTAATCTGTTGCAAGGAGTTTTTAGAATAGGAATACATAGCAATAAACTGATATATATATCCTGTTTTACTAACTAATGCACAGCTACTACTCTTTTTAATTGGTAACAAATAATTGCAAAATTATTATTTTTAATTCCCATTTGTATTAACTATGAAAAGCCTGTAAAATACACTTTGAATACTTTTTGTGTCTATACACTAATCTAACGTATTACTCTTCTGCAAGCAATTTTAAGTCCCTTTCAGGACACTTAAGTTCGCATTACATAAAGCTGATTCCAAAATTCTCATTGGATTTGATAGCAAAATTATACTGTAACTTAGAGTATGTATAGCCATGTGACGTTTTCATTTCTTCAATAGGGTTGTCCATTTTAAAATTTCACTTAACTGTAAGATGCCAAGTTTTCTACATTATAGCTTTTTTTTTTACATTTCTCTAAACATTGCTGTCTTGATGGATGCATTCAGCATGTAAGTGGGCTTTTTAAAAATTATTTTAAACATCTTGAAGAACAGTAGAAATGTCCTGTTTTTCCCATTTGAGTTTGGATTTATTATTTTTTTTTTAATTCTCTTAGGTTCAAACTCTGAACGAGCAGGACTGGGAGCGAGCCCAGCAAGCAAGTGTATTGGCAAATGTGGCACAAGCATTTGAAAGTGACGTTGATGTGTCCGATGTTGAGGATGACAGGGAGACTATATTCAGTTCGGTTGATCTCCTGTCACCGAGTGGTCAGGCTGATGCTCAGACTTTGGCCATGATGCTTCAAGAACAGTTGGATGCAATCAACAAAGAGATTAGGTATGGTCTATCTGCTGTTAAGGTTTTGATAAAAATGAGTTTCTGTGATGCTAGAAATCCTTTTTGTGTGGTTATGCAGAAAATGATGGTTGCCCATTCGGTTTCCTGGCAGAGAGTTGGCAAAAGTAACTAGTTTGTTTATGCCTAAGTACTCTTTCCGGTTTTTTCTTATCTTCAGTCCCATTTATGGAAGGGATTGTGTGTTACTAGTTTGACAGAAACCCCTGCATGGTGGTAATAGCAGTGTGTTCACCACTTTTTTCGGATTGGATTAGAAGATTTTTTCAGCGTGGCTGTTTTGCTGCCTCTTCCTAATGCCCAAGTCAACCATTCTATTTATATGCTACTTGTTTCAGTGTCATGTTCCTTTGAAACTTTTTTCTTTTAGACTTATACAAGAAGAAAAGGAAAACACAGAGCAGCGTGCGGAGGAGATTGAAAGCAGAGTGGGTAGTGGAAATTTGGATGCCCATGGCCGATTCCGGTCCATGAGCTCCATTCCTCCTCCCTATGCCAGTGGTTCACTTGCTGGTTCTTCCCCACCTGGCAGTGGCCGCTCCACCCCAAGGCGAATTCCGCATAGTCCAGCTCGGGAAGTGGACAGACTAGGTATCATGACACTGGTAAGTATCCATGAGCTTTAATTTTTTGTAAGAGTGTTCCTTTTCTCTAGGAAATGGGTTGTTTAATTTCCCCTTCCTCTACTTCTTACTCAGCTGTATTTTTCCTTTCTCTAGGTTTTTCTACTGCTTCCTTTCAACTTCTATAAAAAGTGTAAGATACAGTCATAATGATTAGGAAAAACATTCACAACTCAAGTCTATTAATTGGTCAACATCTCATGCCGAAGTATTCCGTCTGTTGTTATTGTCTTCTGATTCCTCTTGCTAGAAGAAATAATGTTTTCTTTTCAATGCCTGGTCCAGCAACCAGTTTCTCCCTCTGCTTTAAACTTTTATTTTTAGCAGTCCACTGTTCCACTAAAAACTCATCTAAAAAGTGATTTGCATGTATTGCTTTAATCTTGAAGGTTGTGGAGGTATCACAGCTGTTTTAATGAGCACTAGTGTCTTGTTTTAACCTGTTAAGACTGGCAGGTAAAAGAATGATCTGTTAGATCTAGTAGCTGATGAAGTAGCTTGGGCTTAGCAGTTCAGTGAGTAGAGAACGATGGATCCATTCTTTTGACATCTTATGACTGCTTAGAAAACGTAATCCTTCTAGGAGCTGCTTTATGCATGTAAGCATATCTGTAAAAACAAGATACAAGTTTTCCACTTTTTTGTTTTTACATAAATGTTAAGCAAACCTTAAGAGTTTCTCATATTTGGAATAGCTTTCACTAAGGTGCATCTTGGATACCGGTATTTATTTGCAAGCGCTCTCCAGGAAAAGCTCCTTTTCTAACTTATCTCTAGATGCATTCCTTTGTCTCCGTATTTGCATGTGCATTTGGAAACTGTACTTCCTAGTTGTACATGCCACACCACGCTTACAACTTTGTAAAAACGTGGATTACTGCACCTGTAGCAATGTCTATACTGTAGCAATGTCTATACTATACCAATCAGTGGCCAAGGAATGCTCCCCATCGCTCTAAGAGCTGGTGGACTGTAAATGGTCCTGGTCTTGTAAATGGACTTGACTCATTTTAGTTTCGTATTTGTTTTTCAACACCCCTATATTTCAGCTAACTACTCTTGCTGCCTTCTTAAAATGAATGTGTACCTACACCAAAAAGTTTATTTTACTTTTCTCATAAAAAAGGAATCATTTTGCCTTTCTTGCATTAAAAAAAAAATAAAAATCATTGTACTAGCTGTAGCCATATATGTAGGGTTCAAGCACACTTCTTTTACAGAAACTAACAAATTTCAAAATGTGGAGTGCTTTACATTCTAATTTTTCACAGTAGTAAGTAGTTAAGCTAAGTACTTCTCTTACAGAAAACCCTATACAAATTATAGTAGCTATTTTCATGAAAACTAGATCAGAAGAATGTTAAAATTCAGTGTAGCTGAACAAAAGTAAAAAAATTAAGTTCGCTTTAGATCATAAGAATTGTGACTCAAAGGCACTTGATCCATTGTTTGCAGTTGTATTTGTGTGACACGTTAGTACCTGGCAACTGATTCCTGAATGCTTTTGTGAAAGCATGAAAGCAAGAAGCCATGCTTCTCGACTTGCAGAACGAGAGCTTTCTAGAAAGTTTTGGAATGGCTTATAAATTATCAGACTGAATGGATTCTCATGTTCTTTTTTCCAGTGTTTTAATAGAAGGTTGCATTAGTTTATGAGCATGATGGCAATGTTAAATTAATGCCAACTGCAGTAGTGGTGTTAGGTAGTTCAGTTAGCTGAAAAGCCCTCATGATTAAATGAAAAGTATCAACGTGATAAACTGAAACCTGCAGCTCTCTTGAACAGTTCTTGTGGGCAGTTTTTATTCCATATGGTAAATGTTTTCATTTTTATGGATTATCAGATTTAATAGGTGAAAGATCCAGTAAGGTTAAAAAGAGTCTGCTGCACTTTGTCTAAGAACTTGAGGAGGGACTAGATGATCTTTAAAGGTCCCTTCCAACCCTTTGGAAATAATTTGTCCCCAAATACAATGATAATTATTAAACAAATTATCTCAATTATACTGTTGTCAGCATTGGTCTGAATAATTTCATAACTTGTTTGTGTAACTCGGGGTTGCTGCGTTGCTCTGTGCGCTGGCAGAGGTGGGGAGCACCTGGGAAGCAAGACAGAGGAGAAATTAAACTGGTGGCAGACTTTTGTGCAAACATTCCAGCACTTTAAACTTAGTAAAAAGTAGAAAACGCTGTTACTGTATAGAAAAAACGGCTGTTGTTGGCACTCTGTCTTTCACGGTTATGAAAGTGTGGCTGCTCTTTATGCTGTGTAGGAAACAGCTGACGGAATGGCTAAGGTGTGAGAAGGGACTAGTGCAGAGAACGTATGAAGCTGCTGTGGCTACCCACGTAGGTTGTAGAGGTCAAGGCGAGTCCTTGGCATATGACAGGAAATCCTCTCACTTTTTAAAAGCAACACCTTACACCCCCATGTACTTCACTGTTTTTCTTGCTGAAGATGATGCACGTTTCATGTGCTAATTTGCCTGTGGTACCAATATATTGAAATATCTACAGTACTTCTGTAGATAACCAACTCTAAGTCTTGTTTATGTTTTTTTCTTCCTTATCCCCTCCTCAGGGATACATTTAAGTAATCTGTGATTTGAAGAGTACTTCATACAATGTATCTTTCTCTGTGCCATTGCTGTAATTGTTATTTATATTCTCCCTCATGTTTTGTCTGTAGTAGTTGTTTCAGTCTTTGCTACAGTTTACAATAAATATGGCTTTTCCAAATTTCTTTTCTTTGCATGCATCTATCAGCCTAGTGATTTAAGGAAACACCGTAGAAAGGTAAAAATCTTTAGTTTATTTACTGGTGTACCCCTTCCATCTCCTTCCCTGTCCCCAAACTCATTAATGGATAACGGGAACAAAACCCAAAGCATTTGCAGAGTAACCTTAAAATAACGCAAGATTGTATGCTCTTTGATATTAAATGTAAAATGGTTTATCATCTTAACGTAAGTGTGAGTTGGGTTTGGTTTGTGGGGTTTTTCTTTGGCGTTTTCGCTGGTACGGGGCACTGTTGTGTTGCTTTGTGTTTGTAACCACTATTCTGCAATCTTCATGAAACAATATTTAATTTTAAAGATCTGTTAGTGCACACAGAAATAATTTCTGTTACTCAAACTTTGAGATAAGCCATAGCCACAGGTATGTAGAAACTGACTTCATAGAATTGGTAATCTTGCTAACGATTGTCTAAATACACAACAGTGAGAACTGAGACGCCTTCTTTTCACAGGACTCTGTTTTTCTCTCCTTGTATATTAGTTTTAAGGTGCTGAAGACGTTACTTTATTCATTCATAGAGCTAAGAACTAAAAGATGAGCGCTACTTGCTCATTTCATTAGCTAAGACTGAAATTTAGTAGTTTGTCATGTGAAAGTAACAGAAAATCCAGGAAGTCAAAACAAAAAATAGGCAACTGCAGAATGGTAAGGGCAAGAGTAAGCGCTGAAATAATTGACTTTTCCTTTCAATATTTTGTGTAGTGTTGATGTTGCATTCGTGTTTTGGTATTTCCAACTAACCCCTCAAGTTTTCATTCATTTTCCTTTAGTCTCCAGCTTCTAGAGAAGAGGTACGAGATGATAAAACCACAATAAAATGTGAGACATCACCGCCTTCTTCACCTCGGTCGTTGCGTTTGGACAGAGTCCAAAAAGGAGCTTTGCATACAGTGAGCCATGAAGATATCAGGGACATAAGGAAGTAAGTAGCTGTGAATAAGTCAGACCTGCCATTAACTTGGTATTTCACTTAATATTTCAGGATTTTAGCCTACATACTGAAGTGTTTCTCAGAAGTAAAAAACATGAATGCATAAATGGGTGTTTGTTATATAAACAGTAAGAACACAGATTTTATTAATGATCAGAAGTGGCTTTATGTGAAGAATTCTTCTGGAACTCCAGGTTTGCATTAAGTTTGCTTTGGAAATGCAAGACATACAATTCCAGTCTTCTTTCATAGATTGGAATTTAGCTAGAAATTCAGAAGTTGCAGAATTACCATCATTTTGACTGACAGATGTTCTTTTCAAAGTGCCTGGGTATCTGGGGTGGACTGCACTCAAGTATTTTAAACCCTTGTCTGCCTCAGTTTGTCAGGAACTTGTGTTGTCAACTTTAGTCTCTCTGAATTGCACTCTAAACGCTTTAATTCTTGTTTCTTAAAAAAGTAGGAATTGACTTGTAGTTCCATGTTACAGCATATAAATATTATATCCCTTCCTTTCTTGCATGATTTAGTCCTTTCCACTGTTTTTTCTATTTAATGATATGTATTTTATAGATACGTTTCTTTTCATGACTCATTAAAAGGTGAAATTAGATGTCATTAGTGAGTTACTGAGCTTTTATAAACTTGCACAGAAACCTGAACTTTCTCTCACTGTTATCCCAGTGAATTTGTTGTACATGCGTTTCTTTATGCCTCTTTTTTTTTTTTTTGGTAAAGTTCAACAGGCTCACAAGATGGGCAAACAAGTAATCCTAGTAGCAGTAATAGTAGCCAAGATTCACTTCATAAAGCCCCCAAAAAGAAGGGGATCAAATCCTCTATTGGCCGCTTGTTTGGCAAGAAAGAAAAGGGACGACCTGGACAAACAAGCAAGGAATCGTTAGGACAAGGTTGGTTTGGGGTTTTGTTTTGCACAATGAGAGAGTGAAAGACTGAATTTTATGATGTATGTATCAGTTTGTGCATGTTTATGACTGATTATTTTGATGCTGATGTACAGCATCTTTTGGCATTAGTATCACTAAATCTTCTGGTAGGTCCTTTTATGAGTGTAGGATGCAAGTTCAGCTATTCAGCTATTGCTGGCTTTTAGTCTCACGTAGCCAGGTTATCGAACCTTATTGACCTGTTCCGGCTTGTTTTGTGAAACAAAAATTTCAACTGGATCTCGGAAGTGAAAGAGGCTTTTGTTAGTATTGACACCAACAGTCATGTCTTCATTTTGGACCCAAAGGAGCTCCCTTGAAATGAACCCAGCTGGCTTAGTAAACGCTATGGTTACCTTTCTCTGTTGTGTAATTCTTTGCCTAAAGCAGTACTCTTGATGCTGACGCCAGCCGTTAGTGATATTGGACCACTGAGAATTCACCTTACAGGTGGTTGAAACAGGAGGTGCTTGGTGTGACTCCAGCTGGTTTTAGACAGCACCTATTTGAGTCCATACAAATCTGATTTTCGTATTTTTATACACCATGTTGGTGGGTGTTAGTTCAATTAGAAAATGGAGCGATAGATGGGATTGGAGGTTTGGCTTTGTACACTTCTGATCACTAATCATCACAGAATCATAAAATGGTTTGGGTTGGAAGGGACCTTAAAGACCATCTTGTTCCACCCCCCTGCCCTGGGCAGGGACACCTCCCACCAGCCCAGGTTGCTCCAAGCCCCGTCCAACCTGGCCTTGAACCCCTCCAGGGATGGGGCAGCCACAGCTTCTCTGGGCAGCCTGGGCCAGGGGCTCACCACCCTCACAGCACAGCATTTCTTCCTAGTATCTAATCTAAATTTCCTGTCTTTCAGTTTAAAACCATTACCCCTTGTCCTATCGCTAGTATTAGCAAGGATTAAATACTTGTGTTGAGCAAAGCAGCAGTGATTTTTGAGTTACAGCTGGCCAGAATTGAGAAAATAACAAGACTGATTTTTGTCTTGGTTTTTTGTAGTTGGTATGGCAGAAGCAGATGGTTCCTCTCAGGATGCATTAGGTCTCAGCAAGCTTGGAGGTCAGGCAGAAAAAAACAGGAAAATGCAGAAAAAGTAAGTCACTGAATATTTTTAATCCTTTTTTGTTAGGGTATTGCTTTGTTTAAAAACGTATTGGTTTATTTAATTTTGTTTTATTTTCAGGTATTTTTGCCTAGTATGGTGCTATGGCTATAAAACCTCTGCAGAGTTTTTTTAATTGTTTTTTATTTATTTTTTATTATTTTTAATAGTGGCATAGTTCATGATAAGTTTGAAACTAATTTCAATGCTGAAAGCTTATTGCTGTAATAAACAAACTTGGAGATAAAAGTGGGCTCTTATCAAACCTTCCCCCGTGTTTGTTATGTTTAATACCTGCTTTGGGTTTAATTCATTTGGAAGATTTCCCAAAGTTGTCTTTGGCTGTGGCTTGCTCCAGAGCGTGAGAGAGTTGACAGGGTGAAAGCATGAGCTGTTCTGTACAGCCATCCTTCTGTCCTTTCTCGCAGGTGACTCTGCAAGTCTTTCCTTTTGTGCTACAGCCGCTAACTGCTGCTCTGTGCACTAATTCTTTCACTTCTGTTTAAGGTTCTCTCGACATTTTCTCTCATACATTTCAACAGCTGAAATCTTTTTTCCTTGCACCGTATACTCCTGATTTCCTCTTTCTTATAAATTGTGACTATTTCCTTTTTTTAAGGCACCTTTTAGATATGTAGTTACCTATTCCTAGTCATGAGAATTTTTTCCGTGTGTGTCTGAGGAAAATCTTTAGTTTCATGTTTACCTTTTGAGTAATGGATGCTTTGTTGTTCCCAGACTGAGAAGAGATGAAGCAAAAGCTTTAGTCATAGTCACAGGTGAAAAATAGCTGTTGCTACTAGTAGAAGTCTTGACTTGACGCTTATATGGTAATACAGGAAAAGCTAAAATTTATAGAAGTAGGATCAGGCATTCTTAGCATTTTTCCACCCGAAGCTGAGCCGATACCTTGCACTTCTGTTGCTTCTGTTCTGTTACGCTGCCTTTACTCTGTGTCAGAAAAGCTGCCCAAGGTCAGACATATTTTCCTTTTTTTACTTACCTTCTGAAGACAGAATAGTGAATGTTGAAAAGAAAGTGTGCTCATTTTCTCTTTGCGAGAGATTTCTTGCAGTACCTAAGTTCTATTAACAAATAAGAATAATGCCCGGTGACTGCTAATGAAAACCAGCAGTGTGTTGGTTTGAAAAGTCAGAATGGAATGTGGTTTTGTTTGGATAACAGATCGCTCAGCTGTTTTTCTTCAGACTGTTACACTGAAGGCAACCGTACATTATTATGATCTGGTATTTTCCCTTTTCTACAGAACTTTAAAGTCATACCACATCTTGATTGAATAAATAGTTTTAATCTGGTCATATCGGTGTAGCGTTAGGCCTGTTCTTTGAACAATATAGATCTTTCTCAATGCCAGCAACAAATTGCATTCTGAAGTAAAGCAATCTATACTGTCTTGCTTTAATAAATGCAAGACATGCAGTTGCAGATTAATTATGGCTTTCAAAAATGTCATGGTATTACTAAAAGTAAGCCTCATGGCTGCATGTTTTTGATTGCTTAAAGTGTCTGTATTAGACAAATGAAAACTTTTAGTCTGAAATTGCCTTGCCTAGCAATTAAATGTGAGTATGTGCTTATTCGCAGGGAAGTGTCTATGATTCAGATATTTCAGTGAAAGTGGGTACGAAACAAGACTGTGATGAAGATAGGTATCATCATATTTAGTTTTATTACTCTTATTGCTGAGAGCAGCAGCAGGTTGCTTTGAACTTGCATAAGAAGTAAATCTTACCATTTTAAAAATCCCATCAAAATAGTTTAATCCAGCTGTTCCAGAATCCTGACAGGTATGCTGAATGTAGGAAGCAATATTATCACAGAGTGTCAAAGATCCCTTGCTGCCTTTGCGAGGTGCTTGTTATCAAAAAGAAAAAGTGATAAAGCTGCCCTGAATTGCTTTTCACTTTGGTATTGGAGGAGGGTGGGGTTAAAATAAATTCTCGAGGCCGACTGTTCACTTACAAAATCCCGTATTCAGTGAAAATAATTCCAGTTACCTGAATGCTTGGAACAACGACAGCTATTTCTATTTATAGTTGTCTCTAATCCCTATTTGCTTGCTTATCTTTGATTTCTGCATGCATGCACACAAACAGGCCGAGGGCAGTATTCAGTGTCTTTACTAACAAAGCCCTATTTATAGTTACAGAATTAAATTACAGTGTTTATTATTTGTCTGGTTTTGTATGCTTTTAAGTTCAGTTTAATCCTAGTTTTATATTTTTTCCTTCGTTGTTTTATTTTCCTTTTGTTTACCATTTGATGTGGTAGTGCAAAATCCGGGTAAGTTTATATTTATTTTATTAGGATTGATGTGAAATTATGATAAATCTCAGTTAGATTTTTTAGCAATATATTAAAAGCTCTAATTTTTTTCAAAAAAGTCTAATTATGAGAGGAGATATGAGATTAAAAAGAATTTGTCGTGAAAATGTGTTGCTGAAATAAAACCAGTGTCGTCTCGTTCAGTGTGAATGCTACTTCAATGTCTCGTCTTAATTTGCATGGTGTGAATTTTTATAATGGAAATATTAAACCCTACTTAGATGGAATTAGTTTTGTAATTTGGGTTTTGAAAGCTGTTTAGCAATAGTAGATATTTGTGGCAATTAATTTCCAAGGTGGTTGTATTTCTGTAAAACTGTTGCTCTTTGTTTACTAAATTTAAGTCGGTTTTAGTGTTTTGTTCGTGCTGTTCATCTTCTTTGTGAGCTGTACTGTTCACAGTGTTTACCACAACCGTACTTGTGCTTTTCTGTGTACAACACAACAAACTTGATACTGTATTAATCAGAAAGGAAGGCAACCCTAAATTTAAGATAGCTCTTCTATATATATAAAAGTTATACGGGAAAAGTTTACTACATAATTGAAGTCAATATATAATATGGATATTAACTTCACAGTGATGCTCTGCCTGAAATTAGTCCATTTTCATCTCATGTTTGTTGCCTCTCAGTTTTTACACCTTGCAACTCCGTGGTTTCCGTCAGTATCACTCTCTTCACCACCTTCCCTACAGTGTTTCCTCTTCTCTCAGCTCCTTCCATATCCGTTATCTTCAGTTCCATCTGAGAATTCTGGAATATAGCATTCCCCTTTGGCCGCAAGTTCTGGATTTATCCATTCTCATGCTGTCTTAATCCAGTGATGTGATGTTGCTCCGAGCTGCTCTGTTTTCCTTGTGGGGTCAGCGTACGCTTGCCTGCCAAGAGCCATTCTAAATACAAATTCTTCAAATAATCTTTAAAGGGCCTCGTGTGTTTGCTACTACATCAGGCACCTGTGGTTTTGACATCATTTCTCATCCCATATGACCACAATTTCTTTGTTCTCCGCAGCTGGCGTTAGATGCCTTTTGAATGTGTCTAACAAGCAGTGTTCCCCTCCTGCAGCAGCACATTTGGTCTCCCATTCCAAGTGAGGTTCAGCCAGCTTTTTATTAAGTCCATAGACATCTATCCCTCGGGTTTGTCACCTAAGAGCTATTCCAGTAGCCAGCTACTCCTTTGACGTTCTTTTGTCCTTGACAGTGCCAGCTTTGTACCATCTGTTAACACTGCCAACTCTACTGCGATATTTTTTTTTTTCCCCTCACAAAGATAGGAGGCTGGAGTTTTGCACTTGCTTCTGAAATGGTATAATTGGTTGGCCTGGGAAGCTGAACTGGCCTGTCAGTTGTGATCTTTACGTAATCTGATTATGTATCGCTGGAATGCAGCGAGTTTCTTGGTGAAGTTGGAAGGGGATTGTTGGAAAAGTGAAGTTCCCTGCTGCAGGAAAAGCCCATTGATGCATTGCTTGCAGATAAAACAGCAGCTGCCCTTGAATTCTTTCCATGAGCTGTTTTCTGTCTGTGCTCTGTCTTGAACTTTCAGGGGAATGAATGATTTCCCGTGCAAGCAAGCTTCTGTCTCTTCTTGCATACGGACGAATTCCGCTCTTAATTTTCTACTTCATGGATGTGTTTGCTCACTGAATAATTTCTGCAGGAAGTTATCTCATAAACATTTTTGCTTTATTTCTTTCTATTTCTACATGTTTGCCTCCATCACATAACCCTTCCCTCCAGCCACACGATTGTTTTCTGCGTACGATTCCACCATGAGTTTAAAGTTTGTATCATAACCTCTCCTTACGCTTTCGGTACCTGAGGCTGCTTTGGGCACGTCTGTGCTCTTTCATCACTAGTGGACGTTCCTCACGGCACCCTCATCTTACCACAACCACCAGAAGACAAAGACACCAATTTGGAAGTTAAACTACCTGGAAAAAAACATTGCGTTCCTTTCTGGCAAATAACAGTATTAAGCATTTTATTCTGTTCTTACCAAGCAGTATTTTTTAATATCTTATGAATTTATTTTTCTCATTATTTTTAGTCTTTAAACAACAAAGTTGAAGCAAAACTGAATGTGTTCAGGGCTAGAGATTTGTGGGATTAATGTAATGTGTTCCGCTGTAGCAGGATAATAGCTGATCCTTTATTCCTAATTTTGAAATATATGTAGATTTTTGAAGTGTACAAATATGTATTAGCTTTTATGGGCTCCTCTTCTTTGTTAGTGAAATCTAGCTATTGAGCTGCTAACTGCTGAACACTATTTCCACCTTAATTGTTGGGTCTTAAAATGGGTACGTTAAAATGGTTATTTGTAACCAGTGATCTGGCAGTTCCTTCCTTCCTTTCCTTTTTTCATTCCTAGGCAGCACATTTATTAGGATCAAGTATTGGGAAGTTCTTGTAGAGCAATAGGAATTTACTGACATGCAGTGGAGAAGCGGTATTCATAAACCAGTTGCTAGTATATTTATTACTTCATTGATTAGTTTTTATATTTAAGTATCTAACAATATAACGTGAGGATCCTAGGTGTGCTGAATACTGCATATCTGTTTTGCAGAGGTAGCAAAGAAAGCTACTAGTCTGTCAGTGACCCCTTTTCAAGATGTCTTGCATGGTAACTCTTGAATATCTGTAGCTTTTAAATATTTCATCATCTTAGATCTATTCAACAGTGCATTTCTGAAGGCAGGGAGATTTTATTTGTTTTAAATTTGTGAGAAAATGATAAATACATAACATAGGATCTTGAATCTGTAGTATTGCTGCTTATCTTCTTAATTCTACTCTTGCAGGCATGAATAAAAAGCATAAAACAGTAAAAACTGTCCAATAAGGTGAAATTTTTTTTCTAAACTTCTGAGGAGAGTGAGTGGAGACTTAACCATATACAATTAGCTCCCAAAGGCAACTTAAATATCCTTTTTTCAGACTTGATCCATTTTTTTCAGACAGATGTATCCAAGCAACATTGCTTGCTTAAACCTGCGACACTAGTTTTTGTCTCTTGGTTTATCAAATATTTTTGGCAGCTATTTACAGGGCTCTTGTGGGCTTCTATTGTTTCTGTAAGCTGAATTGTCAATATTAAACGTCAGTCTCTTCTGTTTCAGAATAACAAAGGAAATGGTGTCATCATAGGAGATGAAAGCTGAGTTTCAGTACCCGGTCTTTCAGAATATAATTGCCAAAGCGTGGCGCTCTGAATAGGATGCTTGTCTGAAGCTGGGCCTGAAATTCTGACAGGCTCACTGGTGCAGACTAAAATTCACCAATTAAAGGGTTACTGCCCCAGTTCCCAGCCTCGACAACCTGATGGGCAGTACCGTTTCGATGGCATGGGTGTCTGATGTGCTCAGACATTTCCCCAGGTCTCAAATCTGCACGTTGAGGAAAAATGACTACTTTGCTTCAGTCTAATTTGCTGAACGGAAAATTGCAGCAATTGAGAATCTGACTGACAAATAAGTCTGACATCTCCACTTTGTGTTGGCAGTGCTGCTTAGAGTGTCAGTGACAGTTTCAGACACAAGTTTCCGAAAGGCAAGGCACGTCTCCCACTCTGAAATTTCCTGTCCCGTTCAGCTTCCATCACTATGTAGTCCTTGTGCGTGTGCTGTGACTGCCTTAGTGGTTATATCATATAAGGCTGAGAAAGGAAGAAAGTTAACTGTTGAAAAGAAAATAGTAAATTGAATGCAATGTTTAAATTGTAACATCTAGTTATAACTAGCTTCTCTTTTTTATTAATAACTTTTTCTGTGATTGTAGGCATGAGTTGCTAGAGGAAGCCAGAAGACAAGGTTTGCCTTTTGCACAGTGGGATGGACCTACTGTGGTGGTGTGGTTGGAGGTAAGTGGTCTCTCCAAAATAAATAAATAAAAAACTGCATCTCAGTGTACAGACTTCTAAAGAATTACAGGTTTTGGAGGCCAGGAATGTTTTCCAGATCCTGCTTACTTCCTTTTTTTTTTTGTGTGTGTTTCAGCTGTGGGTTGGGATGCCAGCCTGGTACGTGGCTGCTTGCCGAGCAAATGTGAAAAGCGGTGCTATCATGTCAGCCTTGTCTGATACAGAAATACAGCGTGAAATCGGAATTAGTAATCCTCTGCACAGACTGAAGCTGAGGCTGGCCATTCAAGAAATCATGTCACTAACAAGTCCATCTGCCCCTCCCACCTCAAGGACGGTAAGGAAAGTCATCCAGCATTAAACATCTTTTAGAACCATTAGAACTTCCAAAAATTCTACTGCAGACATGTAACTGAAAGGATTTGAACTTCAAATAAGAATTTCTGGAAACATGAAGTCGTAGAGGAACACATTATTTAAGTATAGGGTGTTTCTTCCTTTCATGAAAATTAAATGAAGGAATATCTACATTTTCTTTCTCAAAGGAAAGAAATTTATATCAGTGTAGGTACGTGGTCCAAAATATTTAGAGGACATGTTATTTGCCTCATCTTTTGGACTCAGAAGAATTTATAATACAGATAAAGTACATAAAGAATGTGCGTACAGAAATTTGTAAAATAGTTGGAGGCTCTATTAACTCCAGACTACATAAACTAGGAGTCTACCTGTCTCTCTATACTATAGTAAATTTAGACACTTAAAGTTAGTGTGAATTCCCTCTCATGAATCTGTCTGCCCTGCAATCTAAAGTTATTTCTGAGATTCCTGGGATTACGTCCTAGCCTACAAATGCATTTTTCGGATTAGAGCAAAGTGTTTGCCCATTAATGACATCCGTGTAAGCTATTTATCGCATTCAGTTTTGTTAATGTCTGTGAAGAAAAGTGATCCATGGTAATAGGCTTTTATTCCATGCCATTACTTTCAATAGATCTACCTATACTTAAGACTTTAGAAACCATTGCTTTTGCCCATGCCTGCTCCTTACATGTACCGATTGCTTATATGTTCTGCAACCTTTCCTCTTTGTTACTGCTTTCCTTTCACTGGATGGGATTGGTTCCCTGTGGGGTCATATTAGACCACGGGAAATGTCTGGGTAACACATGAAGAAATGGAAAATCTTACAGCCACACAACAAACGGTTAGTTTATAGTGTTGCCACTTCTGTTCCTTAGAGTGCTTTTCCCACTTTTTGAACACTTGAATCAAGTGCCTTTTGGTCTTCTTTTTCTCCTATTTTTTTTTTCTTTTTTTCGAATTAATACATTAAAATTCTGGATCATTTGCTTCTTCTAATTACTAACCTTGTAATCTGCATCTTGGTAGCTTTTTCCAGAAGGGGGGGTGGAAATCAACACTGATAAAATTGTAAACAAAACTCTTTCCAATCTGTAAAATGGAGCTCTGAATTGATTAACTAATAGACAAATTGAATTATTCGTGTGGAAATGTCTTCTCTCCAGAAAATTTAATCGGTAGATGGGTTTTGCAACCTCTCAAATGAAAATGAGTGCCTTACTTTTTTTTTTTTACAATGCATGATGCTTGCTTTATCTAGATTTTTTTGGTATGCAGTAGACGTAGAGTCTTGCAGTGCATCTTTTATCTTTCATCTCCTTACTAAACTTAAAATACTAATACGTATGTGTTCTTTTGCTTTTCTAACCACGTAACAGGAAGATGAGGAGGGAAGCTGGGCTCAGGTTGGAAACTTTATGTAATATTATGTAAACTGTCACGATAATTAGAGCATGTTTCCTTTATAGCAGTTTCTTTTAGTGATTTTTGGTGTGGCTTGGGGGTTGGAAGAGGGGGAAACTACAGGTTTATCTCTGTATAATACATACTTGGAAGATACATTTTTATATTTAGGTGATTTAAATATTGTAATGTTTTCTAGAACTTCCAAGATTTGGTGGTTCATTATTCAAAATTTGTAAAATACGTTGTTACACAGTACCTCACAAAAAAAGCTATGCATGAGGATTTTTAATAATAGGGCTGTTAGGGGGAAGAATATTCAGAAGTCTTTGTTACCATTAGCTTTCCAAAATACTTATCCTCTAGCTTACGAATCACCAAAACGTAGTTACTCTTTGTAAGCATTGTTGTATTCTATGCATTGAACATACTAGATCAGATTTTAAAATAATTTCATGACATAAAGCATGGAATGTTTTGGTGGGGGATGGCTCTCTGGGAAGCCAGAAGTCCAAGAAGAACCTCTGCTTTGTGCAGAAAGTCCCTGTTCAGCCCAGCCACCATCACAGGTGTGCTACAAGAGCCTGGATGGCTAAGTAGACTTCTGTGCACTAATTCTGTAATCCTCCTTGATTAATTGTTTTCCCTTAAAGTGGTGACAAATCCTAATTGTATTTTCAGGCATTGATATAGTTGAGTATTTTATACAGGGATATAAACAAAACTCAGGATTTGCCTGTGACCCATATCTTTGGACAGTGGAGTTTCTTCTTGCTTGGCTGCCCTCCAGCTTAAACCTGTTTAAGTCTCATTAATTACGACTGGGATACTCATTTGCAGATTGCCAGTGGTAATAATCATAGCTTGCCTCCCTGTTTCAAGAGTAACATGCTCTTTCAGTCTGCTACCTAGTGATGGCTTGCAGTAATGCATTTCGATGGGGCCTTGCTCCTTTCTAGAAGATACTTCCTCTAGAGGAGAAACCAAGCTTTCGACATTTAATTGCACAGTAAAAATGAATTATTACCCTTGACTTTTGAAAAAAGGAGCTGCTGTTTGTTCTTGCTCAGGGAATGATTAGATGCATAGTTACAAACTCTTCGTACAAAAAAATGCCTGGTGATTTGCAAGTCAAAAATGCAGTGAGATAAGTCC
>VWZL01000221.1:125766-138530 GCA_013396915.1 Stercorarius parasiticus | reverse complement strand
TGATATCTTGTGTTTATATGGTCATGTGAAAAATAAGATCCCCCCTCCCCCCCCAATTTTCAAGAGACACAGTATTTTCAACATCTTAACAAAACAAAATTCCATGGCTCTTGCTATACAGACCATGTAGATTAGTCTTTCTTTTTTATTTTTATTAGCTTTTGCGTATTTTTTCATACTTGCTGATCTGGGTGTTTAAACTTGCTTTTCTTCATGAGGATGACTACTTCTTCAGAAAACACATTTTTCAATATTCAGTTGAAAATGTGTATTCGCAGTAGTATTCAATGGTTTTATTTGCTTATATTTACAGGCTAAGAATTAAGTAAGCATTGTTTCACTTTTTTTTTTCTTTAAAATATGTTGCCTGAAAAAGCTTTTCTCTTTTATTTCTCACTTTAACAAGCTTATTCCTTAATCTTTTAAAACCAGACGTTAGCATATGGTGATATGAACCATGAGTGGATCGGCAATGAATGGCTCCCTAGTCTGGGGCTCCCTCAGTATCGCAGCTATTTCATGGAATGTCTTGTGGATGCTCGAATGCTGGATCATTTAACTAAAAAAGATCTGCGCGGGCAACTTAAAATGGTGGACAGCTTTCACAGGTAAATAGATTTAAGTTGGAGACCTAACCTACAGTAAATGTTTCCATTATCTCTAAATGATTTTATTTTCCTAATTTTTTTTTTTCCTAAACAGAAACAGTTTTCAGTGTGGAATTATGTGCCTACGAAGACTGAATTACGATCGAAAAGAACTTGAAAGAAAAAGAGAAGAAAGCCAGAATGAAATTAAGGGTTAGTGTATTGTTTTGACCTCAGTCTAATTGTCTTGACCTCAGTCTAATGTCTTTTCACTGATCTGCCTCAAAAATTTATTTAAAAAGAAAAAAAACGCATTAGAGGGAGGAATTATTTATAAAATACCGAAAGTTAAATAGAGATGTGTCTGGATGGAGACCCCGAACAGCGAATCATGAAACGCATCTTTGAATCACTCACTCACGCAGAGCTGTGCTACGAATGCAGGCATTTTTGAAACTCTGACTGCTCTGAAGTTTGAAACGATGTTTTAGGAGGATGAGGTTTTTGAAAATCTCCCCCCGCCCCCCCCGCCTGACATAATAACTTTGCATCTGCATGATTTGCATGATTCTATTGTTGCTTGTGGCTGGTAATTTTTATGACCCATCACTTTATGAAAAAATATCCAAGTGACTTAGGTGTTTGTCTTCCAGATTCATGGTGATTATTAAACAAGAAAGGAGGAAGAAGAAAAAGCAGGGTGGGAATTCACAGTAGTTTCCAAGACTTCCCACAGAAATTTTGTCCCCTGCCTAGAGATGTCTTAGGCTAAAATTTTAGGGTTACCTTATACGCAGTTTCCTTAGAAGGCTCGGTGCCTGCTCTTCCCCTTTTCCTTTTAAAGTGTTGATACCCTCTGGAGGTTATTCTACTAATTGTGCCTGAGAACATTCCCAGGAGTTGCAGGTAACTGCCATGAAACAAGCCTGTGTCGTGGCTCGTAAGCCTTTTCTAGTCTCTGAAATGGTACAGCTGCATCTGTTGCCTACAGGGAGTTGCTTCTTGAAACATAAAACTCGTTAATTCCTCCTGGTAATTGTTTGGGAGGAATGCTAGTTGTCACAGGCCGGAAACATGCTGTGAATCATAACAGCTCGATTGACATAGACATTCCTGAATGGTGTAAAGACACCTACCTGTAAGAACATACTTGTTTTCATGTTTGGGCTGAACACGTAAATGCTGCTTTATAATATTTTTCCTTGAAAAAGTTCTAAGATGAGAGTATATTGATTGTTGAACTGCTACAGTATGAAATGCCTTCCAGAAAGCTTCAAGGAGGTTTACTTTCTACTTTAAATTTCTGATTGTGGGAAAGTGTAGAGGTACGTGTACACAGCTGAAGGAAAGTCTGAATTACTGAGCTGAACACNTGGAACTATACATCTTTAAGGTCCCTTCCAACCCAAACCATTCTATGATAATAAAGCTTTAAACAATAATAAACAAAGCTTTTTGTTCAAATTCAGTAGGAAGTACATGAGAAGCTGCTATAAGATTTTTTTTTTTTCTTTCGAGTAGTAAAATTTTTTCCCCAAAGTACTCGACCTGTCTTGGGTGAGGTCCAAGCCCCTAAGTGGCTGTGTAGAATAGAAGGTCCTGTCTTCCCCATCTGCGCTTCTGAACTTCGGTGCCCAGCTGAACTCCAAACTGTGACGGTAGCCTCCCGCTGTAGGCAGACAGAGGAGACTGCGCGAGGACTATTCCTTCTGGGTGCAAGGAAAAGTACTGTATGGAAAGGATCCAGCACCGAGCGTTGGACTCTAAGCATGAAGTTTTGTTGCCAATTCAGAGCATTTCGTGGACACCAAAAAGGCGGGGGCAGATTAGATCACAGCCTAAATGCTAGATAACACAGTTCCTTGAGGGCTAAGACTTAACAGCATTTATGATTCATTGTGTATACGTGAAAATCAATCCTGACACAAGCGTACAGATCAAGAAAGGAGTGTGGGTTTTTTCTTCAGAAAAGTTGTATTGCTATAAATTGGGCAACTCTTTTTCTCCACAGATGTCCTTGTCTGGAGCAACGAAAGAATGATCCATTGGGTAGTGTCCATTGGTCTTAAAGAATACGCGAATAACCTTATAGAGAGCGGAGTTCATGGTGCACTTGTGGCCTTAGATGAATCATTTGATTACAATGCATTAGCTCTCTTGTTACAAATACCCACTCAAAACACACAGGTAAGCAATAAGTAGTTACTTTATCGGCAATAGGATTTTTCTCCTCTCTAGGAAGGTTAAAAACGGAACTGAATGTGTTTTTTTTTTTTCTTAGGTAAGTGTATGTCTTTCTATTCCCAGCTCTAGAAACTTTAGAAGTGGAAGGTTATCCTTAATCATTTTATCCTGCAAGAGAAAAACATAGAACTATGCTTCTCTTACTGTTTTCTAATCATTGCTAACAATTCTGTTTGATAAATTTGCTTGAAAAAAAAAAATATTGGGTATTTTCCTCCTCGTCCATCTTCACAGCAGTAGTGTAAAACTCACCGTTTTTGTTGTTTGCTAGTTTTTATTTGTAAATAATTAAGTTTGAGTGAAAAATAATGAACTCTCTTATCACAACTAAGGGAAGAGGGAGCTGTTAAGTTTTCCTTAGATTTTTAATAAGTTACAACTTAAATTGTAACTTTTCAAATACTAAGTATGTTTATTAATCTGATAAGAAGGCATTAAGCGATTTGGGTTATATTAAGTTTTAAAAATTACTATAGGCTACTAATTACTAATCTTCTGGAATTAATTTCCATTTCTTCTGTACTACAAACTTTAGGCTCGTGCTGTTTTGGAGAGGGAATTTAATAACCTTCTTGCTATGGGCACTGACAGAAGACTTGATGAAGTAAGTTACCTGACTCATTTTATGGTCCTGGGAACTTTGAGAACTGTTAAGTGGAAGAATTTAGCTTGAACCTCTTTAAGCTATTGATGGAATAGGGACAGAAATCTTAACTTGAAATTCTTTGTCTTGACAGTTTCTGAGTATGGCAGGTTTTGTGTATTTAGGTGAGATGACTTTGAATATGAAAGTGTTGCAGGTTTGTCTTGCGTAGCTTGCGTGGTTAATATCTAATAGCAGCACTTTGGGCTGAATCTTTTTCTGTCTAAAATGTGGAAAAACTAGTGACCAGTCTTGCAGATGAACAAGCTGTAACAGAGAAAGCACTGTGTAGCTTGTCCAGTATTTCAAATAGTTTGGAATGTATTTCAAGAAATTTTGTGTGTTAATACCTGTTAATACCAGTATAGATGACCACCAGCTATGTTTGCACATCAAAGTGATTTCTGTCGGGCAGTCTGCGCTCTTACAGTGCATACGCTTCATTCAAATGTAATGAGTATAAAACTCTAACAAACTAGGTGTGAGACTTTTCTGTAGACCCTGTGAACCCATAGCGTAAAGGAGAGTGTGTTGCGTCTTTAACCTTTTAAGTTGCTATACGCTGTAACTCAGTGAAGGCTTTCAAGCTGGTGTTACTTCCCCCAGAGACTCCGAACTCTGAGCTACCTCTTCTTTGGTGCTAATGGGAGTTTGTGGTCGCTCGTCTGGGCGGAAGTGGTTTGGGTTAAGACTAAGGTGGTGAAACCCTGACGTGGTTAACCAGGCCAGGGAACCAGTCCACGGTCTCTCAGAAACATTGTGCTAGTATGAAGAAGAGGACAGGGGAAGCGTGAAAGTCCTGACTTCAGCTGCTTTTGCATCAGCAAGGTGAAGCACGCACCAGTATGCTGAGGAAGGAGGCTGCTGTGACAGACCTTGATTGGTTTTGTGCTCATCTTTTGCCTAACGAACTTGTCGCAGCCCTTTTGTGGCACATCCCGACAGCTCTCAGGATGCATCTCTACTAAGGTTTTAATAACGTCATCAAAAATCAGCTCGATATTTTCTAAGGTATTTTTTCTTAAGTGATTTCAAACTGCAAGAGAAGGAGCTTTGAGGGAATGGATGTTTGCTCTCTTCTAGCGGCACAGGGCAGTTTGTTGATCTTGAAGCTCTCTTCAAATAATGCAGACACTTTTCTCCTAATTCTAAAAAGGGATAAATTTTAGGTCAAAAGGCATTGAAGTGATGGAACTGTTTCTAAAAGTGAAGTTGGCAAATGGAGATGCACAATGGGTATATTTGCATTGACACAGTACCTTCCCTGCAAAAGACATTTTTGGAAGTGAGACTTAAAGTGTTGTATTTAGGAAGTGCGATATTGTATTTCTGAAGTGGAATATTCCTTCAAAGATGCAGATTTATTAATGGGGAGGAAAATGCACCTGGGCAATTACAAGTTACGTTTATCCAAGTGCTTAAGCAAAACGTTGCATGGCCATATAGTATCTGCTACACTCAATTTTTTTTTTCTCCTCACTATCATTTCCTGGAATTTGGAGCATGAGAAAGCGCAATAGCTGTATCATCATTAAAAGCAATTGTTGAAATTAAGCCTCTATATGGCAGTGTTCCCAAAGCAGCTTTTGTGACCTGCTCCGCTCCTCATACCACCTAAGAATGAGTGATGTGACGCTTAGGAATTACTGCAAACCATAAAGTACAAAGATGTGAAGTACAAAACTTTTTCCTAAATGTGCCGAGCGCGTGAATTTCCATAGTTACTGAGCTGAAGAGCCTACACTCTAGCAAATGAACAGAGACTGTTGCGAATGAAGACATCCGCTGCTGTTGCACCTGAACCGTTCTGAAAATTAACTCATGGGGTGGTGATACGTTTCCTTAAGATTGTCAGTAATCCTTTTAATGTCAGTAACAGTCCTACATTTTCTGAATCGCTAATGATGTTTATCAATGTAACAGGATGATGATAAGAGCTTTAGGAGAGCACCTTCATGGAGAAAGAAGTTTAGACCAAAGGACATAAGAGGTTTAGCTGCTGGATCAGCAGAGACTCTTCCTGCAAATTTCAGAGTTACAACCTCAATGTCTTCACCCTCTATGCAGCCAAAGAAGATGCAGATTGATGGTATTGATTTTGTTTTATTTTAAGCATGATGCACTTTTTTGCTTGAGTTTACAGGGGAATTAAATTCAAATTACCTTTTTGCTGCATAAAAGCATCTGCCTTGTGCATGGTTATATATATATAACACTGTGTTTAACCGTAGGGTGCTTTATCATTTCAGGAAGCTGTAATAGATTTGGAGTTTCTTTTTACTTCATTGGAATAACAAAATGAGAATTGTCGTTAGAAATAAAGGAAAATAAAATTACATTTTAGTAGAAATCTTTTAATCACATGATGCGTAATTTCTAATTGGCAGCACTTAGACCAATGTAAGTCCTACGTCTGAAATGCAGTAAAATGCATTCAAAAATGCAGTAAACTGCCTCGGATAACTTTGAGACTATTAAAACTTTATCAAAAGGTGCATTACTCCCCCTGCAGTGCTCATTTAAGTATTGATCATATTTGAAATCACAACTTCAGCCATTGCTGTGTACTTAACGATCTATATTGTGTATGTGTTCATGTGCACAACACACACAGAGATATGTATTTAAAAAAAAAAAACAAACAAACCCCCAAAAAACCCACCTCGAAGTGGAAACTGATCACCTGTCACATGAGGTGTCTTGTCTCGTTAAAAATAGTGTCTTTAGTACCACCAGAATAAACTTTTACTTGGATTTGATTTACAAAACACAAGTAAAAATAAATGGAAATGTATATAATCGGAACAGACAAGATGAGAACTTCAGCATAATCTGTCAGAGTTGTCTCAGATTCTGAAAATTGTATTTATGAGTAAAGCTCAAAGAAACAACCTTTGCCATCTGATGTTGCTCTCTAAAATGTTTTAATTTTTAAGTATTATCACTAGCACAAAACATTTTCCAGAATTCATGTGGAAAATTCTGTAAATTAAAATAAGTGAAGTCTTTACCATGCAAAGCCCCTTTCTTTTTAGGATATAAAACCCCAGAAAAATATATAACAACTATATAAAATAGAAGATAAGTTACTTATAAAATTACCTTTGTCAATTTCTGTGTGCTAGTTGGCATGCAGGGTGGTTTTTTAGAATTCTTTTTGTTAACCACTGATACTAGAAGTGGGTAATAGATAAACTGCAAAACAAATTCTGCTTTTCTAACTTGTAACCTTAGAGTTGGGTGAGTGCGGTAGCTGTAATCACATTGCTCTAAGAAAGGGGTTTTTTTGTTTTGTTTTGTTGGGTTTTTTTTTTTTTGGAAAACTAACATGCATGCTGTGTTCTGCATGTCTTCCCGTGCTTCTTGAAATAGGCAGTGTATCAGGAACACAAAGATTGGATTCTGCTACAGTAAGGACCTACTCCTGTTAAAGCCTTCTCCTGGTGAGTAAAGTTGATAGGTATAATAGTAAAGCAGCTATTTATGAAATAAAATGTCAGGTGTTTTAATACAGTGAATTTACACGCTTACAAAACTTTCAGGTTTTCAGGGTAGATTGTTATATTGAAAATCTGGAGATTATTTCCTACAGTGAAGACTATGAGTGTTTAAATATTTAAATATTAAAGATTGTATTCTTTTGAGTTGGTTTTTTTTTTAAACAGCCTCAAAAAGGACCCGTACTAAATAGCTATGCAGAAAGCGTTGAAATCAAAGGTTGGATGAAAAGTGGGGAGGAGGGGAGGGAACTAAGGTAGGCATATAGAGGAAAAAATAGTTTAGAGTGTGACACTGCAGTTCAGATTATTAATCTTTCAGAGTCTTCGCTTGGTCAAAGTTATCCCACAATATACTTCAATATTGAATTCTTATAGCGGTGATTGCATAGTTCTGCAATTCCTGGGTATTTCGTGCCGCTGTGATTGCTTAGGCTGTCTGCTTGGATTGAGCTACGTGCAGACTAAATTTGGGTAGCTGTGAGCAGTGCTGACAATAAAAGGCAGCTTGATAACACAAAATACATGTACAAAAGATTTGAAATTATTTTTCTTACTTCAGGATTTGAAATTATTTTTCTTCAGCAGTATTTCTTCTGCTGTATGTTCTCATGGAGCCATATTTCTCTTGTTTTGCAAACAAGTCTGGAAACTAAATTTTTTTTTTACTATATTGCATTTAAAAAAAATAAAAATCCAGTGAATCTTTCTGTCACTAGCTGGTATCTTCCACAGGCTATAAGTTGCCTGTCTCTTCTGCTTACAGCTTCTTTCTTTTCTTCTCACCAGTAAGATCCCTACCAACTTGTATTGGCTGCCTTTACTTCAAATTCTGAACCTTTTTGCATATACAAGTTTAGTTCTAAGGAGTTCTTATGTCTGAAATGTTGAGAAGGGGAAACTCTTGCACACAGCAACTCACATCGTATCAGTTTCTAATCTCAGGGGCTATCTTAAATTTTTTTTAGTTTCAAGATGATTGAAGTTTTAAGCCTTCCCCTCCCCCTGATTCTCCCCAGTGTTTCAGGATTTTCTGTAGTCAGATGACCTAGGATAAAAAACTAGGAAGCAGAAATATTTGACCTTATGTGCTTTACTTTGCATTGCAAGTGAAGATTACAGAAGGCGATAAAATCGTATACATCATGGCATGGCAATAATTCAGTGCATGACTGCTACAGTACTGAGCTGTTTGTGAAAAACTTCGAATTAAATGTTTTTACAAAAATGCTAATGGATTTTTTTGTTTGTTGTTTTTTTTTTATTTTTGTGTGTTTTTTGTTTGTTTTGTTATTGTTTTTGCAGTTTACCCACACTATTTCTACCGGTGATATGCAGCATTTTCAACATTTGGAACCCGTAACCTGTTAATACTTGTTAAATGGACATTTTGAGATATTTTATTACAGAGTTTTTAATTAGCAAATAAATTCATGAGTACTATAGAGAAAATATTTTAGAATCTAAATGTTTCTTATATTTATGTGACTTCTCATTTATATAGTTACTTACTTTTTCTGGTTCTATTCGGTCTACAAATCGAATCATTGCTGATTTTTTTTATTCTAATTTTAGTCTTTCCAACTGAATGTACTGTAATGCTTGTATGTATATGTCCCTATAAGTAATATAGGGTTTTTGTAAATTATGCAGTTACTGTAATTATCATTGTTTTTTAATAATGAAACTGAAGGTGAAAAGGATTTTAATACCTTTGTAAAAGTATCATGACACCAAGCAGTATATATTTTGTCTTTTGGAAACGTTAGCTTAGGTCTGAAAACAAGTCCAGCTTTTTTTCAGGTATGCATATGTTGTTGTAGGAGGTGTGGTACCTGCTTGTTCTTCTTTTTCAGAACTGTACCTTTCCACAAAGAGGATTTGTCAAGTAGTGGGAATTTGTCTTTATTTAAAATTATAACTTGTTTTAAAAGCTGGGAAGAACTATTAACACTATGGAACACGTTTTAGAAGTGATTGACTCGGTCATAACACTCTGCTGTATTTGTGTAGCGTATCTTCACAGTGACTGAAAACAAGCCATAAACCAAGAACTGTTTTTATTTTATTTTTTTTCCTTAACTGAGGAAGATAGACTTCACAGTAATTCCTGGTCGTAATCCACAGGCCACAGAGGTTTTGTCCTTGATCTTTTTGATTGAAAACACTTGTGGAAAGATGCTGGTGAAACTAATCTTAACGGACCAATCCTGAAGCACTGCAGGCTCATGTCAAACCAGTAGTGAGAGATGAAGGTACAATGGGCTGAAAATTAAAGCAGTGCAACTTCTAATAAAGGCCTTACTTTTCTTATGTAAGTCATCTTTTGTGTTTTGTAAACTTGTTCTAAAGAGTTGTCTGGACTTTTAATTTTGATGGTTATAGCCATTTTGGACTGTACGAGTAGAAAATGTATCCAACACTTGTAAATGGCATATTAAAAAGCCAGCAAGAATCTGTTCAGATGGTGCATTATTTATTATGCAACAATATATATAGCATGTCTTTTTTCTTATTTTGTTTTCCACTTCTAACTTGCTTGTAAAACTGAAATTCATTGTTACTGTTCTGTTTTTCTATTAATCTTTTGTGTATTTTCAGATTATGTAACAATATGTACAGTCTACTTTTGAACTATTTTTATCACAGTATTATTTATTGCTTTCTTTCAATAAATTACTGATGCATTTTTCCACTGCCAATAAAACACTATTGAAAAGCTAAGCTCTAATTGTATGCAGGCAGATACTTTTGCGGTGAGTGGCTATTGTCAATAAAGCATCTTAATGATTGTTTGCTGCCCTGTAGATCTTGTTTCAAATGACGATTTTTCTCCAGTAGAAAAATGTTCCGGTAGATGTGACGTTTTCTTTGGAATTGTTCAACTTCACATGCGTTAATCAGTTTTTTTGAAAAAAAACCAAACAGTTTTCCGAAGAAAACTGCTTTATTGCCTACTTATACTGGTAGTTAGAGCTATGATTTGCTTTTAAAAATAGTAAGAAAAACTATCACACAACTTCAGTGTATTCTGGTCCACGTGATGAAGACTGAAGTGTGCTGTTCTATATAGCAGCAATGGTTGCTTTGTTAATAAAATGAGATTACGACCATAGTGATATTCGGGGAGAAACACAGGACTTGAGGGAACCAATACAAAATTGGGTCGCAATGGGGCTGTTTATGTCAATTTTAATATATTGTAAACCATTTCTTGTGTAGAAGAGAAGACAGAAGGATAAAGTTACAGAATAATCGAAGCAGTAGTGAAGCCTATTTCATCATGTCCTCTAGATCGACAGCAGGATGTGGAATGCATGGAATGGAGAAATATTGTGATTGATGCTTTAAACATTGTTCAATAATGCATCTCTGTTTGTCTAGCTTGTCTATATGAGTTGCTATCCGATCATTTGCAGTCTCTTTTATATTTCCAGAGAATCTATCTTTCTAGAAAAAGCTAAAATGGAACTGCAGAAGGAGATCCTGACTCACTGTTCAGCTAAACCTCTCTGTTTAGAAAAAAAATTGCATAGTTGTTTCCGGTCACTGATGTGATAGTAGGTGTTCAAAGTCATGTATTGTTGCTTCTCAAAAGTGAAAACAACGCGGAATAGACTTGTAAAATGTGAAAAGAAAGTACGTTTATTATTTTAAGGCTGTAAACCTTAACTGTTATGGAACGATGGAATTGACATGAGAGCTAGAATAAATGAGTGAAATAGAAAAAGCTTTCACAAACTGGCAAAACTGTGTGGTGACTTCCTTCTGAATTATACAGCAAAGCTATCTCGGAGAAATTGGGAAAAACACTTCTCGCGCAATTTTAATAAACCCTCCTGGAAAGAAAAACATGCAAATGCATATGTAAAAGGCATGGATAAGTTACAGTAATCTTTAAATAAAGCTTGGTTAAATAGAACTTTGTAAACTGCCAGGTAACTTTAAAGGCTTTAGTTGGAAAGAGTTCTATAAAGTACGCATTTTATCTGCAATAAGGAGATGGTAGAATTATGTGAGAGAACTTTAAACTTGCAATCTTTGCATGTTTAGAGGGCAGCGAATCTCAAAACTGATGTTATAACTTAATCTTTCTCCTTTCAAACTGATGTAGAATTGAAAGACGAGAAGTTGCATTTGCATTGTCTTATGGACAGTAGTAGATTTATCATGCCAAAACTCAGCAGCACATGTGAAGTAGTTTAAAGCAGAAGTTATGCTTGGAACTAGGTAGGCGAAGACGGGGGCGGGGAGGGTGCCAGCAAAATTAATTATTTTCAGCTAACTAAAAATTGACATAATGTTATGTTTGAGGAGTTATTTGAGGGGTGATATTTTTGTTGAAACTAAGGAATTACTTTGCCTTTAAAAGGAAAGTGTTTTTTTGCTTCTTAATAATTCAAGTTTTGGGGTTGTAGTTTTGGTGCACTGCTTAAAGTCATGTTATTCTATATTTTATTAATTTCATTTTTTATTAATAGTAATTTTTGAAAAGAAAAAGAGGGAATTGTCTAATTTAGGTTAACGGCACCTTGTGGTTTTATATGGCATGTAGGAATGGATGGATGAAAAGTGGCATACAAATGTTGTTGGTATTCCTACCTGTGAACGGAGGGACGGATGAAGACTCTCCGCAAGGGCACAGCAACAGAACCAGAAGTAATGCCAAAAGGATCAAGGTGCTCAGAGCCTGCTTTCTCCTCTAGCAGACATCTTTTTTATGAGTAAGTTTAGCCCAGTTTTTAAATTGTGCTATATTCAGATTATAGGGTAAATTACCCTATGTTTAATACAGAAAAAAAATTATACTGTGAGCTGACCACGTTTGGCTTCAGGTGACTGGAAGTGGCAGTCCCACCAAGACTGGGAATTAGTTGTGTTCCTCCTTCCAAAACTTGGGAAAACTTCATCTGGATGTTTTAATCTTGCCCTCTATTACAGTTTGAGTTTGTATATTTATTTGTAATCTTTTTTTTTTTTGCTAGAAGTGACATTCCTTGGAGTCTGTTTCTTTTCTATAAATAAATAAAGCCAACAACTAACTCCTAAAGCGTTCAGGCTGCATTTTAAAACCCCGTTGTTTTTCCTTTCGGCATCTGTTGCCTTTAGATACCTTGTGCCCAGCCAAATGTGACATTTTTACCCACTGATAAAAAGAGTAGTTCCGATTTTCAAAACCTGATAGTGCAAAAGAGTGAGTATTAAGATTTAAAGAAAAAAAAAAGAGTATGTTTGAAGCCGTATGTTCTGCTGGAGCCCTTTTTAAACCCCCTGACGGTGCATTTTTTGTAGTAGTAGTAGTGCTGGTTCTTCATTTAATTTAGATTTTAAGAATGGGGAAAGGAACAGCTACGCTACAGATTCAAAAAAAAAATATATATTCTCCCCTATTATTTTTTTTTAAGGGTCTCGGAGCCGTGCTGTCCGTTGATGCCTCCCCCCGTGTGGAGACCGGGGAGGCCGGGCCGGGGATGGGGGGGCGGTCGGGCCGGGCCGGGCGGGAGGCGGTGCCTCCCTCTTCCCACCTGGAGCCGCCCCGCCGTGCGGGAAGAGGAAGTGGGAGCTCGGGAGAAGCGGAAATTGCAGCAGCAGCAGCCGCCGCCGCCAGCCCGGGAAGCACNCCGCCGGCAGAGCGGGGTGACACCTGCACCGTCCCGTCCCCCCCCCAACCTCCACCGGAGACACGGGTGGCTTTGTGGGGCCGGGGTGGCGGCGGGCGCGCCCCGCGGGGGAGGAGGAGGAGGAGGAGGAGGGCGGCGGTGGCGGGGGGGGCGGGGCGGGCCGCGGGCGGGG
>VWZL01000221.1:82512-125750 GCA_013396915.1 Stercorarius parasiticus | reverse complement strand
CGCAGGCCCGGGCGGGGCGGTGAAGGGCTTCTCCCCGCCGAGCTCCCTGAGGGGGCCGGGCGGGCGCGGGGCGGGAGGGCGCTCCCCGCCGGGCAGCCGGGCGCTCCGCTGGGGAAAGGCCGAGCCAGGCTTACGTGACTATCTCTCTCTCTCTCTTTTTTTTTTTTTTTTTNTTTTTTTTTTTTTTAAGCTCTGTAAAGCTGCCCGTAGCTTAAAGGTAACTTAAAAGAAGAAAAAGCGTTTGCTGTAGGACTCTTGGGGGGCTTGGAGAAGGGACTGGTGGCAATGAGAGGAAAATGGGGTGGCCGTGGCCTGTGAAGGCTGGGCCTGAGGTTATTTATCACCGTGGACTCAGAAGAGAGGAGTTTCCCTGCAAAAATCCTTTTCCTCGGGTGTCCTGACGGTGCTGCCGAGGGCAGGGCAAGCTGCTGGGGCGGCCAGCAGGTCCCCAGCAAGTAGCCAGGCCAGGATGGGTCCCTACTGCCCTCATCGAGCCTTGGCGAAGGCCTAGAGCTGCTCCTTGGTTCCCTTCGCCTGCGGTGCTGTGTCCGGGCTTACAGCCTCGGCATCCCCCTTTGTTCCTTCCAGGAGCTGGTCCCAGGCCCTGGGGAAGAGGGGAGTTCCCGAGGGCGCTGCTAAAGGTGCCTGGTAGGATGCTGTGATCGCTGATTAGTCATAACAGCGGCGGGGAGCAGAGCTGGCCGGGTAGATTCAAAGCATATATTTAGCCTCAGTTTGCATTTGAACCGTAGCGTTTTCTTTTTCCTTCAAAAATTTGACCATGTGAGCCAGTGACTCATAAATAGATCATATTTCTCCACGTTCTGCTTCGGAAGAGATGCTGGAATAGCAGGCTGCTGCAGAAACCAGGCTTATTCCTGTTAGCTCCCCACCAGGAATCGGAGGTGTTGCCTGAGACCCCTTGTTACTAGGCTGCTTCGGTCCCTTTTGTCACTTACTTTACAGAACACAGGCTTGAGGTGTGGAAAAATGTTGGCGTTTATGTGCATAATGTAGGAAGAAACGTGGATTCTGGATTTTGTAAGCGAGCACGTGTGAAATCCTTCCTTCCTTCCTGTTTGTGAGAGTTTGAGGAGGAAGCAAAGAAATTTAGACTTCAGTCTGGCTTTTGTTCTTTTAAATGCCCGAGCACAGCTGAATGCACAAAGCAAAACAAAAAAATCAAGTGAATGCTCAGACCAAGTAGTTGGTGAAAGAAGTTGTGTTTTGCACAAAATATAAAGAGTACCCACGTGCATATTTACCCGCACTTCAGCTCTTGTCACCTGAATTCCATTTCTGAATGACTCACACAGCGTGGTGGAGGGCGGAGGGATGGGTACCAGCCGTCCCTCTTAGGAGTGACCATAGGTTTGTGTTTGGTTATGAAGTTAGACCTTGGACCCCACGTTGAGTTTCCTCACTGAGCTGTTTCGGTTCCGCTTTCCAGCAGTTTTTATTATAAATATGTAGTCTCATAAGCTTTCTAGATATTAAGTAATGTAATAATTGCTAGTTCCTTAATTGCTGTAGGAATTTGGAGATGGGAGAGCTAAAGAAGCAGAAAGGGAGAGGTACTCCTACTTCGTCAGGATGTCATCTGCTCTGCTCTTACACCCTCCTTCCGGGCCACTCTGTCATTTGCTACTTTGGGGTTTGACAATCAATTTTTCTGTTGCTGTTGTTCTTGTTTCCAGTCCTGAAATTTCTGAAATGCTCTGTAAAACTGGCTTATCAGCTTATTCTATCCGGCTGCAGAGCAAGCAGTGTTTTTTTTCTCTGTGCACTTTACCTATGGTTTATTGGTTACTCGTTTAAAGGGGGTTTTTATTCCGGCTACTGGATTATGCTTGGGTGAATGAAATAGTCCACGATAATCATCCTTATAATCTATTCTTAATTAGAAAGATTAAGCAGACAGAATGATGGTATGTTAAAGAACTGAACTCTAGCGGAATAACGATGAAGAAAAGACATCCTTCCTCGGGCTTGTGTTCCTGAAAAAGCTGGGAGAACAGAAAGCTTTTTTTTGTTGTTTTTCTTTTGCTTTTTAGAATTAATTTGTTTTGATTTTGATAAAGAGTATAAAATACAGTAACTAACACCAGGCAGGTCAGGTATTCTGCTCACTAGTCATGTTCCAAAGTGTTAATTAAAAGCGTCCAACTTGATACTCCATGGGGGATAAGGTTTCCAGAAAATGAGATGCCCAAAATCATTAGCCACTTAGGTGTTGAATGTTGTTTTTAGATCTTATTGCTTGTCGTCTTAGGAGTTTTGCTTCCTGCTGTCGGTACTCCAGCACTCGTCCTCCGTTTCTCCTGAAAGTCAGACAAGAGACTTGAGTTTGTGTACGTGTTTCACAAGGGATAATCTGAGAAATGCAGTAACTCACGTACTCTGTTGTTGCAGGCAGGTCTACATTGCACGCAAATTCTTACAGTTGTTTGGATTTCTTTCATAATGCTGAAACTCCTTACACAACAGAGGAAATGTGTAGGTTATATTGCCTAATAAATATTATCATGCTCATCATTAGTAGTGGCTGGGAACAAAAGCGACTATTCCTATGCTTTAAATATATGCATGGGATCTAGAATTAGCAATGGTCTTTGGAAGTGGATGTTGGTTCTGTTTGGTTTGGAGACCTGTTTAAAGAGAAGTCTTTCAGTGGAGTGAATGAAGAAAAGACACATATTAATGTGGGCGAGAAAAGACTTCCTTGTGCTCTTTGAAGTCATGTCAGCGATTGCTGCTGATGTTTTTGCAGTGCCAATAGGAAAACTAAAAGGGGTTTTCAAACTAGCTTGAGAAGACAACCTGAGAGCCAATGTTCAAATCTACTTTCACTGCAAATATAGCTTCTGTTTGTGTGGTTAAACAACATACTTTATTGGGAATTTTGGATTGTGACTCCATCAGCTTATACATAGTATAGCATGAGTTGACGTAACTGGAGTGTGACAGTACTTCTTCTGATGGTGTTGCAGATGTGGAAGGCTACTGTAGGCCACACCATTTCTGTCAATCAGGATGATGGAGCTGATGACTGGGAGACGGATCCTGATTTTGTGGTACGGCTTTCGAATTTTGTTGATTCAGCAGAAGTGTGTTCTGTAACGCAATAAAGAGTAATTGTTCAGGGCGGGGGCTATGTCTCAGCAAGGTAAACTGATGGGAGTGTATTCCTGGAGGGAGGGAGAATGAGGGTTTTGTGCCTGTGGGTGATTAACCATGAGACTGCCTTGTCTTGGCTGGGTGCTTCAGGGAGGTCTGTACAGAAGAGATTTGTGTCAAGAAGCAGCACCTTCTTGGGGCTGAATGTGTGCTCCCATGCGTTTCAGCAATGGACAAAGCACGGGGCTCAGAGCAGAAGTGAAGGTGATATTAACTGCTTTTCTAAACTCTTCTGATCTCACCGACTGCTGAAGGCTTTTGCTGTGAACTCTAGAGTGCAGATAACTAGTAATGTCTTTGGGTTTTTAACTCTTTTTATGTGTCCTTCGCAGAATGATGTGAGTGAGAAAGAACAGCGCTGGGGAGCTAAAACTGTGAAAGGATCCGGCCATCAAGAGCATATCAAGTAAAGCAGCTCTCTCTTAAATTTATTAATAGTCACAATCCCAGGCGACTTAATCAACTCATGTTCTCCATTACTTGTATCTTCATAATTAAAACAAGAGTCTCGTAGAAGATTGATTATTTGCCAGATTGCTGGTCTTTCAAATACGTCAGCATCTTCAGATCTGAAATTAAGATCAGAATTATTGTGCAGGGACTCTTAGATCTTTCTTTGTAACTGGAAATGTTACTTTTCCTGACTCTTTGTGTCTGGAAAGTTTCTTTGTTCTGTTTTGGTGTAAGAGCCAATACTGCTGGGGAGAAATTTGTGTTGGGTGATCTGAGCAGCTCCAGTTTGATACTTTAAGGATACATTTGGTCCCTTAATTCTTAGGCTTTGTTTAGAAAACTGCTACCAAACTCATAAAAATTCTGACAAAGTAACAAATTGAGCCCTGTGGCAGAAAAGCAAATGAGTGCATCATGAAGGGCTATGTGAGACAGATGATCCATGTTCTGAATCTTGTGCTTGTTATGAAAAGTGTCTTAAGACTTCTCTTTAAAGTAGTTTTAGGAAATCTGTGATTGTGATGTTCATTTTGGTTTTGCTTGTGTATTTCTGGGGTATCAACCCGTGTGGTACAAAGCTAGGAATAAATGTCGTCAGAGTTGTAAACAGAGAGAGACTGAACTATGTGGCTTACTTCAGGGCTCAGTTTTATTCTGCCCTATTTGGAGTGCAGTGGGGACGCCTACTGGCTGAATTATGCCTGAGGAAACTTTAAACTCAAGTGGGAAGTGTTTTAAGGTACAGATTACCACCTCAGTTTGTCCTTCTTGTATGTACCCTGCACTACTGTTAGTTCAGTTCCTGCATATTGCAAGGGAACGCTTGGGGAAAAGGAGGTGCATGTCTCCTTGCATCCTTAGTTTGCGTTACAGTTGTGTCCAAAATGCTCAGTTAGAATTAGAGTCCTGTTACCATAGGGACTGTGTGATAAGAGATGATCCCTATTCTGAAAAGTTGACGTCTAAATAAAAAGTGTTGGAAAGAACTTAAATTAGGACACAAGAAAATATGTTTCAGGCACATATGAATTCTGGGTAACTGATTGTTCAAATAGCAAAATAGCCTTCCATATCCGTCTTAATTTCGTTTTGGTTTTTTTTTTTTTTCAGACAAGTGTTTTGCGGTGGAATAAATTGTTTCTCAGAATCTGATTAAGTGCTTTGTGCACTGAAAAAATAGGAAGGGCTTGAAAAATACAAGTTGTCCAACTTTTAATTAAGATGATATTTTTAACATCATACTTCTTATTTTGCATCTTTTTGAAGTTGTCTTCTGAAACTTTTGTAGTAAAACTTGCTGCTTAATTATCTGTCTTTTAAAGTATTCATCAGCTGAGAGAGAACGTATTCCAAGAACACCAGAACCTCAAAGAGAAAGAACTTGAAACAGGACCAAAAGCTTCCCATGGCTATGGAGGGAAATTTGGCGTTGAACAAGATCGCATGGATAAAGTAAGTATGAATGCTTCCCTGGGATGATATCGTAAGCCTTGCCTTGCCTTGCCTGTGGACAGCACAACTATATATGTAAATTAAGCTTGTAGAAGCTGCAAAGTTGGAACAACTTTGCTAGGTTTGGAGACATAGAAACTCAGATCATGGCATAAGCTCATTTTGAGGGCAGAAGCACAACACTTACAGTGTTCTAACAAGAACACTTGTAACCACTATTACCCAAATCTGTCAGACCATTACGCTCCATTCCCCAATTAAATCGAGATACTCCTACAGAAAGAACTGAACTAAAGTACCTGAAGCATCAGGAACAAGTATTTCAGGTGGCAAATTAGGAATCTGTGAATGATGAGAAGTTCTGGGCTGTGCAATGGCCCCACAAGTTTTTGTTTGGTGCTTGCTCTGAATTTAGAGCAAGACTACTCGCTATGTCCTGGGTGGATTCCCCTGGAGTCAACATTCAGGTTTCTAAAAGTCTATTTCTAAGTTAAGGAAGTACTTCATGCATGAATAAATCCAGTGTTTTTTTTTTATTTCCATGCTGCACCAGCTCTTCTATGCATATAGAGGTTGCCAAAGAACGAAGAAGTGCAGCTTCTTTTAAATTAGAGGGCAGTTTTCTTAAACAGTGGTAAACTGTGAACAGTGACAAGTAATCCAAGTATTTAAAAAAAATCATTGTACTTCAGTCAGACGGTAGTGTTTTACATAAGGACTTGATGGCTGTTTAAGTTAAGCTCTATTAATAAAAGTAGTGATAATTCTTAAGACGTGATAATTAGACAGGTATATCAACTTCTGGCTAGTTTATTTCATGTACTCTCTTAAAATAAGAGCCAAACTGTTTCTTTACTTTATTTACTTTCTGGGTTTCTAGTAATTTGACATCCTTAAATTTTTTCTGAATTCTGATATCCCAGAGTAAATGGCTGTATAATTCTTAATGGGCCTTTGAAATAGGCTAGCCTAACCTTTGAATGTGGGCAAGGAATTGCTGAGCAGATCTGACCATTAGGCCTGTTCTGCAGCTGCATAGCTCTCTAATGTCAGCAGTTTACCCCTCACCTGTGTCCATAGGGAAAAAAGAAAGAAGTAAAAGTAAGTACTGTTTCCTGTAGGCCAGAATTAATCATCAGGAAAAGCATAATGGTCACACCCATCTGAGTGATACTGGTGGCAGGAGATGTTCAGAATTTATTTTTTTAATAAAACTTTCTTCCTTATAACTATAGTTCTAAAACCTTATAACTATAGTTCTAAAACCTTATCATTGGGATCTCTCCTTATCAGGTATCTGTGGCTCTGTGCAGGTGTGCTGGTATTAAGGCTTGACTCACCTGAAGTAAATGAGTGTTACTGCAGTATTGTCGATGGTACAGGTTTTTGCTGCATTTAGCACAAAACTTTGATGCTGGCTTAAAATGAACAGTTACATCATTCTATGTGCTAGACCTCCATAACTGATTTAAAATGTAGCAGAGTATTGTGCTGAGGAATTATGAGGGCAATTTACTCTGAAGTACAGATTTGCGAGAAAAATCTATTTTCTAAGTCTTTTCTGAAAAGGGATATGTTGTAATGCTTGGTATTTGATGAAATGCAGAAAGTTTTGGTACTAAATAAAGAAAACAATATGCTTAAACCTTTACCTACCTCAGTTGGTATAACAAAAGAGAGATCATGTAAAACCACATAAAACCTGGGGTTTTCAGAGCTTCATGTCTTCTATAAATCTAATGGGAAGAAGAAAGGGAGGTGGGAGCCTTTTCTGTCACATTTAACAGTTACTCTACTACAGAACACCAGCAAAAAGAACAAGTAAGTCAGGAAAAGAAAGGAGTTTTTATATTGCTTGGAAGTTAAGGTGGTGTCTTATTATTGACATCCCTGTTCTGTTACCTGGCAGTTCGAAAGTGCTGGGAATGTTGCCCCCTAGCACCTATGTAAAAAAAAGCAAATACTGTAAAAGCCCAAGTTACTTACAGTTTGTAGACACCTTGTGTCCTCAAATTAATTCACCTTGGTCCAGCTCTCTGATACTGGTGCAAGATAAGCACGTTCTCATTCCTCAGGGGTCAGAGCTCGGAGCAGCTGCGTGGAGGGGGCTCTGCTGCAGCCACAGATGCTGACGGCCCCGTGCACGGTGCTGTGACCTGTGGTGCTGCAGGTAGTGGGTGGTGGTGTTGGGTCAGGAGAGGTGCTTGTCACAGGGTGCAGCCTTCCAAGCTCAGTTTTGACACTGGGCAAGAAAAAAACATTTTTTGGCTGTATTACTTAGCACCCCTCAAGGTGCTAGGCTCTAGCGTCAATTCCAGGATCTAAAAGGGTATCCTAGCACTAGATTAATGTAACACCAGCAAACGCTGCATATACTTTCAGGTGTGTAATTACATATCCTTGTGTCTTACCTGAAGCCAGTCACAGTGCGATGTAACTGCACTTCGGCTTGCTGTGTTCAGCTCCAGTTCCAGGGACAGGCTCAAATGGGAGACTGCAGGGCTGGGATGCCTTTAGAACAGAGCGCTCTGTCTTGATGTGGATGCACCACTTCATTTTGCGATGCCGTTTTGCAAGTGAGGAGAAAGTATAGAGAGAAGATGCCTAGTTTTGATTTATGCAGAAGATCGGGGTGCCTCCCTAAAAGAATGTCAGTGGAAAACCTAGCTGTAGTTGTATTTGGTTGCAATCTACTGTTAGCTAAAAGAGAACTGTAGCTATGTGCCTAAATGGAAGGCTGTGTATTTTATCTGGAACTAAGCCTTTTTTTAAATTTTGCATGAATACCATCAAGATTCTGTCGGTATCTTTTTTGTTCTCATTACTGTGGTTTTGAAGTAAAAATCCAGAGTGTAGAACAGTCTTCATAAAATACAGTCGTTGCTGTCAGACTCTTTCTTGGCGCTTCCCTTCCCTAGGCTGTATTGGTAGCAGCGTGACAGTCTTGAAAAGACTTCTCAAGTGAGTAGCAATTTCCAGGGAAGTTATTTTCAACAGGAAGAGTGGCAATGATGCATGTAGGTAATGAAGCTTATCCTCAAGTTACTTGGTTGCGGTGTTTTCTCTTACCTATAGAACTGTATAGAACTGCTGACCATTTCTGAACTTTCCAATTTCTTTTAGTCAGCCGTTGGACATGAATATCAGTCCAAGCTTTCCAAGCATTGCTCCCAAGTGGATTCAGTGAAAGGGTTTGGTGGCAAGTTTGGAGTACAAACTGATAGAGTTGACCAGGTAAGCACTTTCATCTCGTACTGCAGCTACTCGCAGTAATTGAATTTATCATTTTGTATGTACAGCTGAAAAATTCCAATACCTTAAAATGCTGGTGTGGTCTGCTCTTCCTGCTGGATTCGAAGTTTAGCAGTAAGCTAACGCTGACTGTTAGGGAGATGAATTTCTGTTTAAAGCAAAACGTAAAAAAGCCCTTATGGCAGATTGAAATGAGTTGAAAAGAAAACTGAAAAGTTAAAATATGCCGTTTAGCCAGGCTGTGTTCTTTCATGAAGATAAAATCAGTATGAATGCTACAGAAGGAGGAGGGATTTGGGGGTGTTTTGTCCTGTATCACAATATGAGCTACTGGGCAGGATAATTGGCATCCCGTTCCAAGACTGTTTAACAATCTCTGCATGGAAATGCTGAATTCCCGTTGTACTGAATTGCTGAACCTGGCAAGACTACAGTATGTTGCTAGAACAATTTGCTTTGGCAAGGGGTGACAAAACCCTTGCCATGAGTACGTGTACTAAATTGTCATGTAAATGAATATGGCCTATAAGTTAAATAGCTATTTATGTTCCTGATCAAGAAGGTCAGAGCGGTATGGAAAGACACAGAAACTTTCCCTGCTGTTTGTCCACTGAAGTGCACGCGGTTTTTCTACTAATATGTAACTCTGTTACACATGCATTTTTATTTCTCTTCCAGTCAGCTGTTGGGTTTGAATATCAGGGGAAAACAGAGAAGCATGCCTCCCAAAAAGGTAAAGTGGTGAGGTGGTCACTTCTGTAGACACTCAATTTTTATAAATAATAGAATAGTACTCTGTTCTTTTACTGTTTGTAAAAGACCTTGTTTAGTGAAGCCTCACTGTGGTGTGCTCAGTGAATGAAATGTTGAGGGGTTTGGGTGGAAGAGAAGATGAGAAAATGAATTTCAAAACGATTTCATGAGGTGATGAGGTTTTAAGACAAGGAAATAGCCTGTCATCATGAGTCTTGCTTTTCTTTTAGAAGTGAGGTTCAAGGACATTTTAGAAAGACTGGGAGTTGTTCTTTGCTGTATTGCACCCTGTTGGAAATGGGGAGTAGATTTAAGAGGAACCATCATAAACTACAGGACTGTTGCCTATCTTATTTTCTGTGTTTAAAATTAAACTTGATTTTGTGTGCTAATGAGTAATATTTCAATTCCGAAATAACGTTTTTTTCCGCTCACTTGCTAGGATACGATGTTTCTATTAAAAGCTTCTTAATTTAATTTTTATTGTGCTTTACTCTCAATGCAGACTACTCAAGTGGTTTTGGTGGAAAATACGGAGTACAGGCTGACAGAGTGGACAAGAGCGCCGTGGGGTTTGATTACCAGGGTAAAACTGAGAAACACGAGTCACAGAAGGGTGAGTAGACACACGTGTTGGTGGGTTCGTACTCTCACGTCGTAGGCATTCATGATGGGCAGTGTTGTAAAATACTAATTTTTTACATCTGTTGCACTCCTAACCTGCTGAAAGTCAGCACTGAATAAAAGTTATGTTGCTGAAAGCTTAAACTCCCGAAAAAGAAACGTAAAACATAGGTTCTGACTGGCTTTAAGTGATGATCCAACTGCCATTACTTTGGAAGCAGGGTACATGGGTTTCTCTGCAGGTTTTTTGCAACTTCTTTTGAAAAGCTGTAGATTAAAGTACTGAGACTGTAAGCAGTTTAACCACAACAGAGAAGCGTTTCTGGAAGAATCATCTGTTTATAGATTAAAACATTTATCAAAGTTGGTAGCGCTTAGAGTTAATATTGTGTTGCTAATCAGGTTTCCAGGCATATCTGATAAAAATCGACCATTTTATTGGAAAATTTTGACATTTTTGCCATCTGTTTTCTGTTTATCTCAAAGAAATGTTTGCACTCTAGAAATGCTAAAGAGAAGAAGGGGGTGTTTGTTTAAAACCATCCAGGCTGTTGCTGACATGGTTTTTGAAGTTCACTTTGCTGTAAGTGTCTTTAGAATTTTATCAAGGAGTCAAGTGGCAGAATTGCTGATACTGCCCAGCAGCTGATTTTATTTTCCATCCTGAGAGAATGTATTCTGAAGAATTTATGATTTCAGTGCCTGGAATCAAAATTAACTTGGGATGTCAGTGTTTCTTTTTATACGTAACGTAGTGATAGCAGGTCTGACTATCACAATTTTTCAAGGTAGTATTTTGTTATTGAACACTTCTTTTCACTCTTATCTCTAGATTATTCCAAGGGCTTTGGTGGTAAATATGGTGTTGACAAGGACAAAGTGGACAAAAGTGCTGTTGGCTTTGAATATCAAGGCAAAACGGAAAAACATGAATCACAGAAAGGTTTTTATTATCTTATTTAAAAATACAAGTTCAAATCAATCAGCCTGTTAAACCTGGGAAAAAATACTTCGGGATTTTTTTGTGTGGTAAATGTGCGTTTGTCCTTCATGTATGCACAGATTTTTGTTTCCCTTAAATGAAAAGGAAGGCATTGTAAACTGTCCCTGAGTTTCACAATCTGATTTCCAAGGGACCTTATGGTCCATATGGGTGTTATTCCACAGATCTATAGTATTCAGAGGCACTGTGAGGTCCTTCATTATTTATATATCTATGTTGTGCATATATATATATGCGTGTGTTATATGGCTTTAGTTGGAAAGTGCATCAGATTCTTCGAATCTCAGAATATTATTGAGTCTGTATGCTGTAATCTTCACTGGATTTGTGGTGCTTCCTTGCATCGTGATCCTAGAGTTACTGAATGGGTATCCTTCCCTCTGTTGAGGTAGTGTAGCAGGGGGAAAGAGAGTGAAAGATGGTATCGTTAATGACAGGGCAGCTTCTCCCGTCATATGTTGTTTTTTTATTAAATACTGTTCACAGTCATAAACTGCAATAATGTTTTCTGAAACTTCATGCATACAGATTATGTAAAGGGGTTTGGAGGCAAGTTCGGAGTGCAGACAGACAGACAAGACAAATGTGCACTTGGCTGGGATCACCAGGAGAAAGTGCAGCTGCACGAATCCCAGAAAGGTATATCAGTTCACAATTCTCTGCCATTCTTTGGGACTTCCCTCATTTTGACTTTTCTCTTCCCTGTGTGAACCCTCCTCCCCGGTATCTTTGTCACAACCTTACAGTAGCTGACATGAGTCTCCTTTCTCCGTGTTTGAACAGTTGCTGTGTATTGGTTGTACTGGTGTCTGCAAAGAAGGTTTAACGCATCTGGGTCGCTGCAAGTTCAGACTTTCTCACTGCAGAACCTTCATGGGTCTGCACGTAGCCTGGATTATTTTTTTTCCTTTTTCAGTTGAGTTGTGCAAACCACAAATTAGCAATTCCTTTGTACTTTCCACAGATAATCTCCCTTTTCTGGTTTCTGTTATGTATACCCCTATTTTCGTGCAAGGGAAATCTTAATGTCTAACGCGATCCTGTCTCGTTGCCTGTGAGGTACCTATTCCTATGAAATACTGGTGCCCAGACAAAAAGTTACAAAATAATGATTACTTGCCAGCCCTCTGCCTGTCACTACTCTTTACTTAAAGAAATTAAATTAATTAATTTTTTAAAAATAAAAATTAAAGAAATTGAAGTGATCCGCGGATTATTGTTCTGTTGGATGCTCCAGCAGATTTCTTGTAAGACAATTCCCTGCAGCCCTCTTTTTGTGCCCTTATTTTATACCATATATTAAAATGGCTGTTCTAAGGCAGCAGTAGGGAATGGTCATAGCTCTTAGTTGAGAGCTTTTTTTCCTCAAGCTGTGTGGCAGCAGGTATATTCTTCCTTCCTTTAAACAATGTTGTGTAGAAATACCTGAAGGATAGTCTCTGTGGACCCTATCTTAACACCAAGTCAGATCTATAGTGTACAAATGTTAACCACATTGATGAAGGAAGCTCATTTTATTCTCTCGTATCCTTTTGTATGTTGTTTTGTTTTGGTGAATATACTGTGTGTTTTGTGTTCACAATGTTGATCAAATGCAAGTGCATTATGCAGTATGTATGAAAAATGTTGAGAAGTGCTTTTTTTCTGTGACTTCAGAATGGTGTTCTTATGTCTGATAAATCATGTTGACCTCTTCTTAATCTCAAGTGGAAACTTCTTTTGAATTTACTCTTACAAAAATGTATTGCGATTTTTTTTTTTTCCACCATCCAAAATTATTGGTAATTGAGAAATACTGCAAAAATGATTTTGAGTATCTCTGACTAAACTTCTTTATTTTCCTCCCTTCATTTTAATTTATTACATGTGGCTTTTTCAGACTATAAGAGTGGTTTCGGAGGGAAATTTGGTGTACAGACAGAAAGGCAGGACCCATCTGCTGTGGGGTTTGATTACAAGGAGAAACTAGCCAAGCATGAATCTCAACAAGGCACCGTTTTCACTTGTTACTTTCTTAACAGTGCAGCCACTTCTCACACAGTCTTAAATAGTCGTCTGAGTAGATCGATGCTAGTAATGGGCAGACACTTTCTTGCGCTTCTGTTCCTACATGATCTGTCAGTGTTCTTCCATTTTATTCTTAAAATGTTGCATAAAGCAAACCTGTATTCAGGAAACAGATATCCAATGTTTAGTTAACAGCTCTACAGCATTATGCATTTAGTTAATAGCTATGCATACACTGTGGTAATAACGACATTAGTATGTCAAGTATTATTAGTATGATGTTAATGACGTCCTGCTTACCAGTATTAGAGTCTAAATGTGAAGTTTTGCCTAGATAAATTGGTGGAAAAATATTCAGATAAGAACCATGCATGTAACCTTTAATAAGCAATGGGTTATGGCAAGATCGTTTTAAAATGATTGTAGTCTTTAAAACAAGAAGTAGGGAATGTTTGTGGTTCTTGGGTGAGCAAGTACTGTTATAATGCTCTCTTTATTCATTGTGAAATAGTTGGGGTACAAACCATGAATTCCTGGTTTTCCGTTATCTTAAAGTGAGAAGTCTGGATCAGGAAAATGTAAGTGTAGTATATTTATTCTGGCTGAAAATACATACAAAGCTGAAGAAAATGAGGTTGTTCATTTTGATAGTCAATATTTTTCTGTGTTACACCAACACAAATTCGAACTTGTAGAGCGTCAGATGTGCCTTAGCCAGAGCCCAAGTACAAACACTAAAATAGCTGGCTAGGGGACCCAAGTGGTTTTGGGGCTGAAAGGAGAAGGAGTAATTGTAATTGTATTCCAGGGACGAATAGGAAAGCCTGTCCATCTACAGTCTAAGGGCACATTCCTGCAGCTCACTGCCACCAGAAAGAGGTGTTTTTTCCAGCCACACACTCTTGCTGCTTCTATTGCACTGGCTCTGGTGCTCATCAGACATTTCTCTGAGTACAACTCACTAGACAGAGCAGAAAGCTACTCTTGTTAGGGTTTGTTTGTTGTTTTCCTTGGTAATGCCACTAGTGAGTTTAAACTGATTTTGGAATGTAACAAGTGCTGGAGACAGCATCAGGTGAGAGTAAGAGTGTGACAGAATAGCGTGGCCACCCCATTTCTGTGGTGGTGAGTTGTTGCAGGCTCATGCTGTCTTGTGGAATTGCCCCTTTCCATATGTAGAACAGGAGTTATTACCAATGACTTTAATGTTCATCAGTTGAGTATCACGACTAAATCCACTGGAACGAGAAATTTGTTATATTTTCCTGCCATTCATAGAATTTACCAAGTTAAAGAGAATAAAACACCTCTGTGGTCACCGAAGACTGGATATCGCTCCTTTGAGCAAAGCAAAATGGCTTAGGTTTTATGATTACTGCAGAGGGCTAAGAATTGGTGCTGTGAAAGGCTGTGTTACAGAAGTGATGCATTAGAAGGGCTTATCCCTTATTCCTTGCTTGATACCTTACCAGTCCTCAGCTCAATGTTTACTCAAAGAATGCATGTGGCCCACAATCTGTCATCTGCTGGTGTACCTGAAGGCTCTTGCGGTTATGTATCCTTTCTGCATCAAAAAACAAGTTGCATTTTCTTTGGCGGCTGTCACTGTATCTCTGCATGCAGCTGAAATGGCTATTTGCATTTGAAATGGCTATTTGCATTCGGCAGAAAGATGGGAGGGACAACACACTCTCTACTCTAACCTTTTAATCCTACTTTTAGATTATTCAAAAGGATTTGGTGGGAAGTATGGTGTACAGAAAGATCGGATGGATAAGGTAAGTTGCTTAAAAGGGCCATGACTTAAATAGTCTGTAGAGATACAAAATAATCTGGTTACATCTGTAGCATTCAGCTCTTTATTTCTGGATACTTCTCCAATCTAACAGTAGAGTCCTTTGCTTTTCTAATTCTTTAAAAATAAAGTTTATACACACAGGGCTGATGCCAGTTAATACACACATGTATGTGTGTACATATGTGTAGTGTATATATATTTAAGTAGGGAAAACTGAAGCATGGAAATGAAAGAATAGCAAAATTTATATGAAAGAATGAGAAAATCCATTAATTTCACAATTTCAGTCATGTCTTCTAGCAACTAGCTAATGCCTTATATCTTGAGGATATCCTTTCAGTGGACTGCTTAAAATAGGTGTCTGATGTCTACCAACTTTGCCCACTTTGATTATGAGGGACGTTGTCTTTAGGAGAATTTGGTTTAGTGTTCTATAACAGTGAAAGATAGGGCAGCTGATACCTCTTTTTTACCTCTCCATTTCTAAATTTAAAAGATGAAAAAGTCCTCACTGAGATTTATCTACTGAATAAATTTACTCTCAGCTTTATGTAGGACACCTAAAAGTGAGAAAGTAGAGGAGTTTGAAAGTCTGTAGGATTTTTTTTACTTGTGGCTTCAGGACTCAAGACCATTCATTTTAAAAAAAACCTAGTTTTTGAATACTGTTCTCAAAATACTCGCTCTGTTTTAACAATGTCTACTTATTTAAGGGAACTGGATGCTCTTACCTTGGTAGAAATCCTGCACAATATGGATTAGAACAGCGACAGCTACACCATAAATGTTTTGGACATTGTCTCATTTTTAGTTCTGATAAGTCATCTGTTCATAAACCAATTTTTCAATTAATAGGCTTTTAATGTGTTTAAAACTGTCCCCGAAGATCAATTCTTACGTAGTTTGATGTACAGAAATAATTATTCCATTTGTCACGTTTTGATTCTTCCTGATTTTGTTTTGGTGTTCTGAAAAAAAAACCATAGGTGCAACATCACAATAAAATGTCACAGATTGAAGCTGTCTGAATGTCTTCATGAATTTGTGTTTTTTAAATGTACTCTTTTTCTCTCTGCTGATAGAATGCAGCAACTTTTGAAGATATTGAGAAACCAACATCAACTTACCAGAAGACCAAGCCAATAGAAGCTGGTAAGGCATTGGCCCCAAATCCTTTCTTTGGAGGTGATCATTTTCAAAAGCCTAGGAGCACCTATGCTATGAGGACAGGCTGAGAGAGCTGGGGTGGTTCAGCCTGGAGAAGAGAAGGCTCCGAGGAGACCTTATAGCAGCCTTCCAGTACCTAAAGGGGGCCTACAGGAAGGATGGGGAGGGACTCTATCAGGGAGTGTAATGATGGGGCACAGGGTAACAGCTTCAAACTAAAAGAGGGGAGATTTAGATTGGATATCAGGAAGAAATTCTTTACTGTAAGGGTGGTGAGGCACTGCAACAGGTTGCCCAGGGAAGTTGTGAATGCCCCATCCCTGAAAGTGTTCAAGGCCAGGCTGGATGAGGCTTTGAGCAGCCTGGTCTAGTGGGAGGTGTCCCTGCCCAGGGCAGGGGGCTTGGAACTAGATGATCTTCAAGGTCCCTTCCAACCCAAACCATTCTATGATTCTGTGATATTACTGTTGATGTAGTAGTGCTGAGTAAGTATCATCTAGAGGGAACTGCTGTATTTGCAGGTCTCTAGCAACCTCAACTACTCGCTCCCTCCTCCCTTTAGAGGTTGTTTTGGTTGTGGTTTTTTGGTTTTGGTTTTTTTTTCCTTGAGGGTCATCAGAGTTGAGAAAGGGAGAATAAAAAGCATCAGAATGGAGAACAGACTGAGGAGGGGAGCAGAGTGGTGGAGACTGTACCATGAAGGAGAGGAGGGAGAAGTGTTGCAGAGGTTTTTATATAAGAAAAGTGGTGGACAGGAGGTTTGGACTTGAAAGGGGAGAGGGAGAAGAGGGATAGAAGGACTTTTTTCAGCTGAGCTCAGAGACCAGAAAAGCTGAAGCGTGTTCAATCCTAGCAGAAATTTGTACCAAAAACTCATTCCACGCTACCTTTATAGAGAACCTCAAACAACAACATTTGACTTGAATTTTTTTTAAATGTTACAGTTGCTAATAAAACAAGCAGCATCCGAGCTAACTTTGAAAACCTAGCCAAGGAAAAAGAGCAGGAAGACCGAAGGAAGGCAGAAGCTGAGAGAGCACAAAGAATGGCCAGGGAGAAACAAGAACAGGAGGAGGCTCGAAGGAAACTGGAGGTCAGTAAGATGCAAATTCCATTTGAGCAGTGTGTCTAGTCTTGTTTCAGTGCAATGTTGGGAGAAAAGAGAATCTTTTAAGAAAAGATACTTTTCCTTCTTTCCAGCTGGGCTTTAAAGCTCTCTGTGCATTTGCCTGTGTTTGTACCTGTGCTTTACCTGTTTGTGAACCCAGCCATCTGTGAGCAGGCACCACATGTATATCAGACATCAGATAGGGTGATACGGTAAAACTTAATACTATATCTTTTTTTTTTATTCAGCCTATCCCAAAATATGTATGCTAGTCTTGACCATGAATCTTTGCAGTCTGACCTTTTCCTACTGTACTTCTGCCTTTTGGTGATACCAGATTTCCTTGGGCACAGAGCAGCTCATAAGGGGAGAGACATGTTGTCCCCAAAAGGCCCTGTATGAATGCTTATCCAAGAAGTTTTAATACCATGGTGATAGTTGGTGATGCAGGTTTTTTGGAATCAATATTATAGAGGATGGAGGTGTTACCACCCATTGGTATAGCACACACCCATGAGGGAAATAATCTTCCAAATGTTAATTGAATCTTAGTTTGAGAATTAAGAAAATCAGTTTAGCATTGGCATGGCTAAAAGCTTTGTGATTTCTGTGTTATTCATAAGCAAAATAATTTCAGGAAATGTTTCGTCAGAAACTCCATCTTACCTGCTTTATAGAATTTGCATATTTGGTGAAACTCTGCTGCTGAGATGGACAGACTAGTGCGTTAATAGCAGCTTGTCTTTCGTGTCTTGTTCATTTGCTTTGTTACGTGGTGCCTGAGGTGCCTTGTCATCAGCAATCCTGAGGGCCTGCTGTCTGCAGCTGCGTAACCTTTCCTGCTGTAGCAGTGTTTGTCCAGAGCCTCTGTGGCAGTTTCCCTTGTGGTCCCATGCTCTCACTCTGATTTCATGGCCTCACACTGATGTTATGGCAGGGAGTGGGAAGCAATTGATGCTGGCGTAAGGGTAGTCCCTCTGTTCCCCTTCTCCTTCACTTCTTATTTTACAGATACTAGTTTATACTAGACAAGACTGAACATAGGACACAAAAAGATAGGAGTCTCTTAAATTCTGAATAAATACTACTTAGCCATACGTGTGCACTGAGACTTAACAGCCAACCAGTAGGCGCTACTGATGCTGAAATAGCATGCTCCAGCTAGTGCTGATAGTGTCGCAAGCAGGAATAACCAGTAGGGAGATTGAGCAGGTCCTGATGAAGAGTACATAGTACTCCATGAAAAATGGTCATTCTCATCATCTTCATCGTTGCCACTTGCTATGCTGAAGAGACCCCCCCCAGAGGAGAATGCTTGTCTAGGACCCTCATCACTGCTCTTGCTAGCTGGCTATGTGGGAGTTTTCCTATTTCCTTCTTTCTTCTATCTCTCTTCCTCCTTTTTTGTTTTTATTTTCCGCCAAAAGTATCTTTCATTGTTAGAGCCAAGGTATGCTGGCAGCTGCAGACCCCGCTAATAAATCCTCTTGCGTATGAACTTGTCTCAGCATCCTTTGTGAGACATCTGGAATCCAGGAAAGACTGTCAGATGATTTCTCAGATCTGTTTGGTCATTTGCCTAATGACAAATGGGGCAGACCCAATGACTGGTTTCTCAGATGTGGTAGATACTTCTGCTTAGCTGGATCCTGCTACAGGATGTCAGGGTGAGATGTTCATCCCGTTACATCAATGTGGTCTCATTCATCACAAATTTAGATTTGGTGTAAATAATTTGTTTTACAAGCATGAAAAACTAGATGCATGGTAGGCTTATGGTAACCTAACTGCAATCTTCCTAAACTGAGAAGAATACACTGCAGTGAAACTGCACGTTACTTCATATTAACTAAGCTAGCCTAAACTAGCACGCTGCTAACAGCAGTACTCTCATGCCAGCAAAGCATCTGTATAGTCACACAAGAGTGGAAAATGAACCCTAACAAATAAAACATGTAGTTAACCCAAATCAGTTCCTCTGCCCGGTTCATTGGTTGGCTTCTCAACTCTGCCGTTCACAGGTGCGCAGTGCAGGCCACTGCTGCTTCTGAAAGAGCTCTGCAGTTTTGCTGTGCTGAAACTGCATGGCTCGTGTATCTTGTGTATGGTTTGATTTCTGAAAACTGTTAACTTCCTTTTGAGTTCTGTTTGAAATTTGGGAAATTCTAGTTTTATAGTATAAATCAAGTCTCTCTATATAAAATGATTTCCGCGTCTTTTTTTTTTTTCTTTTTTCTTTCAGCTTATCACCTCTTTTGCCTTATGGCTTCAAGATGTACAGTGTGAGCGTATGTTCACTGCATACATGTATCACAAGATGAATGGGAATTCATCTCTGTGTGTCAGTGATTTCCTCTAAGCTGCCTTTCGTCCCTGTGTTCTTTGTGGACTTTTAATACTTTCCCCCAAATACTATTTGGGTTTCTTTACTGTCCTTGAGAAAAACATGTTACACCTTTAACAAAGCATCTGCCACTCTCTTAAAGCGGGGAGAAGAAGAGATAAAGAGCTGAAGCTAAGAATTCAGTCTTTTCTACTTGATAAGGTCAGGAAGTCTGTTCCAGGGTGCCACTCTGTTAGTCAACTTGAACTGCTCTGTGTCATTCTCAGCACTGGCACCACCCTCCAGCGCTGAGCCACACAGAGAAAAGTTGAACGTTTGCCTTGGGGGGAGTCATTTGGTTCCCCTCTCAGAGCAGTAAAGCTGAAACGCATCCAGCCATAGAGCTGTTCTGGGAGCTCTTCAGATGAGAAAAGTTAAACGCCTCAGCACTTGCTCGCTCAGAGCCACAGCAAAATGCTGTCAGCATGTGTCACCACCTTCTGGTGTAGCCATTCAGCCGGTAGCCACATAGCTCCTCTACCTATTGACAAGCTGTCTCTGCTCCTGAACTTCTGTCCACTGCTCCCAGCATGTTTCAGTGTGTTTAAGCTTATGCATTGCCAGTATCTAGCTCTAGCACCTGGTTGTTTCCCTAACAAAGTGATTTTTCGTTCCTCATCCTCCCCAGCCCTTGTCCTTGCCACCAACACTGCAACTCTAGTCAAAGAGCTGTAGTCCCTCAGTTCTGGGGTCTGTTCCATGGAGTGACGAAGAATGGGAACAAATACTCTTTTTGGACACAACTTGGAGACAACCTTGAGGTGTACACTGCTCTTGAAAGTGCAGCTTTGCTCCTTCTTGAAGAGATCTCCCTTTTCTTGACATTTGTTTTCCTCCATCAGCACATTGGATCGGGATAACATTAGAACTTGTGACTTATGGCAAGTGGCATTTTTATCTTTGCGGGATTTGGTTTAGTAGTTTTATCCTTAACTCAGTGCTTCACCTCCTAGGTAGCTACCTCATGAAGGGGTCTCTTCGCTAGGGCATGTAGCAATTCTGATACCTCATGCTGACCTCTTCTGTACTTTATGTGTGTTTTTTGGTCTGCACCTTTGCTAGAAGCGGGTCAGCATTCCTCAAGATGAAAGGAGGTACTTCATGTGGTGGCAGCTGTGTCTCCAGGGGCATGCCCTTTATGTTACTCTGTCTTGACAAGTAGGGATATCAGTATATTCTAAAATACCATGTGATTTCATTGCAGCACAGTTGCATTTTACGAGGAGCAGCAACAACATGCCAGTGCTCTGGAGATCTGTTCCATTTGGAGGACAGAGCTTTCATGCTTTGTTTATGAGTGATGACAGTCTAGTATGGTTTAGGAGAGATCCTCTGTTCCCTCAAAGCAGCAGTCGCCCTAGGTGATAAGTGTTGGGGGCGACACAACTCTCTGAAGTTCACACGTGTCAGTCCTTCAGCTCTGACAGATGAGCTGTCTTGCAGTCCTTGGCAAGAAGTGGGAAATCTGCTCTGGTGGCTGTGTGAAATTTTTGAAAGGTTGCACCGCTGACACAAAGTATTGATGCTTCTTTTTCAGAGGAGGTTTGTGTCAAGGCTTGGTCATGGGTACCACGCTGAGACTGGCCAAGTGGACTGGTGCATGCATTTCTCCAGGTACCCCTGGCGCCAGCCGCTGTGGTTAGGGTAGGGCAGGACATTGTCCTGTTGGCTCTCACTGTGCCAGTGTGACCTGTGCATTTTGACACAGGGCCTTCTTTGCCTTTCAGTCACTTCTTCAGTTCTCTCAGTTTGACCTGTATAACAGTTTGTCTGACTCGCTCATCTCAATCTTGAAACAATCCACTTCACGCTGCGGATGCTGAATGGCTCTCCATTAGACTATTCCTGTTGTCCCAGTTGGAGCCATTTTTTTTAACCAGTGAGGAGGAAATGACTGATCATATGAATCTTGCCAAAGTAGTCAGGCTTTCTGCACAGGTTTGTAGTCTGGGCTGAGTCGGGGAGGAAGTTCAGCTTCTCCACTAGCTCTCTTGCCATTCATTTTAGGTGATCGTATGCTCATAAGTAAGATGTGTGGATGGAGGATGGTGAATTTAGGCTTTTGTTACCCTTTCAGCTTTGCATTGAGGTTTCTTCCTGCTGAGGAAACAGTTCCCCAGAAGGCTTTAAATGTAGTAACACAGGTTCTCATGAGTCATTGAACTGTTATGTCCTTTTCCCCCCCCGCCCTTTCTCTCTCAAAAATTACATTCTTTCTTTACTGTTATTTTTGCTGTAAGTGTGGGTTAAATTCAAGCCGTTATGCTTGATTTTTCTTGTGCTTCATCAAAGATTCTGTTGCCTGGACGCAGCTGAAGTTTTTTTCCAAAGCTGGTATTTAAATTTCACTGTAACCAGATGATTAATGTTCTTCCAGACTTAACATCTCCATGGTTAATTGTGTGATTCTGCAGACACTGAGGGAGGAAGGATGAGGTTAAGGGGAAACTGAAATGGCACTGGCTGCACTGCCCCTTGCGCACAAGCTGAGCATGAAAAGGCGACGGATGAAAGCCACACCATCCACAGATACTGTAAAGGGTGGGAACGGACTTTGATTTAAGTGAACTTTATTTCTTTAAGTGAACTTCCTTGCACAGACAGAAAGTTCTCTCACTTTAAGTAAGTACGTGGGCATGCGTACTCCCACAATGGGACTGTACATATGGACCGCATTCCTCCAAGAACCCTGTTTACTGGTAATCCTTTTCCTGTTTTCTTTTCACATATGTCACATAGTTAAATGGTGTTCAGGGAGCTCTTCTTTAACTGCTGGTTTGAATCAACGGGTGCCTCATGATTTAGCTAGCCTCTGCTGCCTTAGAGAACAAGGCAGGATGCTCTTTCACATGGAGCGTTTCGGTGTGGAAGAAACCCAGCCTGAGGGGGGGACCATATGGCAGTTCTGTTTTATGGCAGTTCTGTTGTGGCTATCCTAAAATGTTGTCTGGGTTGCAGAGACCTATTTCCTAGGACAAATAATTCAAATTGTTGCTGTGTTTGACATTCGTAATGGACTGGTACTAGTTAATTTGTCCCCAAACTTAGATTTGACTTTTAATAACACTTTAGCTAGTGTTTTTTTATCTGTAGCACAGGAGTTAAAAGTGAGGGAGGGCTGTTCGCATCAGGACCGACTTTTTCCAGAAAGCACAGCACCAAGCTTTGAATTGTCTTCAAAGCTGGCTCTGTTCTCAAGACACGCTTTGTTTTCTCTGTTAGATGTATTTTTTTTGAGCTGTGACAAACAAAGGAAAGGAAGAAATTTTTTTTGTGGCAAAGTCCTATCACTTCATCTCCGGACTACAGTTTCTCTTGAGGATCCTTTGAGGACTTACAGCTTGATGGACCTAAACAACTGGAGTGCACAGTCTCCCATAACATACGTTCTCCCTTCTTTTTTACAATAAAGAAAAAAGTTTGGTCTCAGGTCCACAGTTTTCTTTTTACCTATGGTAAAGAGAGGCAAAATCTAATAGCTAGCTTAGAGTCTGTTGGGTGGGGTGTTGGTTTTTTCGTTGTTTTTTTTTTAGGTTGTGCAAGCAGTGTAGCATTTCTTGCACTAGAGTGTCCTGTCTTTTTAATGAATGGCTTTCTAATGACAGTTGTGGATTTGCCCTCTGATTCACAGGTGGGATGGCACAGCGTGAAGTGCTTGAGTGCCAGAACACTTGATTCAGGTCCACGTTCTTTGTGTCACAGAATACAGTAGCAATACTGCTTTTATTTCTACCACATATAACTCTTCTGAACATTTGAATCTCTCATTGTCGGTATATAGGACTTAGTTTTGTCTGAGCTATTCAGTCTTTTGCCTTGGCAGGTGTTTTGCAGACCTGCAAGAGCTTGCATGATCATTTCTCATCAAAGATAATATATCAGTTGTATAATTAGAACATGTGGGCTTCAGGTCCTCTAAACCTATGCTAAAATGGGACACGAGGCCCAGACAGCTAATGAACAGAATGAATCTATCGAACACAGAAACCTTGCAGCTCCTATGGAAACGTGCCAAAGAACGTTGGGTACTCTGTTTTTAAACACATTTATGCATACGTACTGTGTGGTTTTTGTTTCTTCACTTTTTTTCTCTTCTGCTTTGCTATATTTCTGAGGCTTTAGTGTACAGCCAGTCTAAACTTTCAGGCAGGTCTAACAGTCCAGCCAGTCCAGCCCGCTTCTGCTCCCTGTTCGCAGCAGTTATTTCAGAAGTCGCTGTCTGTCTTTCTTATTGGAAGGTTTTTTCTTGTTCAGTGTCATGACGTCAGTGATTAAACTGCACTGAAGTTTTTCTTTCTCTTCAATTAAGGAACAAGCTAAAGCCAAGAAACAAACTCCACCATCATCTCCTACCACGCAGCCAACTGAGCAGAAGGCACCCTCAAGCCCAGTCTATGAGGTTTGTTAGAATCGCTTTCAGTACCTGGTTTTTGATCCTAAACGTAGGAACGTTTTTACAAAACCCTGTTGAACCTCACCTGTGTTTCCGCAGGATGCGGTTTCCTATGAAGCAGAATCTGCCTACAAGAATTCCAGCACAACGTATTCAGCTGCTCGTGAGCCAGAGTCCAGCTACAAAGCTGCAGAGTCGGACTACCAAGAAGCAGTGAGTCAGCGAGAGGCAGAATATGAACCAGAGACTGTCTATGAAGTGGCAGGGGCTGGAGACCATTACCAAGCAGGTAGAGTGTTTGTTTCTGATATGAAGCCCTTTAAGATAATTTCCTTGGGCAACAACTTAATGAATAGTTCTGCTGATAGCACTGTCCTAGTTTGCTAAAGTCTTAGTCTGATGAGACTTTTTACATTCTCCACCAACAAACTTTAATTAGGAAATTAAGATATGGCTAGAGCAAGGTCGAAATTACTTAACTTTTGTGAGATGATGTTGGAACAATTACAGCGCTCTGTAGAGTGTCAGTTCAGAAAGAAATGTAGGGGTAACCATTTCCGCGCTGTGTGATGCAGCTCAACTTGAGAAGAAAGCGCAGAGATGGAGATGAAATGTGTGTTGAGCCAGTGCTGGTGCTGGGCTACCAAGCCAAAAATTCTGTCAGCAGTTCTTGGACTTCGAAATTGATTGTGATGTGTTCTGTGCCTGCGAGGGAGTGGAGTGAGGATGTCTGCAACTAATGAAATTGAAAGAATACAGCTCTCTTGAATTCTCATTTTCGTCATCTCTTCTGGTTACTAAATGAAGGGCAAAGAATGAACCTCCTTGCTCTGGTATGAAAACCGGGAGGTTTTAAACAGGCCCCTATCTCCCCCCACAATGTGCAACCCTAACAAAGTATTAAATAGTCCCTTACACACTGATCTTGGGCTCAGTTGTTCTGTCACTTTTTACAAAAGTGTTTTATTTCATACTGTATTGAATGTCCACTTGTGAACGCTTCCTTTTAGGCTTTAATTGTGTGTGATTTAGGGAAAAAATCCATTTCAGAAGGTACGTCAGCACTGCTAAAAACTTGCATACTTTGTTCCCTGCTTCCTCTGTGGGTTAGCAGTAGAAGTACAGGAGGAGCACCATAGAAAAGAACTCGGAGCGATAGGTAGTGTGCTTCATGCTTGTCATTTTTCCTCTCTCTCTCTTTAGAAGAGAACGCTTACGATGAATACGAAAATGAACTTGGAATTACAGCCATAGCCCTTTATGATTATCAAGCTGGTAAGCAAAGCTCTTGTTTTTAACCTTGTCTTTGAAAACTCTGTTCTGCACAGCTAAGTCTGGATTTTTCCTTTGCCTTTCATCGTGTAGACTCTTGTAATAATATATGAAATGAAGATATGAAGAACTTCCTAGTTAGGTGATTTATTAATAGCACTGAGACGCTTTTGAAAATGACTAGCTGCTGTTTCTGGGAATGGTGGAAGTTTTCAAAATCTCTTTTAACCAAGCGTTAACACTCTCGTTAAACCCTTGGCATACATAGTTGTTTAAAATCTTGACCGCTTAATTCTGAGGAGCGATCAAGAAAGTGAAGCGGTTCTCAGTGCGTTAGGTAGCAACTGTTGCTCTAAGTTAGAAATGCACCCAAAATGCAGTAGGTAAGAACTGACTACCTCATCACTCAGAGGAGGAGGAAGCGTCCATGTCTATGGATTGCCATTGCCCGGTGCCCTGTTGGGGTCAGTGTTATTTTCAGCAACGGCGGGTTGGTAGGCGGGATTGTAGTGTGGACTCCTGTGTCAGCACTGAGCCTCTTCACCTCTCTTTCCAGCGGGTGATGATGAGATTTCCTTTGACCCAGATGACATCATCACAAACATAGAAATGATCGATGACGGCTGGTGGAGGGGTGTCTGCAAAGGCCGATACGGGCTGTTCCCCGCAAATTACGTGGAGCTGAGACAATAAAGACTATTGTCTACTGGTTATGCCTTAATTCCCCGGTCAATAAATCTGACTTAATACACTACAAATCATCATGCTTTTCTGAGGATGGAGGGGTATATACATATTGCTTTTATATTTAATACTTTGCTGATGCTTTTTAAAATGTTTATGCCACAGAAATCGCTAATATATTGTAACTACTATGTTCTTCACTAAGGCTCTTAAAATGATTTTCATGCATTTGGAAACGTTTCTTCTCTGCCAAACTAGCAATTGTCATAAAAAGCTTTTTTGAGGACAATTAGCTGTCTGTCATAATATTGCATGTTTTACTCATAAGTGAGCGGATTTACTTAGTGTTTAAGTCTAGTTAGTCTTCCACTAAATGTTTTCAGCTAAGAAAATCATGGCTATGCAGGTTATTTGCATTTCCACTAAGCAGGAGAGGGCAGGACTGGGGAAGTGCATAATTTTTTCTTTTCTTTTCCAGATAGTGCGTGAAAAAGCAAAGAGAATGCTTGAAAGTTGCAGCTAATGGCAGTTAATCAAATACTGTCCAATATTTATGGAATATTAATGTTATGAAGGAAACAGTCTGGTTACTTTTTCCTTCTTTTGAAGTTCCTTGGGTCTTGCATTGATTTTTTTTTTTTTTTCTTTTTCCTGCTCCTACTCCTCCTGTTCACGTTATGCCAGAGGAGGGCTGCAAACACTCTCGCACTGATTGTCCCAAATTTTTTTACTTTTTGGTTTTGGTTCACCCTCCTCTTTCCCAGGAAAACTTGGAAAAGTTACTTATACAAATGTTGAGTCACTCAGCGAGATTCCTACTTGTTCAAAGGGAAACTGGCATCCAAATCTGTGCGACTACCTGCAGGAATAGTCTCATTGCTTTAAACGGGAGAAAAAAAGGCAGGATGGGATTGCAGTTGTGTTCTGTGTGCAATACATCCTTTGGTCATGCAAGGAGTTGCCCTGCTGTGCAGTAATGACATTTTACATAACCGTATTTGAGTCAAGGAATGTGAATACAAGCAATTAGATTTAAAACCCATGTAAATGATCCTGATTTTTAAACCGTACAAGAGACAACTATACTTTTTGTACGTTCAACAGAAACTGCCAGTAACGGTCTACTAAGCAAAAATTAAACCTGTTCTTTGCCAAAACTAAACCTGAAATTCTTGTCGTTCTAGAAAGCTGACTTCACTGCAGATTTAGGGTCCCTACCAAAGATAGCAAGTTGCATCTACTAGTGCACGTTCAATGTATGTACTGTCTGTTTCCACCTTCTGATCAAAACGGGAATGGCAGAACTGGTGTAGTAGCTAAGAAAGAATGCAAAGAATTTTTATAAACTGTAAATTTGGACCAACGGAATATAGAAGACCTGTATAAAATGGTAAAACGTATAATGTATCTAGGAAGGAAGAAGGCATCATGTTGGACTAATTCTTGGATGGTTGGGACAATCTTTAATGAATGTCATATATGTGTCATGATTATTGGTTTTTTTTCCTTTCCATTGTCTCATTTCTGTGTTGTATTTGCATTACTAGGGTTGGGTTTTATATGCAGTTTATTTTATCCAATTTTGCATAGAACACCTCATAGGGATATGATTTTTTGTAAATTAAGTATTCAATAAACTTTTTGAACCATTTGCATGGAATATTTCTGTATTTTTAAATTGCTTTGTCAGGCTGTAACAAAGAGTTCATCTTGTTTCAAGCTTATCTGGGACGAGCTTGTATCCGACAGGTCATCCTCCCTCTGGAGAGCTGCTGCATGATGCTCAGCGCTGTCGTGAGGGGCACCTCCACTCAGGTTCCTGCTGCCTTCCATGTCCTCCTTTTCCTCAGAATCCCGCTTGCTTTGTCTTTTTTTATTCCTATTCCCCTGTGGAAATATTTAGATCAGAATAAGCCTTTGGGTGAACTTAAAGGAGAGATGTTCTCTTTTGTTTTGTTTTTTTAAACCCCTTAGCATCAGGATCTGTTTTGGTTTGTGTGTCTATTACTTTTGCTAGAAGTACCAGCGAGCTGTGGTTTTGATGCGAAGAGTTGCTCCTGGCTTTTGGGAATACCGGTGGCTGCAGGACACTGAGCGCTCTTGAAAACACGGCCATCAGTTACAGTCAGATAAACATTTGGCATCACTTTAAAGCTGTTCTGCTCTTGCTCGTGTTCCCTCGGTCAGGTGCTCCCCAAAGCTTTGCTCCTGTGAGCCTCGGCCGCAGAGAGGGGTCCTGCCTTGCTGTCTAAGCAAGCCCTTATTTTACAGTTTCTAATCCTGATTTTTTTCTGAGAATCTGAAGCTTGACAACGCGCTGCTGGAAATGCCAAAAAAGAAAATCCTAACACCCTTTTCCTAATTATTTTTTAATGCTACTATATTAACAGGAAATCCAAAGCTTCAGAGCTCACTGCCGCGAGTCCTAAAATAGCGAGTGAGAGCCGTTGCTTTAGCAGATCCCTTAAAACCACGCAATTTGAGAAGAAAACATGCACGTACAGGTATGCTTTCTGCCCGAGAGGGGGTGCAGGGTGATGCTTTTTGGGTGAAGGCGGATGGGGTATGGCCACAAGGTCTGGGGACGGGGGCTGCTGCTGCCACTGAAAGGCAAACGGGCCCCAAGGAGGTTGCCACAGCTCCCTGCAGGGCACGGGATGAGCTGCTGGCAGGGAGGAAAAAGCTCCAAGGAGAAACGGAACCCTGCGTGAACTCGCTGCGGGTAGTCTTCATAAACAGCATCGTGGGGAAAATCCCGCATCCGTCTCCTGTGTTGGAGAGTGAGCTCAGGAGGAATCGAGTTAACTGGGAGAACAAATCAGGTGACACTTTCAGCAATATTGTGGGTATTAAGTCTTGGGAGCTTATTCATGGATTGCCTCACCTAATGGAGAAAGTTGCAGCTCCAATTTAAACTCCTAATCTCACTATCACAGCACGGCAAGGTGTTCTATGTTAGGTTGATTTAGTCTCTTGTCGAGTACGTTCAGGTAGCAGCGTTACAACTGTACCATTGCTACTCTGAGACTAGATACAGTCAAGTCTTGAAGTTTTAAGATCAGTCTTGTTCATCGGCAGTCATCGCTCAAGTTATCCAAAGCACTGCTGGAAAACACCGCCCCAAACTACCTGCATTTACCATCAGAAGGGCTGGCTCAGCCCTCCTCGTGGGGGAGTAACGCGAGCAGCCAGCAAGCCCGTTAATTTCTGTTAATGAACACCTTGCTGATTCACTGGCTGACTTTGGGTGAGCCATTTGCTTTCCTGGCACCTCGAATTCATCATGTCGCTGCTTAATGTGCATCCCGTTGTAGCTCCTACGTGCGCTGGGGCTTCAGCTGACAGAAGGCGGCAGCAGCACCGATTTCATTCACTGTCTAATCAATTGATGATTTTACACTTCTGAGTGTCATTCTTCTAAGTTAATTATAATTAAGCACATAGTAAGAATGCTCAGTGAAGTGGGTTTATATGTAAATATTTCATAGCATTTTATAATATTTCATTTACCTATTTCTGTAATAATTGCTAGTGACAATAGTGAGAGAAGGGCATAGTTTGAAAAGCGGTTACGTGGGAGGCGGAGAAAATTCTGGCAGACACGCGATACCCTCGGCCATTCTGCGTGGCCAGGTTGGTGTGACGGAAACTGCAGCTGCCTTAAATCCCCGACTAGTGGCTGTGGATAGAGTGGAGGGAGAGTTTCACGTCACACAAACCGATGGTATTTCCCTACGTGCATACATTAGTCCCACTTTGCGCCTGAGCGTCTTCTCGTGTTAATTGTAGGTAGCTAATTGCCTTCTTTTTTACTCACTGAATAAATTGCCTGAATTAGCTCAGCCTTTCCTGCCAGTTTGGCAGCAACTTCACTCTCATGGAAGAAGAGCTCTTGGCCAACACCGGCACCAGCCAGCGTCTCTGCTACGATCTTGGCATTGCCCTACCCGCCGAGCAGGTCGCGCAGAGGCCGGCTGAGCAAGGAGAGCGATGAAGATCCCCTCTGCAACGCAGGGTGAGCATCTAAAGGCATCTTAAGATCCTGGCAGAGCCTTACCATCGCACTTCTCGGATGCATTTTATCAAACCTCTCCTTAAGCTGCTGCTTTATTTTTAGTTTGCACAGATGGCAGGCTTAAGAGGATGGTGAAGAATGCACCCGCATCCAATTTATTTTATATAAAGCCTTGAAGCTGTGGAGTATTTTGCGAGGTTTTTGTGTGCGATGGGCCATTACCGACCTGTTTATTTTGCCTAGATTTTCAATAGCGAGAATCAAGCTAACTGGTTTTTGACTTTTAACCAAGGAAGGGGAGTGGGAGGCTGGGGAAGTTACAAAATGAAGCACAGGGGAGTTCCTCTGAAGAAGCGGTTTGGCTTGGATAAAAGGTATACCAGCAAAATTTCATATTGTGTGCAGTGTGCGAGGCCGCTGCAGTTTTTCCTGAACCTGGAAGGTCGACTGTCACACTCATCTCACTCTATTCTCGTTTTTAAGTCCCTTTTTCAATCAAGTAGAGCAAATGCTAGTTACCAAGGATATTTAGCTGAAGCACCCACTTTCAGAGGAGTGCTTTTGCAAATGCAGAACTGCAGCCACCTATGATTTTCTGAGAGACTTCAGCCTAGAATAGGAGCTTTCAAAGTGCAGCCCACGGATGTTTAACACAACCAGCAAGTTGAATCCTTGTAGTATGAAGTTCAAGAACCGCTGCCACCTCCTGTAGTTAGTATTCACCTCCCTGCAGGCTTGCTACGTTATACCGGGACGTGGAGCCTTCAAGATTTGGGCTGTGATAATGTAGGCACGTTATTGCATGCTTGTCCGTATCTAAGTATCAACAGGGTGCTAATGATGTGGCGCTTAATTTTTTTTGCTAAATTTGAAGAAGCTTCCTCAAATTCTCCTCACGTTGAGCCCGCTGCTTCTACCGTGATTTACGGGCGCTGCTGTAAAGTTAGTTGGCAAAAGGGAAATTGATATATTAGTCCATGGAAAGAGGAAAAGAAGAAAAATCGATCTCGACGGTGCAACGCTAAGTGTACAGAGTACTGCCTTGGATGGCTTCCAAAAAGGGAATTTGAATTGATCAGAATAGCTTCCCTTGACACACTTGTCCCAGAATCTGGGGCGCTTGGACAGCAAAGGGAAGATGCATCTTTGACTGCGGCAAGGGAACCTTGAAGAGAGGTGCCTGGTGCTCTAATACAGCTCGCTGCAAAAAAAAAAAAAAATAAAATCAGAGTTTAATGGCCATTTTCTAAATTGGCCAAAATGAATTTAACAGAGAGTGTTATTTAAGTAGCCAAAAAAAATTTAGCCGTTTCAGCTGTTTCCGTTATCTAAGCCCACTGAAAATGAGAAGCGGGGGCTCTGCCCACCGGGACCGGGAGCTGACGGTTACCTCTTGCATTGGAGCTGGCTGTTTGCACGGCAGCCATCCATCCGTACGCTTACCTAAAGAGAAAGCGACGGTGGCACTTCAGAGTTAAAGATCCCGCCGTGTTAGCCTTCAGATGAGGCGTGGTGCCCATCTGCTCCGTAAAGGCTCTGAAGAGCAGAAAATCCCGCAGCTGTGCTGTTAGATGCCTTCACCTCTTACTCTTTCTGCAGGGGAAGGAGGATGGCCAAATCGCACCCGAAGAGCCAAAAGGACATTTTTGGCGTCCTTCTCCTCCTCTGAGCTCAGCTCAGAGCCCAGGGGGTGGCTACACCAGTTCTGGCTGACCATAAGCTCCTAGCAGAAGTCCCACCAGAAACGCGAAGATGATCCTCAGAGCTGGGCTCACACAACTCCCCAGGTCTGTGGTTTTGGTGTCGAAATCCAGATTTTGGGTTCTAGGCGTTTGAGGCAGTGCAGCGTACTGCAAAACCACAAGATGTCAGAGATACCGAAAATAAAAAGCTGAACAAGGTTAATGAATTATCTAGACATCAAGCTCCGCTGCGAGAGAGAGAGTCCGAAGGGAAGAATAAGCTTCAGGAAAAGGCCAAGTCAGGAGCTGGGGGATCACTAAGAATAGGATTCAATTGATTTTCTTTTCAAAAGTGTGTAAGCCTATGCCTACAAAAACTTCAGAGAAATTACGCAATTTGCTTTCCTGTCTGTTTTGGCAATGAGGCCAAAGAGGCTAAATAATACCACCTTTGCTCAGACTAGTTGCGAAAATGTCAGGTAAGAAGCTTTATGGTTTTTATTAATCGCCATTTTCCTTGCGGTTTTGAGCCTGGTAAAGCTGTCATTGAAGAATTATTAGAACTTTGTAACTGGATAAAGAAATCTTTTGTTTCAATAGGTCCGTGACTGGAGAGCAGGCCAGGAAGCAGGCAAATGCAGGAGCTCGTGCTGGAGGCGCTGAGGCAGGAGCAAGTGCGATGCCAGCGTCCACCCTGTGCCCATCATCCCTCTGCACGGAAAAACTTTAAAAATGACATTCTTCGGTGCATTAATGCTCAAAATCTTATGCTCAGGGGATGACGCTAGCCTAAAAGGAGTCCGTGGTAATTTTATAGCCCTATGGAGTAATTGATTAGTGTTTAAGTTCAGCATAAATTACTGCATGAACAAATTAGTCCACAGCCCCTGGCTCATTCTAGTGGCAGAGATTGTAGGGGTGTGGGTGTGTGGTTGGACTCGATGATCTCAAAGGTCCTTTCCAACCATGAAGATTCTATGATTCTGTGATTATTCGGTGGCATCGGAGCTACTGTGCTGCGCGGAGCGGGGCTGCGTTTCATGACCTGTGGCAGTGTTTCCTGACCAGGTGAGAGTGCGGGCAGAGCATTTCCTGCACTCGCAGAATGGTTTCTCATGTTAACAGCCTTCAGAGGGTCAAACTTGGAAAGCAATATAGTTCTTGGACTGTGCGTAAAACATCGCCTGGGTGCGAGAGCGTAAGGTAGGACCTAAATGACATCAAAAGCAACTTCCTTTGCCTTAGAGCAAACTTGTCACACTGAGGCTTTTCCTTTCATTCTCGGTGCTGCCTGGTCCCGTGTGCCTGATGTCCTTCCATGTGCCGTTTTTGTCAGTGAGGGTGTGCACGGCTCCACCCTGCGATTTGGTGCCTCCTCCCTTTCCCCAGGGTGGGGTCACCTCCTCTGGCTGCTGCTGCGGGGGCCCTGGCCGGACGGAGCTCGGGCCCTGCTTGGCTGTCAGGGAGGGACCCATCTCAGCTCCTGGCACTGCTGCTGTGGCTGGGCACTTAAAGTACATAATTTACTTGTTTGACTTGTTTTGTTCTTCAACTAGTTGGGCTTCTCCAGATGCTCAGTTGTATCTGCTCCCACAGGGCAGAAATACTCCTGGTAAGCGCAGGTGCCGTCACAGCTGTTTGGGTCCAACCATGAAGGCCAGTTGTCGTCCTCCCAGTTGTCACAATGTGATGTGAAGATCTCCGGTTGACGAGCGCAGTCCTCCCTCCGCGTGCCGGTGTCCTCTTGCAGTATCTGGAGTTTGTGTTTCACATCTCCTACTTTCGGTAAAGGAGAGCGATGGTGGGAGTGGTTTAACGCTTGAGCTTTGCCCAGCGTGTGCTGCGCTGAAGCACCGCCATCCTTTCTGTGCACTCCGGGCCGTGGCTGTGCTGCGGTGTCCTTCCTTGGCAAGATAAAAACCGGGATACGAATACGAGTTAGACGCTGGCAGCTAGCAGGGGGTAATACAAAACCCTGGGTAGCGCTGTAACAGCGGCATGTCCCTGTTTTAGGATGGGTAAACCATTGCTGGACAATATCACTGTGAGAGAAAAGTCAGGCGAACCAATTCTACCCCCAGCTGTCCAAATAGTTTTGATTTTTCATAAGCACTTTTGGCCAACCTTGTAGTTGGTGTCTCTGGTTTGGATCGTATTTAGAGCTACGGCCATCTACGACAAGTAGTTGCTGTAAGTGAAAGTGATGTCATGTTGGTTTTTTTTAAGGAAGGTCCAGTGTCTAGCATTTAATGTAAAAGAAATGAAAGGTCTGGGTTTTCTGGAATAAAGCCTGTGGTGCACGTGCCTGGCACCGGCAACTGTTGGCCTTTCTCTGAAAGCAAAGCATACGACAAACTAAACTTTAGGGCAGGTGAGTAGAAGTACAAAGACATTCTTAAAATCGTGTGAGGTGTTTTGTGGAATCTCGGGCAGGAATTGACATTTGCTGAAGCTTTGGAAGAAAGGGAGCTGCTCACTGCTGGATCTGGAGCCAAGGAGCAGCTCTTTGTTTCATGGGTAGGTTCGTTCTCTCAACAACCATTACTACAGATCTCACTTTCATGGTAGAGACCCAGAAGAGCCGAGTTACCTTCTCCTATTAAAACAAAGGTAAGCTCTTTTATATGCAAAATCGGCTGATGTTCCCTTGCTGCCATGCTGAGGAACAGCAGGAGAGAGTAGTTCTGTCCTCAGGCGACGTCTCTCAGGTCTGCTGGCCATCTTCTCCTCAAGCGCGATGGTCCATGCCCTAGCTCACCCGCTCACTAACTTTCTTCAGCAATGTATGTTCATTTAACCTACACGGTACTAGATAATTACATGCTCATTTACATTTTTACCACTTCTAACATTATTATTATTAATGCTGCTATTAGTCAAATGCAGGTGTCAACCAGCCCCGGACACCGGCCCACGCGCAGCCCAGCCTGATCAGCGTTAGTAGCTTTATACTTGACTTCAAGATCAATTATTCTTCCCAGGCACACCGAGCACTATTACCTTTTCCGGTAAAATATAAAAAGTACTGCATGTATCATCTTACCCTGAAGTCATCTATTTATGCCAGCTAGAAAAAAAAATAAAAATCCTAATTAACTAAGTCTCTCAGGTCTCTGGCTCCCTTGTGTTTGCACAACAGCGCAAGAAACCTTAACGTGGTCAACAGAGCGCTGATAAAAATTAAGGCAATCAAAATCTTTCTAAATGTACCAATATAAGAACTCGAGTACAGTCTGGTAGTATTCCAAGTTTACAATAACATTCCTCTACTAAATATTGGGTGTTATTTCTATTGCAGTCTGGAAACAAATTCTCCAGTGAGCTCATTCTACCTGGGTCTACAGCTTTTAAAATTGCATTACTGCTAATTTGCACTCCAGTAACCTTTTCCTTCTGTCAACCTTAGATGTTAGTTTTGGCCTTTGGCCTTTCTAGCTGAAAGCAACAAACAAATCCAAATTCAAATGTTCTTACACTGAGGTTTTAAGTGTCTGTATGATAAAGAAAAGGCTATTTATGTTGAAGGGCTCTGAACGTATTAGAAATGGTTGATTAAATCCTGCCCTTTATTAGCAAGGCTGCATAGACCTTGTTGTTCTAACATTTGTCTCTGATTTTAATGGTTAGGTGCATACGTCAGTACAAATACCCACCCTTTCCAAATTAAGATCCCCAAAACATAAGTTGGAGCTGTACCTGCTGGCCTAGGTAGTAAGTAAAAAAGGCAAATCCTAATTGAAGTCGGATTTGAGCCACGCACGCTCACAAAACCAAGCCGCCGCGGGGTTTTACAGCAAACAGAGCCTGGCTACAGACCCAGCGCTCCTGGTCTAGACAACTCCTTTGGCCACCGCGCTGCACAACGCTTACTACAGCAACTACAGCCCTCCGGGAGCGCAAATACAGTCACACATCGTCACTACCCAAGCGGATGGCAGCACTCGTGCCCTTATTCATCGCTTACTCTGTTGCCCTTTAGGGGACAGTGAATCCTCCACAATCACACCGTGGTTTCTGTTTGTTTCTGAGCGTTTGGTTTTGCCTTTCAAATCTCTGACAACTATTCTTCATAGGATTTGTTACTGTGGTGAACGAGGCGGCATTTCCCTATCGGATGGAACATCCTCCAGTTAGAGGGTTTCCTCCTTCTGTTATTTAATGGTGGGGGAAAAAAAAAAAAGAAAATCAATATGTTTTGCTAAAAGTTAAGCTTTCAGGGCTGATGATAGAAATTGCTACAGATTTTCTGCTGTCTTTGCATACAAGCTAAAGAAACCCCCCAACCCCAGTTACTTGCCCTGATAACTTCTAGTCTAAGGCGGAGGAGGATGATACCACCTAGCACCAGACAGCTTGGAGGAAAAGAAGAAAAAAAACCAACCACAATCAAACAAAAGGATTCAAGCAAAATAGAGTGACATTAAAAATCCTTACCCTGAAAGAGCACAAGGAAAGGCTGAGACTTCTAGCCCTAGAGCTCTGACCCCAGCCCTTCCCAATGGAGAGGTGAGAACCAAACCACCTCATGGTCCGTCTCTTTTATGAGCCCCATGGCTGAAGCACGTGACCAGGCAATAAAGAGTCAATCAATAGAGGGGGAGGCTGTAAATGCCTCTGAATGGTGGTCAGGTGTCTTTGTTTGTCATAATTTATGTTCTCGTTAGCAGGATGCTGGTAAAGGAATCTGTGGTGGACCAGGCCTGACCCGATGCCTGGTGGCGTCCATCACTTTGAATTTCAGTAATTTTCACCTAACCCGAAATACATCTTGCAGAGAGACTGGCTTGCTCAGGTGCTTTAACGTAATAGAGGAAGGAGCCCCTCTGCGTCCACCTGGGGGCAACTGTGACGATGCAGCCCGATGCTGGGGTGCCGGCATAGCCTCCCGGGGGTCCCCTTCCCTTCCCTTCCCTTCCCTTCCNATCATAGAATGGTTTGGGTTGGAAGGGACCTTGAAGACCATCTAGTTCCAGCCCCCCTGCCCTGGGCAGGGACACCTCCCACCAGACCAGGTTGCCCCAAGCCCCGTCCAGCCTGGCCTTGGGAGGCTAGTTGGGAAACGTGGGTTTAGAGCCTCCATCCATCGTCCCAACTAAGGGGGCTTGCCCCTGGGGTAGGCTGGGTTCCCGCCACCCTCTTCTTCCCAGCCCGTGGCTTGGGCAGAACAGTTTGCACAGAGATGCCGTGAGAAATACACACGGGGCAGCTCCCGAATTCATGAACTTTCGGTGCCTGGGATTGTGAACTCCCCCACCCTTCCTTGTAGGAGACTACACCGCAGCCCCACTCTTCTCCCTGTTAGGACTTTCTTCCAGTCTGAATTTATTCATCGCCAATCGGTAACATGTTCTTCTAGCACCGACGTTCCTTTTAGTTAACATCCCTCTCCTGGCTGTTCACCCACTCAAGTGAGTGGGAAAAGCAGACATCTCATTTCAGCCTTCTATTTGCTTGGTTAAATAGAGCGAGTCATTTCAAAACCTGCTGTAAGCCCCCACTCACAGCATCTCGCAAGCAGCTGGTTCCCACACCTATCCCCATTGTACCCGCTGCAGATGAGCTCCTGCGAACACCCTCCAGCCCACTCGCGTTAATAGGGCGAAGAAAAAAAACGAAAATGCCTCGCCTTTTTCAGGGCTGTGTATTGTGCACGTCTTGATACAGGCAAAGTTTTCTCTTCCTTTCTGTCACTTCCAAGAGCTCGGTCCCATGGATTCATGGTGAGATTTTTTTTCTGCTCGGTGCATTTTGTACAGGCGAATTTTCCTTGTTTCCATTGCACCGGTCTTTCAAGTGAAAAATATATGCTATATTGATCTTCCCTGCGAATAAACCAGCCTTGTCATCAGCACAGTTAATACACACACTGTTAGGTCTAGTATTAGTGACTTTTCTTGAACAACGGGCTGCGGATTGCCCAAGAGTTCCAAGGCAGAATGAGAACACGCCGTTGAGCGAGGACATGTGCAGGAACGGGAGACCAAAAGGCAAGGTGTGGAACTGATCCGCTTTGAATGCACACAGCGTGTGAAGAATTTCTCCCTGAAAGAAAAACTTCTTTTCTAAAAATTGCAAAGTATCTTCTGGGAGCCACCTACCCTCGTTTCAGATCTTCTCCGTAATGCGGAAAATTAGCACTATTAGAGATTTCAAATCACCTGAGGTGAAACGTACAGCATGTAATCTGTGACTGGGTCACTACAAAGCCTTACAGGTGAATTAAAGAGCCCCACAGAATGTTGCACACGGTAAAACCAACGTCCACTGGTTTGTAAAGAAAGAAAATCGCAGAGACAGAGCAAATGGAGAGTAGGGCATCCAGTGTGGCTTAAGGCAAAAAATGAAGTTCTTATCATCACAACTGTATTTTTTTTCACAATTAGACACAGAGCTCAAATTTGACTCTGTTCAGATAGAAAAGAAGTTATTTTTGTTCATTTTTCAACACTGAATGTGGACTATTAAGTAAATGAGACTTCTAGCTCTGTCTCAGCCACCCTTCTCTCTGTTCTCCGCTGACGAGAGACTCAGAGCTCTCACCTTGACTCACCACCGCCCACCCTAAAAGGTCTGAGATCAGCTTCGAACGAGCCCTCAGGATGCACCGACCAGGTCAAAGCGAAACGGCAAATGAATGACATGGTCACAATAGTTTTCCTCCCCGAGTATTTTCCGGGGGGCAGGTTGGGTAGGGAGCACCCGCTTGGCAGCTCGCAACAGTCTTTATGGCCAACGGAGCGCCCGTGGCGGGAGCTGTGAGTGCTGTACATAGAATCATAGAATGACAGAATGTGTTGGGTTGGAAGGGACCTCTAAAGGCCATCCAGTCCAACCCCCCTGCAGTGAGCAGGGACATCTTCCACTAGATCAGGTTGCTCAGAGCCTCATCCAGCCTGGCCTTGAATGTCTCCAGGGATGGGGCCTCCACCCCCTCTCTGGGCAACCTGGGCCAGTGTCTCAGCACCGTCAGTATAAAGAACTTCTTCCTAATGTCTTATCTAAACCTGCCCTGCTCTAGTTTAAAACCATTGCCCCTCGTCCTGTCGCTCCATGCCCTTGCAAACAGCCCCCACAAACACTGTGGTAATGAGGTGCCGCTTCCCCCAGGATTCATGTGGAAGAAGCACATCCTTAAGGAGAAGGAACCAAAGGTTTCAGAAGGCTGGGCAGCAGAGAGGTTACCTCCTCTCCCCCAAACCTCGGTTTCAGCTATTCCAAGGCTTTTTTTTCCCCCGAAGTTAAAAGAAATCGCTTCAAATTGCTTTTAAGTATGTAAGGAAGCTAGAATATTAGAGACAATTAGAAAATGCAAAAATATCAGTGGAAAATAACCCATTAAAACATGAATTACGTTTTTGAGGTTTCTGTATATTGTATTCTCTTCAGATATTTTTCAGAGCAAAAAGGTACACGGCAACATTTATTCCAGTACATTTTTAAGCACATGCAACACCGGTGTCCTACTCGTACATCGATTTCTAACGCTGCCCAAGAACCTTGACATTAAAAGCATACAAGAACTCACACACACGTGCACGGAATTCCTTCTAGCATTAGTCCTGAGGAAAAACAACTTAAAGTTTACTTGAGAAACCCAACTTCAGTTCTGCAGGTGCATCTGGTGAATAACCCGGCAGCTATTCTCAACTAATTCCTAACCTAATTCCCTTGCGCTCCTTTGCAGTTTGGGTCTGAAATAGCTGCTGTTCCTCACATCGCAACGGTTGAAAGGGTTCAAAACAGTCCAAGCTTTGCAGCACTGGAGACAAAAAAACTATATTCTCATTAAAAAAACCCATGCTTGATGCAGGTGAAGGATCATATGGAGACGCTGACATTCAAAACATAAAACCGAGAGAACATAACCACATATAAACTAGAAAACACATTACAGCTCGTTACAGATTTCTCCTTCAGTCTATAATTTGCGTAATTATACAGTCAGCCTTTTTTTCCTCTGACAAATATTCAGGCCAACTTACGATAATAAAAAAATTTGCTAAAATGACTTCTTGTAGAAAGGACGACGATTGTTTTAAATAAATAAGTATTTTAAAAGGTCTTATATTGCTCTGAGACTATGTCCATCAAATTCCACTAGATGTCAGCGTTATAGAACCAGTTGGTTTCAGCCGTAAAAGCATGAAGTCCACTTGGTTTATTTATTATTGTTTCCTTGTCTGTGAAACACAGCACATGGCAACTACACGAATAACCGAGCAAGTATTTCTGGTAGTAAACGGAACCCAAAATAACAGTCTTGTTTCAATTCCCCCACCCCCCCCTCCCCCATTTACTTGATTTGAATCGAGGACTTCAAATCAGTCTCATAATGCCGAAAATGTTTCGAAATAAGATATAAATCATTTCACTTTTCCTAACACAGCGACATGGACTCCTCACTCCAAAAAACCAGCACTACAAGCTCTTTTTTTGTTTTGTCACGTTCTGTAATACCTTGAAGATAAAGCTCTTTATGATAAATACAGCGTAGTTGATCCCGGCTGAAAATTATAAGGCACGTACATTATTTTTTTTAAAAAAACCCACATGCTCTGTACTATTATTACAATCACGCTATTCCGGATGGCCCGTCATAGCTACTGGGGTTTTTTTCACGGTTTTGGACAAAAGGGATGAAAGACCGTGAAATGCAGAAAAATGCAGAAAAATACAGAAAACCAAGACCGAAAACAGAAGACCAGACATTGATACAACGTACGCTACATCAGCAATGAGCAAATCTTCTCATTTCTTTGACCAACAAAGCACTGACAATTGCAGAGCATCCTTTGTTTTGCACTCTGAATACCTGACTTGACTTAGATACACCGATGTTTGTCACTGGATTGCCACAATACCGGAAATAAAAAAACCTAAAAAGCTGCTTTTTTTTTTCCTGTCTTTTTTTTCCCTGTCTTTTTTTAACAAAACAAAGCTGCCAAGTAATTGCTGTTGGTAAAATATGAGAGAAAGAAGAGGTAACTACAAAAACGATGAACTGGAACGACATCTGAGAAGAGAATAATAGTTAAGGAACATATGAAACCAAGTGGCAACAGTTCCAGGCGTTTATTCCAATATCTTAGAAAAGAAAAAATAAAAAATATTCTTCATTGCATCACCATTTAAAGATAGAAAACCAAATTTTTAGGTTAAGCCAAAAGAAGATGTGGATCGTTTCTTTTTTTTTTTTTTTTTTTTTTTTTTTCCCNTTTTCTTTTTCTCTCCCCCCCCTTTAAGCCTTGTTTATTCACAGTACAAATATACCCGGCTGGTACATTATTTCAGTCGCGAGATGCACAACGTCTGATGAGGAGCACTGGTTCCTCGGCTCCTCTGGAAAGCTGCTCTGCCCTACAAAAACTCCACCCCCGCCCCCCCAAAAAACCCTTTCCGAGCCTCATTAAATCGCAGAACAGATCCGCGGTCGCGTGCCTTACGCGACCAGCAGGGCTAGGTTCCGAGCACGCATCCCCACACACACGTTCAGCCAAGGAAAAACAAAATAAATTCCAGGATTATTTGAAATCCACCTTAAGGCAAATAGATAGCGTATTCTTCCACCTCTCGCTGCAAATTCTTACTTTTCAAATTTCAGACATGAAGCTGAAATTCAGCAAATGAACTCATGTGCGGCATAAAGAATGCTTTAACCAGAAAGAAGTAACAAAACAGAAATACTTTTTTCCCAACAATAAATCAATTATTTTGCCTTAATTCTATCTACATTTTGTTAAAGCATTTTATGCGCTTTCAATAACATCAGATTGCAAGGTTTTTTGGCAACTTTTTTCTTTTTTTTAATAAAAATTCAGACAGTGTTCTCTGTTTGCAATCAGAACCACAACCTTAGTGCAATATTATATTTATTTCTTACAGTAATTTTGGTTGCCATACAAGAGTATTAAGGATTGGGGAAAAGTGCAAGTTACAGGAGCTTGATTTTTTTAATCAGTCGAAATAAGAGGAATTAAAGCACAAAAATTACAGCAACATAGATAACGTGAACACAAGTTGTTACACAAACTATAGCGAGAAACATATTAATATCTAGAAAAGAAAAGGAAAAAATGTAATGGAAAAATTATCAATATTTGTGGCTCATACACATAATCATCGCCAGATCAACTGGGTAATGCTTTTTAAGAACTGAGAAAAAAAAAAAAATCACTATTTTTATTAACTTAAGTACCACAAATAATTAACTTTTGTGATATGTAAATTCTGTAAATCAACAGTCACATCTAGTCATTTTATAATATATGAATTAAACTTAAAATGTTCTCAGACACCTAGGGAAAGGAGTCTGTGCAGTTATACACAATTTACATCTTGTAAGGTTTTGGTATTGTATACACAAATATTACAGAAACTAGGCATGTAAATGCAATTTATTTAAATTACAGTATATAAACAAAAGTTGATCCTAAAACCCAGAATATCGTAACGTAGTTCATAGATCTCTAACAACTTGGTTTTTTCACTATCATAGTAGCATGAAATAAATGGGTCTTCTCTCCTCCCCCCCCCAACATTTCCAGACCGATGAAAATACTCGGAGGCAACGTCGTTATCTGTTACTATTGCTTTCTGTCGCAAAATCATCCCACAGAGCTAGAGACCAATTCATCTTGGCAGAGGCGTATTTTATTGGTGAAAGTAGGTCCTCTCAGGTCTCCTTACCTTTACGTTGTAAGACACAATGTAAAAAATAAACTATTTCGTTAGCTCTTGAACGTGTTAAACCTCTTTTCTACTAATTGTATCGTACCTATTCTTTCGGTACCTGAAAAGATACACGAGCAAGAAACACACCTGTGTAAGAAAGGGATTACCGTCAACTGGAATTTACCGTGTATGTCAGCACTCGCTCAACGTAAATTCAACAAGAAGGTTGTGATTAAAAAGCAGCGTAAAAGTCAACTTCTACATTTTCTTTTACTACCGTATTTTCTAACGTATGTTCTGGCACGTATTATAGAGGTAATATCAACTGTACCCAAAGAAATAAAAAAAAGAGCATGGCATTAGTGGTTTATTTACTGAATTCTGTCGTATCACCAAATGGAAGACAATGATGGCTAAATTACCATTTTTACACTTCTTAAAGTATTTGATGGCCTCAAGGTGCCTGTATCACCTAGCTGAATGGAACTGCCATTTTTCTACACCACCTATGGAAAAATTCAGTACTCTTGAAAGTAAAATGCCTTAGTACTTGATTTTTATTACAAGGTTACTTGGAACTTTCAGATACAAATATAGCGTAGTAACAGATGTTAAGTCAAAAGATTTGTTGTTCCGTAAAGGGGGCAGGAGGCTAAATAAGTTGCTTTTTACGAGTATCCAATGCGTTGGTAACTATAACCACTTTTGAAGAAATATTCGTCCTCCTTTGTAGAAGTTCTAGCAAAGATAGAAAATATAACACAGCTCTGCTGGTTCAGATGCATCCAAATGAGGTTGATTTTAAAAAGGTCAAGACTTTATAATTATTCCACAGAAATAGTAGTAAACCACAAAAGTTTTTTTTTTTTTGTTGTTTTTGTTTTTTTTTTTCATTTTTAACTTTCTAGCACTGAAGTGGCACAAAGGCTGCCCAGTAGACCAGCCACTTATTTTCTTAAAATATTGTGCTTATAAACTATCTGTACAACTATTTAAACTTGCAGTAAAGAAAGATATTTAAAATGCTAAACTTTATGTACTCATACTAGGGCTGTTGCAGACCTAATTAGACACTTGTTTGTGAGCAAAAAATAATCACAATAAAAAAATTAGAGATAGGCTGGACCATATCAAGGACCATATCAAGGAAAGAAAGTTCAGGTACCTTGCGAAATGGAAGGGAACCTGAAAGTATGGTAGGTAGGCAGTCTAGCCATCCACACACAACTTACCCACCTCGAACATCTTGAATATTATGTTAATAAAGACCTACAAAACTCACAGATATTAAGAGGTGTTAATTACAAGGGGAGTTCAAACATGCAGAGAGAGACTTGTTAACTT
>VWZL01000221.1:0-79099 GCA_013396915.1 Stercorarius parasiticus | reverse complement strand
CTAGTCCTGATACAAGCCAGAATGCTGTTGGCCTTCTTGGCCACCTGGGCCACTCAACCCTTGGGTGCCTGAAGCTCCCGAGGTTTTCACTTTTAAAATACCCTGCCAACCAGGAAAACCTTCAGACAACCAATTTCAGGTACTTCCAGACCAAAGGAAGGACTTGTTTCTCCTTGAAGCGATGCTACGGACTCCAGAGGATGATCTGGAGGACGTTGCAGTTATATTTTTAACCCAGACCCTGGTCGAAGCCCTCTGTATCTGAGTGCCAGCTTGTCCCCAGGACTGACCCGTCATGCCTGGCCAGAACCGAAGATGACTTGGGTGCACAATGGCAGATACAAATGCTTTCATTCATACTGCAGATTCACCACTGTGCAGGAAAGATCTTACAGAGCCAAAGGACGAGCGTGGTTCTGGAGCCCCCTTATTTAAAGTACTGCTACGGAAGAAACTGCGGTCTCTTCTTAAGTCACTGCTTAAAGATTTTTTTGTTAATTGCCACCAAAAAAAGTACCAAATTGATCCATGAAGCAGGGTTCAAACCCCACATCTGTTGTCTCTGAGGTATGTCCCTCACCACTAGATCTGCTTTATAAATGAGATGCCCTCTCCTGCTCCTCTGCCCTAGGTAATCATGACGGCTTTGCTCCTTCCTGTGGAGTAGAATCATAGAACGGTTTAGGTTGGAAGTGACCTTAAAGATCATCTAGTTCCACCCCCCTGCCCTGGGCAGGGACACCTCCCACCAGACCAGGTTGCTCCAAGCCCCGTCCAACCTGGCCTTGAACCCCTCCAGGGATGGGGCAGCCACAGCTTCTCTGGGCAACCTGGGCCAGGGGCTCACCAGGTTGAGCCAAGAATTTCTGTCTAATACCTCATCTCAATCTCCCCTCTTCCAGTTTAAAACCATTCCCCCTCGTCCTGGCGCTCCACTCCCTGCTCCAGAGTCCCTCCCCAGCTTTCCTGGGGCCCCTTTAGGCACCGCGGCTGCTGGGAAGGAGCGTGTAGCGCTCAGGGTCATCCTGTCTCAGCAGGTCTGCTCCCCTGTGCAATGCAATCGCGAGTGCCCACGGAAGGGCAGCGACTTGACTTTGGTCACCCACACCCTGAACAGCAGAGTGGTTAAAATTTTAAATAAAAAGATGGTGGTACGAGCATTTCCTCATCATCTACCCTAACCCGCTCCCCCCGAGAAGTACTCATCCACTACCAAAAATGAAGAAATGTAGGTAGCTAACCTGAGGCAATGATAACAGGCTATTAATCTCTTGCTCTCGTATGGGCTTTACTGCAGTCCTGGTAGCAGGGAAACTTCAGTGTTTCCTTGGTTTGCTGCTGGCTGTCGTGAACCCTGTTATCTACATCCCCCCCGTGCCTCAGCTGGGGTTTTGGCACACAAGTAGCAAACCCAGACATCAGGTAACCTACGGCACTGCTATACCCAGATCACAGCGAGTCACATTTAAATAAAGCTCCAATACCATGTCATTAGAAAAGCACTAAGAATAACTTTTTGGAGAACGTACATGTTATTCACACGAGCAATCCCACTGATTTCCCACAAATTGTTCCATATATTTCAATGGGAACAGGGGGATCTTTTTGAGCGTTGAAAGAGCCGTACTTCACTTAAAACACAGTAGGAACAATACTGTTAGCGCTTACATCTTTGTAATTTAACACAGAAAGGAAACACTTGTCAAGGTTTTGAGTGTTTCCTGTGATTTGTTTGGAGTTTAATTGCTCTCATTGTCTTCCAGGGCTGGAGCTAAGCATTCTTACAAATAAAAGTCTATGGCAAGAAACTATTAAATTCTGCTAACCAAGGAGAGCAAGTTATTTCTACCTACTTCAACTTAGCATTAGGAGTCTCACACACTTCAATAAGGCATGATATAATTTTAAATCAACAAAAAAACCTGCTCTGAAAAAGGTTGGGATAGTGTTGCCCTGCGAGAGCAGGATGAGTTTTGTATAAATGTAGAAATTTCTCCCTGTCTCTTTACCTACAATCAGCCTTTTACTTAACATTCCTGTCCTGCAAATACTAGAAATGATGGCTTTGTATTCACACCCATTGTGGCGATATCAAATGGATGATGAAAATTTATCTTCTATTAGGCGAGATGCTGAAAGATCATTTCTGCTACTTGACAGACTGGGCTCAGTGTGCACCTCCTGCTCTGTAGCTCACTTCTGCTGCTTCTTCTCTGTGCTGTTCCTTTCAGAGACCCCCTGTCCATCCTCGTTCAGGAAATCGTCGTCACGCTTCCTTTAAAGAAAGTATATTAAGCCACTAAAACAAAACCTCCAAAAAGTAAACTGTGTGCTCTTATTTTAAGTATTCCTTAGTCAGTGTTCCCTAACCTTCTCGGACCCAGGGGCAGTAATGCTGGGTCACCGAAGCAATACAGGCAATGTTGTACTCCGCTTTCTGTCAGCCCGGATCAACGTAATGGCTTCACAGGGCCACAAGCAGTTTTAAAAGATCTGTGGGCATCTTCCTTTTTTCAAGTCACAGGTTCAGGATTACTGACTATTAAAATACATCTCTGGAAGTACGATAAGATTTTTTTTTTATTTTAGCTGATTAATGATGTTTCAATAGCAGCCCAGTTTAAAGCCACATCGGTACTCAAGCTTTTATAAAAATTAACCCTTTTACGAGAAATCTCAGAGCACTTTGCCAATGTTAACAGACTTAATCTTACGCACCTTCTTCAAGAAAGTTCTGAGTTCCATTGCACACTTGGGCACACCGACAAGTGTGTGACCAATACACGTCCCCACCGCTGCAAGAGCGGTCCTGCGTAGGACAAGGTTTAACCGCAGCAACTTGAGGTCCCTGCTGCCTGCAAAAACTACCGGGCAACCTGCAAGACTGAGCTCGCGCTCGGTTCCCGGCTGCCGTGCTCCAGCCGGCTCTGCCCTCAGCTCCGCAGCCACGGCCCTCGTGAAGGTCATGCAAGTCTGCTGAAGCCCACAGTTGCATCTCCAGGCTTTCAGTTGAAAGTCTTTAATTCCAAGATTCGTTTTTTTTCCCTTCTTTGCCCTGCCATATCAGCTCCAGCATGTTACAGAGTCTGCTGTACTGTAATTGTAATCCAAGGAAAAAAACCCACGCATATTTGTGTAACTCCTATGCATTCCAAATTATAATTTATGACATCTCCAATACAATCTGCGATGCAGATACAGCCTTGAAACCATCAGCTGCCTTGCGTGTTCCGGTTGATTGGTATCCTGGTCAATAAGGAGCAAGCGCATTCCAGCTGGAAAGCAGGCATGTTTTTCTTGTGTTGTGGCTTTTCCAGATTTTTAAGAAGAGCAGTTTCTTATGCCTTATTTGATCATCTGTTATACTAAACATATTAAATACATATTAAACCTGCCTAAACCCAAATTTAATTTTAAAAAGGTGAAAAGTCTTATAATTATTTTAAATAAAATTTGCTCTATTAGAATCAGCATATGGTAGCAATTCATAAACATTTGCTGCTGTAAGACTGCACTGATTGCGATGCCCATTATGTTGCCTCACATTAAAATCACAATATATAATTCCTGTGTCACAATGATGCGGCCTCCAAGTACAAAAGCCATCAACTCAGCTTGAAGGCAAGAAATTCTTTTGGATTTTAAATTAGATTTGCAGGATTCAAATTTACTGTTGACTTAATATCAGAAGCAAATCAGAGAAAGATGGCACGCTGCAACAGCTCATAGGAGTCTCCCATGTAAAAACCCCCCCAAACTATTACGCTCTCATGGGAGCTGTTTTATCCTGCAACTTGACAAAAGACTGGCTGTTGCTGACAAAGCTCTTCCATTGTGTCATTGAAAAAAAATCTTAACAGCCAAGAGAACCAATGAGTGAAATGAGTCCCTATACGGAGGTACTGCGAGAAATTAACTTTTTTACAGATTTTTTGAGAACACCCAAACCCACGAACCCAAACCTTTGCCTTCATCTCTTATAATATTTTTACTTTATTTTTGGATTGTCAAAGGAAAATTATATGGTAAGAATGTTAAGACAATAATTGTCTGTTTTGGGGGAAGATGAAGAACAAGGGCTGCTGCGATGACTGGCAGGATACAGAGCTTCTTATAACAGTGTTATTTTAGTGAGAAGAATCGAGAAATGGTTAGTGTCTGTTGCAAGTAACACTGTTCAGCTGGAGTGAAGAATAATCGTTAAAGTCTGTGGGAGTCTGCTCAAGAACAACAGCTTCCATGCGAATGGCACAAATGTCAGGACGGCGGCAGGAAGGGGATGGTGCTGGCGAGGGGAGGAGAACCAGAACTCGGCCTCAGCCCTCTCTCCTTGGAGAGCTGCAGGGAAAAAGGTCAAGGGAAGCTGGCAGGAGAACGGGGGAAATCCCACAGCTTCCAAGGACAAAAGACTCAACAGTGACGACCGCAGCAGATCTTGATTATTTCAAGGGCTAGTTTGTCTTTACTATGAGCTTCGCATAGGTAGGTAAAAATGCACTAATCATCCCTCCCAACCCTTCCACCCACCCCAAAACACCCTCCAAAAATCCAGCAGAATTTGGGCATATTAAAAAAATCACGCCCCTTATTTAGGTGCTCAGACATAAGTTTGGGAATCTGGTCTTACGTGCTCATGTTATAAAAACGTTTGCTGAATACTTCTCTGATGAAAGCGGCTTGTATTTCAGCTTGAGATGATATCCTATTTCTGGTTTCAGAATGGCTACCATTTCTGGATTAGGATGACCTAATCCACATTGCACTTTGTAACAAAGTCAACACCAAAACCACTGCAATGCAATAACAATGAGCGAGCATTAAAAAGAAGCAGAATGTACAACACAGAATATTCTATGCTTTATGGTCGTCACTTACTTCATGGCACTTCAGCATGACCCTCCTCTGACAACAGCAGTCATGAGAGCAAATAAAAATGACAAAATGGAATGACTGAAACACTGCAAAAATTACAGACAAAGCAAGCAATCCTGTGAAACTGGCTGACAAACGGTTAACGAAATGAAATGAATCTAATGGGACAGCAGTAAACAGGAAAATCAAGGCTTGAGAATTATCCCACAAGATACTTATTTCATCACCTGCGAAATCCAGACACAATTCACAATAAACCAGATGTAGGACGAGTCCCTATGCAGGACTCACTACTAAGTTCAGTTCTGCCTTACCTGTTTGGGAAAAAATAGGAGCTTTTCCAGCTAGTCATAAAAAAAATATTCAGAGACGGGCAAAACCCCTGGCCATAGGCAGTTTCACTTTTAAAACATGCTTTGCCAACACAGTACAGGTTATTTTTCCTAGAGGACTTGATCCTGCACGGTTAAGCATTCTTCATGCTCTAAACTCCCACGCTTATAATGAGCATTTCCCACTCCCCGGAGTGACGCCCGACCTGCCCCAGAGGCCACGGCGAGGGACATTGTGCAAACCCAGCCAGAGAAACATAAGCACTGTTTGAAATAGAAATTGCTTCTCCCTTTGGCAAAGCTATTCATCATTTTGGTATGGTGATGGTGGAGAGCAGCAGCAGTTGCTGTTCATTATTCCCTCTTAGAACACTGGCACGGTGGTGGAAGGATGCTGTTTTCACTGAGGGCTGTGGTTTTTCTCCCTCGCAGCCACTGGGTCTATTCTGCGTTAATCACGCTGACATTATTCAGTTGATCTCGCAGGCTCGCACTTGATCATTATGTTGCTAAGCGACTGCTGGGTTCACAGACAGAGTGAGCACTCCTCCCTTAACCTGATAAAAACCCCTCCATTAGTCTTCTCCCCATTTCTTTTATCAACTCCATATAAAAGTCAGTAGCCTCTCAAGCGAATTTATAGCACTGCTGTATTTATAGCATCGTGGTCGATACTGCTGTTACACGTTCTGTCCTCCCTGCCCCGCTCGCTGAGAGCGGAGCATCCCCTGCCAAGCCACGGGGCTCCCCCATGCTGGGTTTTCCCATCTCTCAGACTGTGCACACCCAACTTGGGAAATGGGAATGGCGACCAAAGCTCACCACTGGGGCTTCCGACTATTTGGGTCAAACGGAGCCTAACACCTTCACCTTTTCTGTAAGGAAGGATGGGCAAAAATGGAGGAAGTGATGGCTGGATGTTGTGGCCTGACTACCTCTATCACCAGGGCTGATCTCCAAAAATTCATAAAGATGACCAAAACTGGGAGTGGGATTAGCTCCGGTCTACAACCATCCGATCAAACCCTTTAATTACACTTTTGTTAGTACAAAGTAAGCAAGCACATCCTTTCGCTTCCTCCTCTTTTTCCTTCCCCTACCAGTCTCCTTTTTCCTACCCCACGGCTGGTCACTGCCGCTGAGAAGCAGATGGTTTCCAGACAAACGTTTCCATGTTCTATTTAAAAATCTTGAAACTCAGTGTCTCCATAAGAACCACGGAAAACTATAAATACATCGTGTAAAATTATTGCTAAACCAACGTGCAGAGAAAAAAAGCAAGACTGGGGTTGTTTTTTAATGTAACAATTGAGAGAGCAATGCTGCTCAGGACTATAGAACAATCTCTTCCTAATCCTCATTTATCAAAAACATAGAAGATATTTTTATGGGTTTCTGTCGCAAGCCATTACCCAAATATCTACAATTTAATTCACCTCTATGCTACCCTAATGGGGCAACTGCCATGACTGAGCTCCAATTGTACCTCTATTGGCCATGCAGAAGTGACTCCTAGTGATATTTAGAACAGCTGCCTGGGCTATAACTCCATGTATTTCCCAATGAGCAAATATATATTTTTAATTTCCTCAGGCTGCTAGCGCTGTGAACATAACCCAGGCGAGCCTGTGAACAATGTTCCTATTTATAACACTTCCCAATACTTCTCTTTGGCTGAAGGACATGAACAGGCACACTCATTTTTTATCACTTTCCCTTTAGCAGAACTAACGAGTTGTTCTTTAATTTAGCCGAATCCCTGCTTTCCATGAGCTAAAATCCCTTGCTCCCTTTCTAATGCTACCTCACAGAAAAGGGCTACAAGCTCCACAATTGGCTGTCCGAGGCTTCACCAGTATTAGAAAAAAATCAATACATTCTAAGATTTTTAGCTTTAAAATTTAAATATTAGCTTTAGTACTTGGAATTTTGGCAAGATGGTATTCCTTGGTCATAATATTTGACAGCTTTGTAAAACACCGCGTCAGTCACGCAATTGGGCTAAAAAGGCTGTCATTTATTTAACTTTTTAAAAGATAAGGCAGGAGTAAAAGCAGTAAAAAAAAAAAAGCCTTTTTCTGGGAAGCATTTACCATGCATCTGTCGCTTTTATGCCGGCAGCTTTCAGGACAGAACTGAAATTTAATGCAGCCAGTTCAGGGTACAAACACACATAGCACAAGAAAAAGAAATCGGAGCATTTTGCCATTAGCACTTTGCTCCCTCTTTCCCACTCTTTATCAAGCCCAGAAATGAATCCCCTCTCATCCATCCCCGGGACGCGGCTCAGCTCAGAGAGAGGGGAAGGTGCCACCTTGCCCCAGGGGGGTTGGGAAGCGGGCACGGGTGCAGCCGGGCAGACACCACCCGGCAAACCACCCACCGCCGCTTTCCAAGCAGGACTCGTGAATCGACAAGTGAACGTCTCCATTTACATCTCTCTGCCTCACTCTTGTTAAGATGGAAAGGAATATGCCTGCAGCGCCTTTTAAAACATACTTTTAGTACCTGTAGGTAGTCGGGTATCTTCTGCTGTCTCTGAGTTATTACTTAGCTTAAAAAAGGAATCCTGAGTAACCTTTTCGGATCATTTTTACTATCTTCAATTCACCTAACTTTCTGGAGCTCAATTAAAAAATAAGGTAATCACGTCGGTTTTGAAAACAGAAGGAAATAAAACACAGGCCTCTTACCTTCCGTTCCCACTGGGAATTCTGTGGAGGGTCATTTTCTTCCACAGTCAAACAGCAGCCAAGAGTTTTGCTGCTCTGTGCCACTGTCAACTTGTCTTATTTATTACCTCACATCTCTTTCAATATCCTTATATCCCCAGATCCTCTCTTTAGGTTGCAAAGATGCTCATTTGGGTTTGCTTTTCAGGAAAGAAGTAGGATTTCGGCCACGTTGAAATAATGCTTTGTGTGGTTTTGTTTCCAAATTCAGTCTCGGTTTTCCATAATGAGGACTATGTAATTTGCCAAAGGTGAGTTATCATCAGAATTAAAAAAGCTAAAGGACAGAAAAGCCACTTAACTTCTAACACTGTCTAAGCCAGGTCTTTCTCTAAAATGTAACATATATGGGATTACTCTTGATTACATGATAGTTTGCTTTTCTCCAACGAACGGATATAGTAGTTTTTTCAATTATTTTCCAGTCTTTATACCTGTTTAAATGTCTTTCACGAAACGGTGTATTTCTATTTGCTTCTATTTTTCACTTTCCTCTCAGAAGTGCAGTACTTTGACATATTTAGAGTACATTGTAGTTGCTAGCCTCAGTTATTTTCTAATAAAACGGGGACGATAAAGATCTCAACTGTAACCTGGAAATAACCATCAGTTTAAATATTATACATACGAAGCTAGAGGCAACATGTTCATATGGTTTAACAAGAAAGATGATCAAGCTCTAGCAAAAATAGTATTCCTGAAAACATACGAAAAATAATATGAAATGAAACTGTCAGAGTCCTCTGCAAGGCAAGACTTATGTAAATTCAAGCTTAGCGCACGAGTATTGATTTTATGCTGGCCTGGGGTATTCTTAAATGTATAGTGTTCCCGTTGCTGTGCTAACTTTGTTTAAAGACTGTCTTCATCAGGCAGCCAGTATATATTATTCTTCTTGTACAGTTTTCATTGTATTTTTTGGGAATATTAAGGCTTTTCCTGAACAGACAACTCAATTTCTACTCCGTTTACTCAAGTGCCACTGACAGGAACTCCAGAATTTTTCTTCCATCTCTTCATTCGAAAAACTCCACACCTCCCTGGCACCAGTTTGCCCACTTCCATCTTGCAGGAAATAATACACCTACCTGACTCTGAGCCTTTTGATCACACTGCTTTCTGAATGAGCGATCAATTGCAACTAACAGAGCCACCCTTCCCCTAAAACCAAATTATCTTTATGCACGTAAAGGATGGTAGCTTTTCAAAGGCCGAGTTAGTTATTAACCAGCAGAACAATTCCAACAAAATTTACTTAGTATCTTTTTTAAAAAAACAGTCGGCACTGCATTTCTGCAAAAAACGCATTTCTATGGAGCAGCGTGGGCCAAATAATATGCAATACTTCAGTAAAAGGTAGATTTAACTGCTCTGCGTACGGCCAAACCATCCCACACCACAAAAAGCAATACCTCAGGCTCTCAATAAAACTACCAAAATCACCTTTTTTTTTCTTTTTTTTTTTTTTTTCATGAGCATGGATTTCATGATCCATGTTCCGCACAAATGTGGCTACACAATTACTTGTACATTTACCCAATGCTGTCTGGCTACTTTAAGTTACTTAAGTACCTTCCGCAAACCACTTCTATGCATACGCATTGCACTGCTGTTGGGAGAAATAAGCCGCGTCCTTGGACCTGTAAACAGCAGAGACTATTCACCAGCAAGCGTGTACAGTAGGAAGTAAGAACTTAAACCCCATAATACCGAGTGGCAGAGATGCTAAATTATTTTTTTAGTAATAACACGAATAGTGCAAAGTGATTTCAAGGAGTGAGTTTTCCAAGACAGCTTTATACTTCACGATAAAGCGGATTAGCAGAGGTGTCAGTATGAATCAAATGACATCACACAGCGAGCGTGAATTAAGCCTCGGCAAAAACACTTTTTTACCTGATTGAAGCCAAAATAAGTTATGGGACTGAAGAAAAATTAAATTATCGCCACATTTTAAAGACTTTTTTTTTTGAAGAGAAAAGTACTCCTCAAAAATAAATCTAACTCACATCAAAACAACTGAATGGTTTGCGGAAATGGTCTTTGACGTTGGAGTAAGAGTGAGAAAGCTCCTGTCCTATGGTGTAGACTACAGAAACGATGACAATGTTGGAAATTCTTCCCCTCTGTAGAACTGTCATAGACTATTCATTAAGCAAACATGTATGATAGAATACATTCTTTAATCTAGGTGATTTTCGGGGGAAATTAGCGAAGGGATGGAAAAAAATCAAGCCTTTATTACAAAATTATTTGGTTAATTACATTTACCTTGTACTGAGACTTGCGGTTTTTGTTCCAGTAGGTGACTCCAATCCTTCCCCTGGCTTTGAGGATTTCTCTCTGTTCATTTGCTGGAGTATTGAGTTCAATTCACTAATAACATTAGCCTTTGGGCCTGAGAGAATTGGGCTTTTCACCTCCGTCACATCACCCCATAGCTTAGATGTCCTTTGGGGAACAACTTTAGCCATATTGGGCTGTGCGCTGATGGGAGGTGGGGGCGGAGCGGGAGGAGGAATAACAAAGCTGTCTACAGTTTCTTCAATCAGCGCGTCCTTGTAAAGTGCATTGCTTTTGTTGATTATGGGCTTCATTTTTGGCTTAGGAGGTACTGGGGGTTTGTCCACCAGAAATGTTTGCCCATCTGCATAGACTGTACAAGTATCCACGTTCTCACCCCCTTCCGAGGATAAGGTAGAGATGCTGGACACTGTTGAGATAGTGCTGGTTGTCTCTAAGTGATGGTCACTACTACTTCGACTGTCTACCTCCTCAATCCCAGAGTCAGTGACGTTATCAAAGCTGTCAGGGGGTGGCAGAAAGGAGGCAGGCAAACAGTTTGAAAGACCCACTTGTTTTTTACTTTCTAAGGAGTTTGTTGACTGGCTGGGGGCAAATGGCGCGGGTGAAGGCGTGCCATTTTTTCTTTGCTTAATCAAGTCTGTTAGAGCCGAACCAGGAGGTGCGCGGTCGTCGGGGATATCAAAGCTGTTGGCGAACTCTAAGGGGGGTGGTAGTGGCTCAGTAAAAATAAACTCTTCATCGATATCAACCGATGCTAAGGGTGGCGGAGGGATGCGGAACGGCAAGATGACAGGGTCGTCGACAGAGCTCGCTGCTACGATGGTTTTGCAGGGAGATGCCGGTGGCTCAGACGCAGCAGGCACGTTCAGCTCACCTTCCGCTTCCTCGCTCCCCTCTGGCCTCTCCGGCGGGGAGTTTTCCGGGTTCGGTTCCATTTCAGCTCTCTTTTCCTCTTCATCTTCGGGCGTATCATCTGACTTGGCTGTGTCCACGGTATGAACCATCAACAAGCCAGCTGACTTTTGCTGCGAAGTATCCACAATGTTTATCAACATGTTTTTCTTCTCCTCAGCTTTCTTTTCTTTCCCCGCATCTGTTTCGTACTTGTTCTCGGTCTCCTGCCTTCTCAATGGGCCACGAGTGTTTTGCCTAGTGACGGTAGCAGTAACAGGAAAAGTCGTTTCAATGTTGGGTCTCAGCTTTGTATCGATGTAAAGTGGTTTATTAAGGTCAGCTTTAACAGCGTCTCCTTTGCCTGGAATCTGCTGTGTTTGTTCTTTCATGGCTCTGTCCCTGGCAGAGAGAGCGAGGGCTAGCGGTGAGTTTGGATCTAATAGCTTTCCCGTGACTGGGTGAACGTAATTATCTGAGCTGGATGCATTCGTGGACTTAGCTGCCACCGCACTGTTTTCAGTACCTTTCGTTTTGGACGAAGCGTTTAATGTCCTTGAATCACTTTGATTGCTGGGTTCACTGCTATTAAAAAGATTTTCAGGCTCTCTGGGTGCGGGAATCGGAGATGGCGACATAAGCTGTCTAAAACCATCTTCACTACTAAACATTGCTTCATCGGTAAATTTAGATTGCCTCATACGTGGTGTTGGTGGTGTTAGTTCAACGTCCTCATCTCCTAGGTCTGTGGAAAGGAAGGCTGGAGAATTACGCCTCGCTTCCAGCCTCTTTTCCCTGTCCCTCACTGCTCCGGCAATGGCTGCTGCAAACGGACTGCTGACACCTAAGCTATCGTCGGGTCGGAGTTGCCCAGGTTGCTCTGAAGACTGAGGATCGATTTCCATGCTGCTCCCTTGGCTGCTTTTCCCACTGCTGCTGGTGGACGGCTCTTTCACAATAATCGTCGGGATTGGAATAGAGCAGGTCTTTTCCGGACTGTCTTCTACGTTGGATTGTTTCACCAGCATCCCCTTCCGCCTCGCTGGTTTGGCTGGCACGTAAACTGCTTTGCTTGCAATCTTCCCAACCTCAGAATACGGGTTTTCTGGCATCTGACCCCTCTTGTTCCTGAAGTTTGCCTGAGATGCGGCGCTCCGACTGTACAGGTCTTCAGAGTCCAGAGAGTATCGGTCCAGTTCTCGTCTGAAATAGATCCCTTTGTCCCTTATCATCGTTCCCACATTCTCAGGCCTAACCAAAGAAATTTTTGCACCTGAATTCTGATTAAATGGAGGCTTAATAGTTCCATAGCTCCTTGACGTTGGGGATTTGGGAGAGTTGTACAGAGAGGGAGAAGGTGGTGGTGGTGAGGGAGGTAAGGACTGTGGTGGTGGTGGGATATCTTCAGAGGTGTCGGGCATTGAAAGACTTCTGGTAAACTTCAGCATAGGAGGAGCCAAAAACTGCCGTTCTTCCTCTGTTATTCCTAAAAATCAGAAAGTGTATTTAAAACACAGCCTTCCACTGGGGTCCCCCCTATCGCATTATTTCTGTATCCAACCTAATACGCCAAGGTGCACTTCACATGACATGGGGCATATGCAAAATTATGAAAGAGGTCTTTTCGTTGATTCCTACCATAGGCATTCTTTCTTGTTGAACTTCCAGAGACCCAGATGCCAGAGTTAAAAAAGATGCTACAGAATTTTAATTAAACCGATCATTGATGTGTAGGCAAATGTTTTGGTTTTATGTATCATCAAGGTAGCTGTAGAGAAGCACATTTCCTTCGAAAATTATTGAACAGGGAAGACATTCTGTGCAGAAAAGTAGCTTATGCCTTGCTCCAGCACTCTAAAAACGCATATAACAATGCAACTCAGAAACCTAATGAATTTTAAAGATGCATTGGAAACTTAGCAAAGGGACCATGAAGATTCTATTGGGGAAAAAAAATCAGACTGTTTCATTTCAAAAGATGACATTATATTATTACAAATGCAGCTTTTAACATAAATAAACTGGATAATATTGGGCTAATTCAGATGCTAATTTTACATCAGCATAATGTGTTTCTAAATTGATAAATATAACTACTAAGATTACTACCAAGAACAAAGCAAGCCCAAATTTGGTCTGCTCTTTTTTTCTTTTTTTCCTACAATCATCTATTGTCATCATTTGGAATGAAAAAGAAGCTAATTTTATTCCATTTGATCAATAGGGATTCCTTCATAAACTCCATCGCATTACAACGCTTTTGCCTCAATAACAAAATAAAACGAATCGCATTTTGCCCCATGTAATGCATGGCAAAGGGCTTGTACTCAGCTTTTTTTTCCCCTTCTCACCGCCCTTCCTTGTTAGAGGGAACATTCTACAGAAAGGAGTTAAATTCCATAATACTTGCCTACTGCCATCAAAGCAGAATGTGGAAATTATATCATCTTACACACAAACTTCTTTTCTCATGAACTTTGTATAAAAATTAAACAGCCATTCACTGAGGTAAAGAGGTTGGAGAAATACGCTTTAAGAAAGAAGCAAAGTTACTAAAAATATGCGATCAATGCACAAGCAAACTATACATGAGAAGCATTTTACCTATAGATTTTTGTCTTCTCATTGTACCCCGAGGTATACCCAGAAAAGGACCTTGAGGACTCCCTGGTACAGTGGGCGTCATCACAGCAATACCCTGTCTCTCATACATGGACTACAAAAAAGCAAACAAAAAACCCCACAAGCATTAAAGCATGCAAGTCTTTCTCTCACACGTAAATAACTCTTCTGTCATATCTGTTTATCCGCTATCATTTTTACTTAGCATTGTTATGGAAAATAACAAACTTGGTATTATTCTGAAAAGAAAGGGATGACTGGGCTTTGTTTATATGTTATGAAAATGGCAACAGCTGCAAGCGGAGTTCGTTGAAATAATTTACAAGGCAATATGTTAACTTTTTAGCACATTTTGCGTGCTGCAAGAAAAAGGAAGCGTCTTGTTTCATTCACTAGCCCCACGCTGCATAGGTATTAGCGTTCCCTCCGCACCAAGCCGGATGCTCTCTTCGCTTCTGAAGCGCAGCCCCGCTCTCGCACAGACTCGAGGTGTCTTGTACAAGGTTACGCTGGCAGCCAGCATCTCAGCTAGGAACGGAGGAACGCCACCTGAATCCCAACGCACTCCACTGTCCCTCCTTCTTGTAGGTCATTGCAAAGCTATTTGTTTTCTGCCTCTTAGAATAGCCTTAATTTCCTTCCATCCCAAGCTGCTGAGAACAGCAAAGTGCTTGTATCAGGACTGATGCTCTTCCGGAGGCACGGGTAATGGAAAAAATACATCTAAAATGCAATAAAAACAATTATTTTTTTCACATGTGAAGATCTGTAAGAGCAAATTGTGCAATTGAGTAATCCAATTTCAAAGTTCTGGAGTTTAAATTTTTAATATGTGCTATAGTATTAATGTCAATTCTTCCCTTACAAATCATCATGTATTATTTAATCAAGGTATTATATATGCCATTAGGAGGAATAAAAAACCTGCAGAAGGAGAAACCTTCACCTTAGTGGAAATGGTGTGGCTGCTCTAACTCCGGTGCTGAAGCTGCACTGGCATACCTTGACTTTCAGCGCAGTTTTTTAACTTGGGTTTAGTGTTGCACTGACACCTTCCAGTTCAGAACTTACTGGCATCTCAGCAGCTCAGATTACAGGCAGAACAAGTGCACATCTGTTTGAGTAACACTGGGGTAGCAATGTTGCTGATGTGTCGGTCTCAAAATAAATGTAAGGATATAATGAGAAAAGGTTTCTAGGGGTACGCGAACACTTCTGTTAAAAAACTATTATTAGAAATACAGAGTAGGTCACGCCCTTAATACGATAAGAAAAGCAGAATGAGTATCTAAAGCAATGCTTGTAAATTGGGTTGTGCTGTAAGCCTTGCCCGCTGCCAAAAGACCCCCTCCAATCAGTTTCAGAAGTGAAAGCAGAACTTCATAGCTACCACTCACATTCATATCTGTAGCTGAGGGAAAACATCTACTAGAAGGCCGCTGTTTAATAGTTGCCACTCTTGAGTCCACAGTTGCATTGTCTGCAATTCTTGATGGCTTGGAAACTGGTACTATTTCATCCACCTTATCTGTAATATAAAAGTATTCAGTAAAATAAATATCATTTGTCCAAAAACTGAAAATGTAAGTATTGCAAGGTCAAAGGAAGAGATTTACTTTTCAAAAAAATGCAAAGAAAAAGTTTTTTTGGCATTTTTAACAAGGCAACGCTTGAGCATCATAAGTCGTGCAAGCCGAGCACTTTTTATTGCTGCTACATAACATGCATGCTTTAGTTTTAAGCCTGCATGCATTTAATGTTTACTTAGTGTGACTCGAAAAACAATCCTCTTCTTCAAACCTTCAAAATGTGAAGGGAGAATATCTATATAGAAATGGAAAGAAGACCTTTAGAAATAATGAATCTGTACAGCACTGTTTCAAATAGAGATAAGCTGACTGTACTTAGTCATCAGAATTTCAGTGATATTTTGGACAATAACAAGTACTCCAGAAGTGCTCTTTTATGCCTATTCTCCTGAAGTAATCACATCCTAATTTATTCACACTCTTGGATTACCAGATTAGCATTAGTAACTGCATCGTTTGTTTAAATGAAACTTTTATATGTATTTTATATTTTAATAACTGCCCGGTCTGGGAATGTATTTAGTTGTGGTCAGAAACAGACCAAATAGGCAAAGTCCAAATCTGAACAAGAACTTCAACGTTTGGACATGGGATTCTGAGCTACCGTATGATGTGATCATAAAATGTAGGGAAAACTTTACTCAAGATCTGCCAAAGTTTAGCGTGTTAGTTTTAGCCCCGTCTCCAACTTGGTCACAAGCAGGGTTCATGAGTATTTAATATATAACGTCACTCCCTCAGACTGAAGACCTCGAAGTACCATATAATCAACTAATTCCAGCCTGACAGCTCCTTTACTGCCACTTCTACTGCTACGAAACTAAGGCATGGAGAAATTAACTGACCAGCCTAAGCCAGCAGGATAGTTTGATTTTTGAACCTGTGCTAGAATCCAAACTCAAATCATGCTGACAGGTTTCCTTACTGCGCCTTCCGCTGCATTTGCTTTCCTAAGAAAGCACAGACTGCACTCTATCATGTTAATTTAGTGTCTTTTCCTTTGAAGTTTCACCAAAGCAAGGATTAGTTATGTAGCCTGTGGTATTTATGTGAGTGAAATACCTTAGCCTGGTTCCTAGGCTTCCACAACGTGAGTCAGAGCAACGTTACTTTTCAGCAATTAGATCCATCTCCCAAATGATTATTTGCTTCAGCAAACAAGGAGAGCTACTTCATTAGGATACTACAGACTTTAAAACCCCAGGTTTCTGGTGGTCTAGAGACGGTGTTACTGTGCCAAGTACCAGACGTGGGGATTTAAGTTTTACCTCTCACTGGAGAGCAGCGCACCCGGGGCCCTGGATATGGATATGGATGGGAATAAGGCAGGAGGAAAAGAGCTTTTGATCCCTCTAAACAGTAGATCTGGCTGATGCAAGGATGATATTTTAAATGGGAGAAGAAGAGAGGGAAGAACTTTTAGCCTTCTGGTTAGGAAGAAGGTTGTCCTAGAAGTGGATATTTCAGTGTCACAGAGGGTCAGGGAGCAGGCAGGAAAGGGAAGGCTGAGCAGAACCAGTAAGCTGAACACTGCTGAAAACTGTCTCACAAGAGTGGTGTTGCTGTTTCTTTTCAATGGAAGTTAGCATTCAATTCTTTTCATTGGTCTGCTTTATTTTTTGTGTGTTTTAAATCATCCAGTGGAAGGAGAAAAGGAAAAAAAATTCTTAAAAACATCACACGTATTCAAAACTCAAACAAACTTCAAGTCACATTTCATAAGACTTTGTAATACAAACTGTGAACTTCTGAAAGAAAAACAGCTGCGCTTCTGCCCAGCAAAAGGCATCAGAAAGCAATGGTGTAACCATGAACATTTGACCTATACAGCAAAAATATGGCTAGACTGTAGAATCGTACTCAGGGGATCTATCGCCAAGAGCTTCAACTGGGCAGAGATTTCCAGTTAAGTCTCTCCCACCCTTTTTTATCATCCCAGAAGCCAAACAATTGGTCTTTGGGATACAGAAAGAAGGAAGCTTTGGAAACTGAAGCACTAGGTACTCAAAATCTGTAAATAAGAAATGTAAATATACCACGTAAGAACTGATCCCCTTTATTTTTAACAGACACATGTAACCATATACCCATTCAGACAACAAAAAGCTACAGGGAAAGAGTGATGAGGCTATGACAGACACTTGAAAAGCATGAAAATATTCGTTTGGGGATGAAACATACATTACCCTCCAACTGCACTGATTTTGCTAGACAATACTAGAAGTCAGATCCTAATTTCGGATCTGACCAAAATATCAGTTGGTACCAGCCCTTAACACCATTTACTATTTCCAGTCAGAAAAAACCCACTTTGCTTCGTGTAAGTTTATTGCAGGTTTCTTGTCTGTAGACAGGTTCTCAGTCCTTCGCACCCTACAGCTGCTCCCATTCAAGTGGTGCTTGTGCCTTGCCAAGTCTAGCTAAAGCACGCAGAAATGGGAGAGCGGAGCAGGTTAAAGCTTGAGCTGCTTTGCAAGGAACTCTTTAGAGGTTCCTCGCGTTGTACTTCCAACGGCAGCACTGCTACATCTGCGCGGCTTCTTCTTTTGCCCTCCTGCCTCGGATCAGAAAGCAAAGGTAGAGTGGAGGTTGTCATTTTAAAACTACGACAAAAAAAAAAAAAAAAATCTGTGAAGCTGCAGCGGCAGCCAGCATGTGGAACGAGATTTATTCTAAATGGCAGCAGCTACATGGCGGGTCCTGCAGAATACGTCAAAATCTTAGCGTCTGGCCGCAACTGCACCACACTTCTGAAGTGAAAGCACTATGTAAAATAAAAACATCCTCACTGTATTGTCAAACGTGCTCGTTAGGCCAAGAAAATTAACTGGCTGAATTGTATTTAGCTTCATTCAAACTCATCCCAAAGAAATAAGACGTAAGCACATTGGGACAAACTTTCACCTGCCTTTGCCTTTAACTAGGCTGTTCATATCCACCGTACCAGCGTGCAAACCATGAATGCACCAGAAACACATGTTCAAAAGGCCGCACGTACTGGAAGTAATTTGTCAGGCTTACTAATCGGCTTCTCTCCCAACCTCCTTAAATACTCTGCAGCATGCATTTCTCGTACCAACGAGAGGGGAATCTTACAAGCTCACGGTGGAAAGTCTCCAAGGATACCTTTACGAACAGTTTTAACAGAAGAGATATAAAAAAGCCACAGAATGGGCGCAAAAAATTTGCGCCCGGTGTGAGGTGTGTCGATAGTGTGGCCAAAGAAGCACGCCTCCAGTGGTACTCTTAAAAGGAACGCAGCTGGATGTAGGTGGAAGGGAAGAAATATTCTGTAGTGGGAAAAAAAGCCTACACTGGAGGTTGGCCATGCCAGCTGCATTTCATCGTTAAACCGGTCATTTAGCAAAGTACAGCCACAAGCACGCACGCACACACACGTATAAGGGAGCAATTTGTGGCTGACTGGTAGAGTAACAAAATACTATCATCTGCTTTATTTTGAATAACTTCAGTCTCGCAGAAAGACAGGGAACAAGAGTCTATGGCTCACTGGACAGAGAGCGCAGCTCAGTTGACGTCATGGAAGAGGATTTTTAGGCCTACAGTTATTCTCTAGTATTTGCCAGAGGAGGAGTTCATCACTGCTTTGCCACATAAACTCTTCTGAACCTTTACGAGAAGTTACAACGGTATCTTGAGAGTCAAACACAGGAGCCATGCTACACCTGTGATAATTAGTTCCCACCGCTCAAGGGGCTCCTGGTAACAGCATCCTTTCGGAGAACTGTCAGGGATACCACATGTATAAGCCAGTCTGATGCCTCTGCATGCATATAGCAATTTGAGTGCCACTATATTAAATTCCCCCGAGAGAGGCAGCACCAACAGATATAAAATAATTTATTGCCAAGTGCGTTTCCATCTGCCCTGTGGGTTACCAATTGCACCCCTGCTCTGCTCAGGGTGCCAGCCCTCAGGAAATTACATGGCCTAAAGGCACAGAAAGTAGTTGCATTTTATCAACGTGTAGGTTGTCTCTGATGAAAAGCTCTTAATCACAGACATAGTAGCACAGTACCCAACAGCATGTCATGACTTTTACATTCTCAAGAGGTCTGGCTGCTAGGCAAGTTGCTTTTTTTGTCTTTTTCTTAAATAATTAATATCTGTGATAATTAGAGGGGACAGTCTCCTCCTAATAGATTGGTTGCAGGAGATGGCTCTTATCCCCGTAGAACACATTGCTTAGTCACTCCTGGTTCAAATCCCCAGACTCTCTCAGAGGAAAAATTATAATGCTGCCCATCAAACCACCAGATCCATCATAAAAGGAACTTTGAAAATGAGAGTCAGGTGCCTAGATAGATCTGGTGGCACGTCACTATACAGGCCCCAAAAGAGAAATATGAGGTATGATCCTGGCAACATTACTTATTGTACGACATAGCCAAGACATGTGGATTAGCTCCACCGAGGGTCTTAGAAAGTGAGCTGGTCAGACCCACAGAGGATAAGAATGATCATGATCCGATACAGGCTAACCCCAACACCTCAGGCTGGCATGCCAGAAACACCAGGCAAAGACTGATCGAACACAGTTTTGGAGGCGAGTATTGCCAAAACCTGTATACTTACCACCAAGTCCAGAACGCTTGCTCAGAGGGGATGGGATAATGGAGAAAGAAAACTCAAAAAACAGCTGCCTCAAGAAATGACTTGTATTTGTAAGAAAAGCAATGAATGCCTGGCACAGAGTAAAAAAATGCTCGTATGAAGTTAAAGTGAAAGAACAGAGGCAAATGTTCTTCAAATACCAGCAGCACACATCGTTAACAGTGCAAATATAAACTACAAAATGTTAGACTAATCTAGTCAGCCAGAATACAATGTTAGCCAATGTAGGAAATGGTTGAATTCTGCCACTGATGGCCTTATGGCTAAGAATTAAAAGGACAGGCACATTAAAAAAAACCCTAAAAATCCTATGGTGTGGTTATTTTTTCTTCCCTCCCCCTTTTGCCTGGCGTGTAGGCATGGGCAACGAGGCCCTCTCGGTTATGGCTCTCTGCAGCCGGCCACTGCGACAAGGCAGCGTGGCCTGCGGTGGTTCTCGAGAGTCGCTCGTCCCTTCGGCCCCTGGTAAGCACACAGTGGAGGATGCCACTGCGTCCTCACCAGTCCATGTCGAGGCACAGGTTAACTCGACATGAGGGGTGGCTCTTTGGGAGATGCGCGTTTCAAGGACCTGCGTCCTTGGCTGCTTGAGGAAAGCTAAAATCTCTGACAGGTAGTTATGGATGGCTCTTGTGGAGGTAGCCACAATGCCCAGCTGCAGCTCCATACGGCCCATGGACTGTGACATGAGACCCATGGACTGTGCATGCTCCCTCTTGATATTTTCCAGCAGCTGCACAATCCTACTGTTGGTTTCCATCAACAGCTTCTCTCCCTCTGTTAGCTGGGGCTGCCCTCTCCAACCCCGATCCCTAGGGACAGGCTCAACACCGCGGTGCTCTTCATTCATTTCATCATTTCCCTCCTCCTCAGGAGAGTCACTTTCAAACTGAGGAGTCCTACTGAGTGACTGATCCCCGGGAGACTGTATGTCCATGGTACACTCCGGAGTCCGCGCTGGCGTTTGAAATCCCTCAAAATCCTCCCCAACGTTGCTGTGCGTTTCAGACGAGGACAACGGCCACTGCCAGCTCTCTGTGGTCCTGGCCGGTGAGTCTTCGTCAGAGGCAGGCACCGAAGATTCCTGTTCTTCGGCCGGCGTGGACGGCGAGCTCCCTCGGTGACGGCTGGCTTGCCCCGAGGATCCAGGAACCTCCCCATCTTGTTCCCCAGTGACATCTGGCAATCAAATAGAGGAGCAACAACCACTGTATCTGAGGCCAGGCAGATGGAGGTATCTACATGCATTGGACAACACATAGAAAGAAGCCAGTTGGGAAGCCAGAGTGTATGTGTTTGGGCAAACGGAAGGGCGGACTAAAGTTTAGTGACTGCATTGGGCACGTAGCAGTTGACGTTATTAACCGCTTTTTGGTACAAATGCACGCTGTCCTGTACCCATAACACACACAGCCATGCTGCATCCCAAGGCAGGAACTACCAATTCACCTCATCGTGACTGTGACAGGAAATGTCAGTGAACCTAGCAAAAAGCTCACCTATGCACTGCAGTGGTGTCAGTCAGAAATCCCTGGGACGAGCTCAGGGCCAAGTGTCCAATTGAGCTTCCTGGGGTGCCAGATGTGCTCCACCACTGGCTGAGGGCAGCCCTTTGTTGTTCTGAAGCACTGCTGGCTATCTTCGCTTTTGTCCGACGTCTCACGTCACCCCCCCGCCCCCAGTGCGCTCTCTCCCACATCACTGCTGCAGCGTGACGGTGGCCGTCCACAGCATTTATCCCGCGAGCAATGCCCTCCCCAACATTGGCCGGATTTTCTGGTTCTTTTCTCCAAACGGTAGGTAACGCTATCTGAGGGCATTGCTCGCCAGGATCTCATCGCCTTCTCAAAATAAACTTAATTTTGCCCTCCCCTGGCTACCTCTTCCCTTGCCCGAGGGCACAGGGTGGGAATCTGGGTGCAAGTGCTTCCCTGCGGCAGCTTAGTGTGCAAAGAGGCATTGTTACAGATGTTAACGAGGAGGAAATGACACATGTGCTTACTCTGAATCCTCCCCTACGTAAAATGCACTCCCAAAGGCCAGAAATCGCTAAGCTTTTTGCACCCACAGCGATCACTGGCTCACAGTAGAGCGCGATCTGCCCAGCACCGTTCTTCATTACATGAGTCAGCGGCCGTTAACTCTCACCCTTTCCATGCTTCAGATAAAAAAAACGAGTCCCCTTTGGGGTTTTTCTGGGGACAATTTGGTCATCAGAAATTAATCTGGGGCGGTCTGGCTAACATGTCGCAGTAGGGTAGCCCAAAGAGCCTGCATTCCTCACGCTCAGGCAAGGGACCCGTGAGAGAAGAGCTGCTGTGGGTAAGACTGTGACCTGGACAGTGGCGAGCTGGCCGTGCTGCTCGCGCTACAGGGGGCTGAATGCCAGAGCATCCCAGTCTTGAAAAATGTTATTCTCTAAAGGATTCATTTCTGCTCTTTGAAATACTCGATATGCTGCTCTTCAGACCTCCGTTGGAAGCCGTAAGCTTACATCTGGGAGGTGCTGCTGAGGTCATGTTAAGTGATACTTCTGGTTCTGTTTATGACTCGGGGCTTTTATTTTGTTTGATTTTTTATTTTTTTTTTTTTTATTCTATATGGTTTTAAACGAAAGCTCCTTCTGACAGACCCAAGCATCCCTCCTCCTATATATCAGTCCCTGTCTACCCTAATGTGGCACTCATCATTTCTACACCCAAGCGCCTCCAATATTGTACTGCTCTAAATGGGATTCTGTGTGGCTTAATATAATTATGATTTTTTAAAATGCTAAAATAATGGATATTATTGGTGCATTTAGCATATTCACTACTTCAAAGTATTCACATTCAAAGTATTCACATTCTCTCTGTGTCTGGCTGGACTGTCCAGTTGCATGTTTTATGGAAAGTGAGGATGAGATTGTATTTGTAAAAAGGCATGAGCTCCTTATGAAAATGAACTTTAGGGACAAACTGTCATGCAATCATTGGCTCTTCCACTCCATGGAGATTTGAAAGGGACAGCGTATCAACCTAACCGTAATAACTGCTTCTTCCTTTGCAATTCTTCTCCCCCTTTGCCTAATACAGCCGTAGCTGCAATCCTTCATTAACAAACCTCTCTTAACAACTACAGTGTAAGGACCATGAAATTACTTCTCAGCATTTTCCTATTTGAGTACACATGAAAAAAAGAACAAAAAAACCAGGGGACCTATTTTTACCACACATAGCAAACACACATTTCAGTTAAATTCTATGGAATCGGAGAAAGATACGGGATCATATATATTCATTCTGGTAGAGCCACTGGTCATACAAAATGTCTATTTCTTTTGACATGTCATCAGAAAATTCCCCGTATTTGAAAACAAATGTTCTAAACAGAGCCCACTTAGCAACTGGTAAGTAATAGAAGCAAACTAAATTAAAAGTCAAAAACTGAAGCAAAACAAAATAAAAAAACTCCAAACCTCACATTAATTTATGAGTATTTCTGTAAATAGTATCACTGAGTTTAGTTTGTTCAGATTCAGGGGGATCATAACACTTTTGTTATTTGTGCATGTTTAGACACTTGCCAGAGGCTTGTGAAGAAAAGTTGCTCTGAAAAAGCATAATAAATTTTTGCAAAGTTCCTAATTCTCTATGAAAATTTACCACTTTTTATCCTCCTACTCATTATTTTCAGCCTCTCAGAGCTGAAAGAACAGCATCTGGCTTAGGTGGCCAATAGCACAAATGACAAAGAGTACAAGCAAACAGTCACGGGCAGAAAGTTAATTGTGGAAACTACTGGCGAATACTTATGAATAATGAATACATTCACAGGTTTTAGGATAGTTTGTTAACTTGACTAGCAATGAAAAGGAGGAATATTCATAACTGTTATTATTCGTAACAAAGTGTTCATCAGCTCTAGTAACTCCGGTTTCTGGAAGCTTTGTGAAGCATCGACGTGGGGCATGGGGAAACCGAGGGTGCGTTGCAGGCATGGCCTTACACAAGCTTTAGGTCACTGCGGAGCAATCGTGGGTAAACTGCCTGAAGGTCAATGGCTGACGCCACCTTGATGAACGTGTCAGTCTCTGCCCAATAAATCCATTCCTTGATGACCAAAGGTCGCCCTAAATTGAGACCGGATCTTGGTAAGATGATTGCACCAGCGGCTAGGTTGGTGCGGCGGAAAAAGCGCGGCAGTTACAGTAGGGGCACTGGAAAACTGGGTTTGGCCAGAAAACTGTCCTTAGCGGCCAGAGAAGAGGCTGACTGCTTCAAACAGCTGCCGGCAGTAGGGTTAAAGCTGGCTGAAAGAGTTACCTCAACTGTCTTTACCTCATTTCCTTGGCAAAGGGGTGACTTTCAAAAAAAAAAAAGAGAGAGAGAGAGGGCATTAAGATGGTCAAGTCAGAACTGGCAACGGGCCAAACGTGGTTGATCTCAGTTGGCTGTTAATTGGCTTTAAAAAAAATCTCTCCCTTTTAAAACCAAGCTTTAAATATAGCTAAAGAAGCACAGCTAGCTTCTTTAGGTGTGAAGCAAAGGGAAGAGGTCAGATTCTCCGATCTTTCTAGTTGTTTCCACCTTACACACCATTCCTACGTGCAGCATTTTGCTCACAGTGATATATGCGACTTACAGGCAAAATAGGTCACTTATGTCTTTTATAGATAGCTTTACATTTATACCTAGTGATACCAGCCAACAAACTGGCAGTCTTCAAAGTTGTGACTTGCTTCATGTTCCTAACCTCATGTCCCTTGCTCTGACAGGGCATGACTCCCATTTTGATCCTTAAATGACCAAGTAAGGGAATCAGAAAGGAGCACGCATATGGGCTAAAGGAAGTATAAATATCTGGAATTCAGTGGCCCACTGCACTTTAACTTTAGTGTGTGATCACTGCGAGTACTATGCAGCTATTTCCAACAGTCACACGGGACTCACAGGTTTCTGAAGCCTGCTTCTTGTTTTACCTCGCTGACTGTGTTGCGTTTAAAGAAAAAGAAAATGAGATCTGTTATTAAAGTGGTCCATGTAATAGTAACTAGTGAACCTTCATCAAAGTCCTGGCTATCTTCCTTTCTTTCCTGTTAGACAGGTCCTCTGTTTCTGCAGCGAAGCCCGTAGCTGGCTGCCTGTTTGCGCTGGGCTGATACGGAGCTTGGGCTGATGTGGTAGATCAGCAATTGCTCCTGGTGGCGAGAGGAGAACTGCTCCGTCTTTTCTGCCTGCAGGGGTGACCTGTGGTTTGCCCCGTCCTGTTCTGAGCATGGTGATTGGAAGCCAGGATTATTCCAGCCTTTAGGTTCATGAATACGTCCAACATTTTGGAGCACCGCTATACCGTGCTGTCTCTTTGCACCACAACAATCATTACCAGTGAGAGTCCTTTAAGTTGGCTATTAGACGTATTTAGGATTGTAGCAATTACCAGGTTGAAATACACAGAGAACTGAGCAGTCGATTCAGCTGTAGGGATAAAGGACTGAGACAGAGGCCAAGAACAGAGCAAGGCTTTGGATATAGACAAACTTTAGAGACATCAGAGGAATTTCTTTAACTTTTGTTCACTGAAGAACATTTGAGATTTATGCCTGTGTTGCGCCTTACCTGCCACTTGGACTGGCAGTTGATCCCTCCCCTGAGATGTGCTGCTCTTTAAGAATCCCTCCTTTTGAAATCCCACCATTTCTGTTTCACCTCTGCTACTGGATCGTTGCCTTTTCCATTATCTTTCCTTTTCAGATTCCCCACCAGTGGAGCTGGACGTGAGGGGTGGGGTACCGTCTTCCTGCTGACAGGTAGGTGGAGATGTTCCTTGGCCACACCAAGTGGGCCAGGAGCTCAACAACAGCGGTAACACGGTTGGGGAGCTTCCTGGGACCTGCCTCTGCTGCTCTGGACCTGGGCCTCTGCCTGTATCTGCATCATGCCTCCTGGGGTGGGTGCATTTTTCAAACTGCTTAGGTACCAAGGTGATAGATGCCTTGTAAATACCTAAGATAGATACAGACAGAAACTGTACCAGGCGCAATCAGTTATGCAAAACTTCATACAATGCCAATTGCACCTATATGCTGTATTTCACCCACCTTTTCTAGCATCTGCAGCCAACCACAGTCAAATATTTGGCACATGTATTTTTCCTTTTGAAAAGTGATGGGAACACAGGACATTCATTCTTCCTTGGTGTCAACAGGTCTAGGCACATAACCCTTAATGTCAGGTACTGCATATGCACATATTTTGTTCCATCGCCTTCCCTAAATATGAGTTTGCAAGTTTAGTTCAATTTTTTTCAGCAGCCGATAAAATTTGTTTCCTTGTCAATAATCCGCGAAAATCAGTTATATAAGCAGTACTAAAACTAAAGGGGAAGTCTTTATGTGCTTATCAAAAACGCATAGAGATTTGTTTAAACTGCATTAAAATATGGTTGTGGTGTTGCTTTTATCTCATGGAGTAAATTTCTTTTATTTTTAACTGTAAGTAGCTTGTTTTTAGCATAAAGACCAGGAGTGATTATGCGTATAATTATTAAGTTTGCATGTCTGAAAAAAAATAAGCATCTGGAACAAGTAGGTGCGCTTATTTACATTGTATTTTAGATTTTTGTTTGCATATATATATATGCAAAACACCTTGCCCTGCTTAGTTTGTAAAAGAATAGCTGGGAAGTAACCTGATAAATGCTTCAGGGCGCATATGGGTGGGGAGAACTATGGAAAGCAGAAGTTGGGCAAACAGTACGTATTGGAATCTAGACAACGCTTTCAAAGAAGCAGATGAGCATAATTCTTTCAGCTCTCCAATACCAATGAGGTGGTAGCAGAAAGATGAGAACCTACTGATTTCAAAGGAAAGCTTGATCAGACTATGGAAGTTCATATGATAACGTTGCTTGTCATGGAAGCAATTGTACTTGACTAGATCTCTAGTGTCTCTGGGGAAAACCAGGTGGCTCCTATCTGCAGATGGTTACAAATGGATCGCCGTTACATTAGCTATGCCCACTGAAAACTAACGTCTTTCTTTTTAGCTATTCAAATAGGAACAGATGGATAAAAATTCGTCAAAGACCAAAAGGAGGTAAAGTATAACTAGGCCTTCAACATGCTGCTAATAATTTAAAGGCTAACCTTAGCTAAAGCATTGTTTCAGAGTAAAAATATTAAAGGCTAAGATTTAAATTCAAATTTGTTGTTCATGATCATATTTAGCGGAAAGAGACAACAAGTTCAGCCTACAGTTATGTCATGTAAACGTATAGTTAAAAAATATACAGAAAAGGAATGATTAGGCTAATCCTCATAAATCTGCCACCACGAGCACATTTTAATCTGGAATTGACTTCTTCCAGCCCCACCCCAAATGAACAATTTGCAGGATTGTGCTTAAATCACAATGCCAAAACCACATATGTCCCAAACTGCAAACAACAGGCAGAGAATATTACTTTAGCAGTTAGCATAATGAGGAAATAACAAAAGTGCTTTGCAATACAGTCAAAAACATAAGCCATTTGAAACACTCTCCTTCTGTGAAAATTGAGCAACAATACTTGTATGTTCTCTGGGATACTGTAAACTCTACAAAGTACACTAAAATCCAAAAAAGGGCAAATTACGTAAAATAAATCCCTAAAACATAAAAACTGTTTAGTGACTAAAATTAATCATTTAACATTGAGTATCTATAAATACCATTACATGATTTATGAAAATGATTTGTATGTATTCACAATAAAAAACTATCAAAACTTTCTTGAAAGAAAGTCTCATTTGTGTTTCTAGGGCTGAAAATATCTTCACATTAGTACATATAAGTCACATTTACATACTATAACCACACCATCAAAAGTAATTTTAAGGAAGGCAGAAAACGGATAGGTTCAAAATCTTTCTGTAGATACAATTTTCAAGTACCAGCTCTTTAACAGTATGTTCAATTAACGAAATAATTATACAGGCATTCAAAATGCACCTGCAATCCTGAAGCCTTACAATTCAGCCTACCTTGAAAGAGGAATGGTCATTGTCTAACAGTGGTTTCTGTTTAAGAACAAAAACAAAGCAGAGAATATAGTCAATACCCACTCCTACCCTGCAAGCCAGGTGGAATTTAAGTGGCAATTTGATGTTCTGTTTAAGAGACAGCATTTGAAAATTTGGCCTAGTCACAAAAGAAAGACAATCAACCGAAAGAAACCAAAAAGAACGGGGGAGGACCTAAGAAACTCGCAGCCTTCTCTGTTCTTACACTTTCTCTCACGCTTCCACACCGGGGGGAAAAACCAAACAAACTATGATGAATTATCTAAAAACATTTATTTTTAATTATATTAGGAATTAATTAACATGGGTATATGAACATTTGAAGGAAAAAAAAAAGAGAAATAGCAGCAAAGGGAGTTTTGAGATGAGGGAGGTAAATCCTTCATCTCCCTGGCTCCTGAAAAAGAGAGAGAACACATTAAAAGTGTTGAAAAAGTTTTCCACTGCCCTAACTGTTCCATGTTGGGAAACACATGCAATTTTTACTGTTCCTCAAGCACTTGTGATTTTGAATATATGGTTAGATATTCAATTAGTAATATCTGAGTATAGCAAGTGACGCTCACATATGCCAACGTATTTAATTTGTCTGTTTCAAAGTGCTACGAAACCCACATTTTCTTTAACACTTACAATTCCTTTTCCAACTTCTTTTATACCATTGTCTTGTTTGGCTGATGCAGAAAGGTTTTGAAAACCTTTTCAATTACTGTCCTGTGGTAAAGAAAAACAAGTATCACGAAAGGGCGCTACATATTCGAGAATAAGCTGATAAATTCAAAACACTACTAGTGTAAATGAGGAGAACACCCACACGGAGACTCAACTGACCTCTGCTCAGCATTCCCAGCGTTTTCAAAGCATCAGTTAAAGCTGCCCACCTCAAGCAACATAAGCCCTGGTTCGAAGAACTGTTCAGTCCTGAGAGTTACCAGTTAATTTAAGATTCTGTGCCAAAAGTTGCTAATCAGCACATTGCCAGCTAGGTGCCAATTTTTTTTTCAGTGGAAAACATAGGGTTAGCATTGTTCTCCTTGAAACATGCCAACTTCCAATACTTTTCTCTTACAAAGCGCTTTAAAAGCACATATGTTGTAGGCATAGTTCTAATCCTACACCTTCTTACACCGCTGTGGACTCCCCACAAGTTAGACTACAAGTCATGAAGCCTGTAACCTTGCTACGTCAACAAAAAGATAGGGCCCGTATTTTTTTCACACGCATACTTCACAAATTCCACCCAGAGTCACTGCTTTATGCTTGTGAAAAATGACAACCTGATGACAACCTTTATCTTAGTATTATATTGCTATCTCATTAGAATTTCAAATATGTGATGCAAATCAATTACTTACAAGGATACCCTTCAAGAATTCTTCATTAAGTCTGATGCCTTCTGCTCTCGTCTTCTCTAATACAGTGTCTGGTGAAGATCAGAAAACCTTCTTCCTACATAGAAGCACTGCGGATGCTGGGAACTATCAAAGGAGTCGACGACGTGAATGCTGTAAAAGTTGCTTTGATGGTATTTCCATTGTTTCCTGCAGACAAATCTCCATCATCAACTCCACCACAGTGAAATAAAAAAATGATTTTTGAACCTAGACGTCTTTGTGAGTGGTTTCTTCAAACACAACATAACACTGTAAGCTAAGCCGCTGTTTGGCATTCATGTATATATATTTGCTCTGCAATTTCATTGTTTCAGATGCCATTAGAATGTGCCACCTTTGAAACAATGGACAACAGGAATGGGATGAAGTGTGAATGCTTATTGCAGACAGAGCTAATAATATTTCTTTTGAATGCCATCAACTGATATTTTTCTATTCAAATGCCACTAAGACTTGATGCCAGGTAACAATATTCTGTGTTGATGATGTCACAGTTATTCTGTATCTGAGAGGTGCTACTAGCATCTAAACTCTTCAAAGGAGGAAAATCCTACATTCGTATTTGGTGCTGTAGCCCGCATCAAAACCCAAAGATCAGCAGCAACACGTAGCAAGGGATTATTTTATATTGATTACCATATCGAGTCTAAGCACAAACCACCCCCCCCCCAGCTCACAACTGACACTCGCGTGACACTGTCAAAGTAGTATTTATTAATGCAGGAGAACTATTTATTCTGTCATTCCCATTTCACTACGACAATTTAGCCTGCTGTATTCTCAATTTTGTACTTTCTCTTAGAGGATTTTTATATTATGTTTCTAAAATTAAACACTGCCCACTTTAGCTTTCACTGAAAATCCCAAATTACTCACTAAATCAAAGCCAGTTCCTGGCAGTAATAAAAGGTTAGGAGCACGAAACTTTTAAATCACGTATCTAGACATTTACAGATCTTAGTTTATGGATGTGTTCCTGAAGTATCGTATCATTTTAAAATTTTCCATCCACGGGAAGTTATCGATAAACAAGCTGAAACAAAAACTGAAGGAAAACCCCTTTAAAACCAAGCTTTTAATGAGCCACATAAACTCTTTATGAACAGAGTTAAAGGTATGATTTTAAAATATTAGTTTTGAAAGCCTAATGATACTTATTTTCTGTAGTGATGATGAAAATTATGACAAAAAATTATTTTCTTTTAATGTTTTATTTTTAGAGTATTTTCAAATCTTAGTTTTAATTTGCCACATGAATATTTTGGTTATCCTTCAGTATTAATGGGCTAACTATGCATTACCTAGAATTATATTTTAAGTACTGGCTCCAGAAAACTCCCGCTACAACTAACTGTTAGTATACACGCTGCCATAACTTCCTCATTCAATAATTCTCGAAAACCTACAAGTCACAAAAGAAAAAAGAAGCCTCTTCCCCCTCCCGGATAGCCCGCAAAATCCAGAAAGTAGTTTTACTATTGCAAACACATCCCCCTCCAAACGTACATTTTGAAGTCGGATGCTCTCTCTGAGTCAGGCAACTACTGTAAGCAGAAAGTCAGTGGCAGAGATGAAGTACAATTTACATTTTTAGTAATTCGTGCTATGTAACTGCAGTAAAATGATAGTACTGTCCATGCCATACTGCTGTGAACCTAAAGATTTTATTACCTATCTCTTTAGACACAAATGTTGTATTTTCTATCCTGAATATAAAAAATACAACCTATGTCCTTCCCTTCTCCTACCCTCCCAATGAACCAGAATCCCTCTCAAAAGACAACCAACAAAACCAGTCAAACAGAAACACAAAAGCCATTATTTCCATCTTAATGCCTCCCTCAGCCATGACCCAGAAAACTGAATTTTTGGTTGACACAAGATTCTATGATAACAAGGTAAAGATTTTTTTTTTATATGCTGCCAAAACATATTTTTCAGAAAAATACCCAGTAGCAATGGGGTTTATTCTGTCATATTCTCTGAATGGAGAATAGAAAATATCACTAGCTGGAACCTCTGTTAGCGACCTGAAAGGAGGTCAGGAAAGAGCAGAAAAATAAAGAGTGGAAAATAACCCAATTTTGTCCTGTTTAACGTTACAAGGCAAAAGCTTCCCTGTTGAGAGAAGGCACTGCCTACAGCCTAGCTTTCCTTTCCGTGACACTGAACTTTGTGGAAAAGCAGGAGGTAGACAGCTTTACCAGCTATCACCCAGGGGCTCGGGGAGGTTGGAGACTCTTCCTTGGGCCAGACGCCATGAGAACGTGTAAATGACACAAGCCCTGCTCAGGAGAGCTTACAATCTAGGAAAGCAAAAATGACATACAGGGGTATGGAAAAATACAGCTAAACACAAACAAACTTACTATACATATATATATATATATATATACAGTTACATTCATAAAAGCTATTAAAAGAGCACCACTATTTCTCTACCTGCCCCTCTGCCTAGCCATCGTTACTGAGATGACTGCTTCACAGGGATCACAGGGGAAGCGGGTCTTTAGGAGAGATTTCAAGGAGAAGGTAGTGGCCTTATGAATCAGTTCAGGGAGGGCACTTCATGCATACGGGACAGCAGGGAAGATGTTCTATTGAAAACTTAAAATTGTGCAGAGCAGCATTTCTCCAGGTCACAAGTTCAAGTGTTGTGTGCAAGATCCCTATTTCCTGAGACAGAGACGGTGTGGTTATGGGAGTAACATTTGGCCATTAAAAAGACAAGTGGAATCACTAACGTAGGACTACACTGAGGATACGTTACTGGCCACGTGTTCTCTGTGGCTGCCAGTTAGCACAGTAACTGTGAGGAGATGGTATGGAAGGGTTTGGAAAAGAGTTGGATACAAAGAAGGAAAAAAAGGCAAGATGAAGGAAAGGAGACAAAAGGAAGAAATGTGGGGAATATTTTCAAATGTAGTCTTCTGTTTGAGTTCTTAGTGTGTTTGCAATTTATTAACTAAATAACTAAAAAACATATACAATAATTAATGTACATTTGACACCATAAAATAAACTGGACCGTATGCCAACATTTACATTATGTTATTATCCTTCACTATGGAAAGGTGAGAAACAGGTTAAACAAGAGACAAAATGCTTCCCCTTACCCTTCTTCTTCCGTACTGAAGCTTGGAAATAGAAAGGGAATGAACTGTGAATCAATTCTGAAGGTAATTTTTATATGTTAAATCCTTCTCTGTCATTTTTGAGCATAAACATTTATCTTCCATCTAAGAAGTTAGTCTCTCCTTTCTAGCCTCTACTACGCATGTATCTATCAAACCACAGCAGATAAACAGCTTGGCAAAAGCACGGTTTATCAGGGTTTATACCTTAACTATAAGAAATTGCTCCCCTGCAGGTATTAGGGATACACGTACAATTTTATTCTTTTTTCTAAATTCTCTTTTAAAAACAGTAATTGGGGCAACTTATTGATATGAGGGCTTTCCAACTACGATAATCTTTGCAGATTGAAGTGGAAAGGAATCATTAGCACTCATTATCTGCCATATTTTGGATTAACTCATTAGGAAGAGAACAACTGAGATGGTCTGTTCAGTATTATGGAGAACAGAGACGCTAAAAACACGTCAATAAAACCGTAAGTAGAACTCAGAGCCAGGCAAAGGAAGCGACTGTAAAGGCTGCAAGATGTGTAATTTTTTTTTTTTTAAATAATATGTTGTTTAGCTTAGCTAGGAGAAATTACAAAAATATATACTATCCGGGAAAACACATGGGGAATTTCTATTTCTCTTTTTCTTCTATTACATAACGAGGGACATTCAATAAAATTAAAGGCATCACATTTAAAACCAATAAAAAGGAAATACATTTGTACACAGCACGTAATTAGCCTGTGGAATTCTTTGCCACGAGACATTATTGAGACCATGAGCTTCTTCGATTCAGAAAAAAGATTACACATATATATTGATGAGAACATCCACAGAGTTCGTCTATACGTACTTCCTATTTAGTTTGCACGTATACGTTATGAAACAAATGCTTATTCATTAGATAGTTTAATGGATATAAAAATGTGGGTGTTCTCATAATTCATACAGATGTCCAATATATACACATATACATATAAAAATATATGAATTATATATAAATACACACATACAATCTGTGGTTTATGTCAGAAGACAACTTTTAACTGATGATAGCGAGAACATTTTCTTTTTGGAAGCTGGTTTAGTTGTTCTGCAATTTGAGAATTCTTGTTCCTTCTGATAGTAGCCCTTTTACAGGACCAATATTAAAATAGGTAGACCACAGATGTTATTTATAACAGTAGTCATACTGTTTGATAGGGTGGCAAATGTTCGGAGTATCATGGAGCTGGTATTTACAGTCTTGTTTAGGAAGAAGACAAATTTCTGCCACGCTCTAGTATTCCTACAGCTTTATTAGGGGACATACACTTCTGGAACACGCTTCAGGACTATTCTTCAGAACAGTAAAGTCTTGCCACTGTAATATTTGCCCCATCTGGATAAAGATACGGATGGGAAACGTGCTTAAAGATTCAAGTACGTCCCATGGCTGCTAGCCACAAGAGTTGCAGTGGTTTCTGCCAGCCGATGAGCACAAACAGCAGATCAAGTACTATAACCTGAATAGGGGGTGAGAAAGCTAAAATATGTCGTCTTCATTGCAGAGGTGACCTTACTATTAATGAGCTATTTTCCCCTGGAGAAGAGTGCTGCTTCTCTCTGCTTTAAGAACAGTATCCACTATGTAAGCTTGAAAAGTAAGAGAAATAGAATACCCTCAGTTTGAATTGCAGGGGATAGTGAAGGGGGCAAAATGGTGCCTAAGTATAGCTGTCCCCTTGGGAAAGTCTGTTGGTAAGCCAGACAAGTTTTACAATCTCTTAGCACTCCATGAAAGGAAAACAAAGCAAAACACCCAAAACCAAAAAGTGGCTCCAGAAATACTCTTTTACATTTCAATCCCGGAAGAAAAATTATGGAGCATTCACAAACTGCTGAAACCTTTAGTCAGGCTCCTAAACTTCCTGGCACAGAAAAGTCAAATTTTCTGAGATCTGTTAGAGCTATATAATCAGGCTGCTTCATTTCGGTCTTCATTTGGTTGTTATACCATAGAGAAGACAGTAACCACTTCAGCATCCCTTTGTTGGTAAGAACTCCCACTGAAGCTATGTGACTTGACCACTAAAGGACTGATGGAGTCCATCTGTCCCAGAAAATATTGACTTCCAGGGAAAAAAAAGCAGCCACAAGGCTTTGATTCCTTCCAGTTGGCCCTCATGTGAGTCCATGCCAGAAAAAAAAATATGATTATAAAACGTAAGTATTTAAATCAATGTTGGATTACACGGAACATGGTTTTATTATAGGACAGACTCTATTAGTCTGCTATGAGGGATGTGGTTTGTTTTTATACCCAATTATCACTTGCTCAACACACTGTACTAGTATAATAGCTGTATATAAATATACGCTGGGCTTTTCTCTTGGTATATATGGTCCATCCGTAAGATATTTATTAGTCTAGCTGCAGAAATTCTACTTTTTAATGACCTAACAGATTAAGACCGGGAAGAAAAGAACCATTACCTTCCTCACTTCTAGCAAATACACCAAAGTTCCCAAAGAATTATGCATATCTGGAATATGGATGATCAAGCAAAGGAATCTACAATCACGTTTCTTAAAATTAGCAAATAAAAGACTGAATGCTCAATACTTTTTTATTACCAATAGTGAGAAGAATTAAATTTATATCATGCACGGAAGTCAAAGTGATATCATAATATGCACTTTTTCAGATCAGAGTCTAACGAAAACAAGTTGAAGTTGAAGCTGCTTTAACACTCTCAGCTTTTTAACAACAGCTTCTGGCAGCTTACCTTTATCCACTAATGAGAGGCCACAGAAATTTAAAATAAGACAATATTAGATTAACTGAAAATTTAGAAAGCAAAGCTAACAAAATATGATACGGCATTACGTTTTAGTAGATGTGCCAAACTTCGATGATGCATAAAATGTATCAACATTCTCTTGCGTAGCAGTAAAGGCACAAGTTTAAATAAAAATCATTCATGCAAATCATGCATATTTGAAGTCTCCAAAGATGCAGCATTCTTAAAACCTTTTCTGTTCTATATACTGTACACAGTGCAGATCCTTTTAGTCAATTTAACAAAGATACATATATATATATATATATATTTAACATTTCTACTATGTCAGCATGCTTGTCAAAAAACACTTTCTTACCAAGCTCTTCAAGCTCTGAGGTCATTGACTTAGACCGCAAGGTCAGTGCAGTGGTTGGAGCTCGCTTAGGAGGTGGTGGGGCTTTGCGTTAAACAGAAGGATATACAGTGTAAGTAAATACACATCTCTAAAACACTATATTCACCTACACAATTTCGTATTTATTTAAAAGAATACGCTACATTAAATAAGGTAATAATAAATACATACATGCCGAGGAAAAACCCCCGAGATGCTTTTCATGTACTGAATTTCTACACCCTTTCTACTTTCAGCGTAGGTTGCTTGACGCATCAGCAAGCTTTTATGTAACAGGATACATAGAAACATTTAAAGCTAAATAACTGTGCACTTCTGTTTTTCACTAGGAAAAAGACTTTCTAGAGAAAGTGCCTCACAGCAGTTGTGCCCCTCCTTCTAAGAAATGTACATGGCTAAAAATCTCCTGCAGACCAGCCAGTCTCTGCCAGAATAATTTCATTTTTGAAGAAACTTAAATCTGAGAAATACAAGAAAGACGATTCAAATTTATCTTAATAGTTATGGTGAGACTAGGGAAAACAGGCGATCCTCAGAATAAGTAAGATCTGAAAATATCAAGGCAATCATCTAGCACGGAAACTGAAATGTAGCAGGTGGTTTAGTATCCTGATAACCTGTGTTTCTGGCAGTCAGAAAGAAGCGTAACATCAGAAAAGATTACGCCAAGGTTGGTAGGAAAGTTGGAGATTTCCAGTAAACAAAAATGGCTCTGGGACACCAGGAAAAATTAAAGATTCTTAAGTGTTTTGGTCTATACTATACATCAGGCTGCACAATTTTGAAAAAAGGTGGCAAAGCAGGTCGAGGGCAAGAAAGAATGATGGAGGAAGTAGTATAGAATCGCAGAATCATAGAATGGTTTGGGTTGGAAGGGACCTTAAACATCATCGAGTTCCACCCCCCTGCCCTGGGCAGGGACACCTCCCACCAGCCCAGGTTGCTCCAAGCCCCGTCCAACCTGGCCTTGAACCCCTCCAGGGATGGGGCAGCCACAGCTTCTCTGGGCAACCTGGGCCAGGGGCTCACCACCCTCACAGCCAAGAATTTCTTCCTAGTATCTAATCTAAACCTACCTCCTTCCAGTTTGAAGCCATTATCCCTCGTCCTATCACTACATGCCCTTGTAAAAAGTCCTTCTCCAGTAGACAACATTCTTCCCATACCACCTATATCCAGTATGTCAGCGTCATCCTTTCCCTGTTAAGCTCCATCATCTTAGAGAGATTTGAATAACAGGGTGTCAGGAGAAAGCAAAAATATCGCTCAGGTTCCGTGCCAGCTATGAGGCTGCAGAAGTACTGCACAGATTAACTCTGAGGTCTGCCCTTGCCCAACACCAGAAGTGACAACAAATCTGCGAGGGCAACTGCACAAAATCCTGGATCGTTAAATGAGGCTGGGTACCTGACACTGGCCTCACCATAAAGGAGACTGATGGCAAGAAAATCCTTCCACACAATTCCTAAGATACAACAGCAATTGCCAGGTAACAAGAAAGGCCACCAACTTGCATCAAAAAGGGATAAGATTTGGAAGTGCATGTTTTTGTCAAATGACACGTTATCAATAGAAGGCTCTGGAAAGATGACAAAGAACTCGGTTTGTTTTTATAGAAGCAACTTCCCTTTGGGTTGTATACAACAGCATTTGGCCAACATGACACATCCCCAAAAGGTAGAGGTGAAAGATTTGTTTAAAATGTGTGAATAGTAATTCTATCAAGCTGAAAATAATGCAGGACCATGTTTGGAGACGGTTTACTTTAATACAGCAATTTTCCCCCCAAGGTGCTTTATTTTTAATTTTTTTTTTTTTTTTTTTGATAAGCAGTACATGTCAAGAACACTCACAGTGCAGACACAAAGTTTTATTCGTGGACAGAGAGGTAGCCCCCGGGCGCCAGCTCCTAGCCCCGCTCTTGCATTGAAGAGCCAGGCGGCTGTGAGTGACAATTCAAGAAACTGGTGGGAGGAACAGGGACTTTCAAAAATGCGATTCCTCTGTATTGAACACTCGTTAGCAGCAGCAATCTTTTCTGTTGAATGGTAATTATGAGGGTCTAATGACTTCCCAGAGTAGCTGTTACCTGAGCAAAGTCAGGGGTATCTAAGGTGAAGGAAATAGAGCAAAATCCTTTTTTTTTTTTCAGTCTTTTTTATTTGGTGAAGTTTTGGTGGTGTTTTTTTGGATGGGTGGGTGGGAAACATATTGACATTCTCAAGGGAGTAGCCCAATCTTATGATAAAAGTTAACCCATAATCTCCATTAAAATTAATATTAAAAAAACCAACCTTAGGCTGAAAAATACCCTGTCCAGTTTGTACCCAGACAATTCTTTGCCAAAGTACCTGTGGCACATGATGCTGTACTAACTTTTCTTGGAGTGGCTGCTCTCTTGCGAGCAGGCAAGTGGCAGAAAAAGCAGCTCTACGTGTTTTCTGTTTATGGGAGGAAGAGGGATTTTCCCCGGCTGGAAAAACCCCTCAACTTTGAATTCATCTAGAGGAATTTTCCCATTAAAATGTACTTTTTTTCCTACCTTAGAACTTCAATCTAAACATGTTGCTTGCTTTTCTGATTCTTACAGAGGTCCTTTCTAAAATACGTGTTTTGCAAAATTGTAAGTTCTCAATGATTTCAAGAGAAGTCAAACTAACCTCATCTCAAGTACATTTGGAATTAATTAATAAAAGATAATTTGTTCTTTGTGCTTTTTCTCTCTCACTACTGCAAGAAATTTAACTACAAGATCTTCAAACATATAAATGTATAAAGATCCATGAAGATGAAATTTCATAGGCAAGAGAATATTACCCTTTTTGTCACATATCAATGCAGAAGTCAACAGAATGAGATTACTCGAAATGAAATAACAGAAGGGTATTTCAAATTTTGAAAGTGAAATCTTTAAAGCAGAATTTATAAAACAGTAATTTCACATCCATACTCAGTTTTCGGTGGAGCAAGACGAAACGGTCTCCATTAGAAAAAGAGAAAAATATACCTTTCTTTCTAGCTGTGTCATCTGGATCAAGATTCCTGGTTACTGTGACAACCTTAAGAACTAGGTGATTGCCCCCTTGTCGAATCATGTTCACCACCTGCCTGTGGCCAACTTTCACTACATTCTCATTATTAACCTGCAAAGAAAGAAAACAGTCATTTAGATCAAAATGCAGAAAACTTCTGATCTTTCAGTTTTAAAAACAGAAGGTGGAAAGAACAGGAAGATATAGAGCTCCTAATTACTGTCTTTTAATAAAAATACATATTTAAGAAACAGCGTATAGCTGACACGGTAACAGGAAAACAAAGCCAGCTCTTCATGAAATATGCAACTAATTTTCTTATAATTACTAGTTTAAAAAAAAAAGAAAGAGTTAATGAGTTCAAGCAAATCTTTCCCTTTACACATTTTATTTCCAACAATTAGTGTGCTACAATTCTGCATTTCATACACGAACATTTTCTTAAATGATAATCATTTTTCATGACTGTATTATCCACAAACGTTTATATGCATTTTATGCTCACTTAACCAATGAGATACTAAAAAGCTTTTCTTTTTGGATCACTCAGGAACAAAGGGTTTCACTCCTGAAGTAAACTCTCATGTTCAAGAGACGTTCTTTTATTCTACGCACTCTCCTCATTTCCCAGCATTTTCCTTCTGCAAGTTTCTGGAAGGATCTAATGTCCTGGGAGCAAAGGCAACGTCACAGGAGTCCAAAGGAGTCTTTGTGGAAAAAGATGAGTTGACTCTGTGAAGCCCTGACCAGCTATTTACAGTCATGCCAATTAAACTTTAAACTGCACTGCAACATTAAACTTTAAAATGTATACTCTCTGGGTAATTCCTAGTGCTACATCATCATTTTTGCTGTATATGTCTTTCCATAATATCAATAGACACAGAAGAAAGCACAGGCATAAAAACTGTAAATAAGCATGGATAAAAGTAGTTTATTTATTCATTCAGTCTATAAGAAGTCACTAAGAGTTACCTGAAATCTGAATGATAGCAGCTTCTAAGTGCTGCATGTGCTATTTGAACATAAAAGATCTTGAGGAACGGAATCAGGGAAGAAGAGACGCTGCCAGAATAAATGCTGGGAAGTTGATCTCTATCCAAAATTCAACTGACTCAGTTATATTTCACCGAGATCACTCAGTGCCTTCCAAAATGAACAGTCATTTTCAAAGTAAGTGTTTTTAGCCTCCTTTATTTATTCTGACAGGCTGGGTATCTCACACTCTAAAGAATTTACAGTTTAGTGCAAAATCTCTCATTAAATATTATTGCCATTTAGCAGAACAACAAGCACAACCAGATCCACTCCAACTTGAAATCGTTTTTTCATTCCGGGTATCAAAGGGAAATCTTGCCTTTTTTCAGGCTTTAGCTGAGACAAAATGCATTATGATGAAATAACAGCTTGGTAAACGATATTTTTAATACACCGCTGCAGTCAAAAGTCTCAAAGTATGATCCCTGTGCTATGTCTGTAAGCTTGAGATGCTTTTTGAGATACTTTTTTAGTTTCATATACAGTGACGGAAGTGTAACACATGCTGAACATCCAGACCTGTTGAGCAGGCAAATATGAAGTTCTCTCATTCTGCAGGTGGAGGATATAAAAGAATATCGATTCGAATAGGACTGTTGCTGTTTTATTTTACACCTTCTTAGCATCTGGTACTTAATGCCAAGATATGGTATTTATTCAGCTGGACCGATGGCACCTAAATTTAACCTGTCTAAAACATTTTAGCAAATGGACTTATCCATTTACTTCCAAATTCCTTCCTGTATTAAAACCTCAACCAGGTAATTCTTTTCCACACTGAAAAATCTCCTGCAATTAAGAACTACCGAATGCATCTACTCTGTCTTTACTGGAATTACATTTTAAGGTTGGAAGCCAGTACGGATTACAATATATCCCTTAATGCTGTCAAAAAGTAGAGACCTCCAAATAAATCAAAAGTTAATATTAATCAAACACATGTACACTTCACTAGTGTAAAGTGATAAATGTGTAAAATGATAAGCAGCTTATGCAGCATACCATCTGTTCGCATCGTTATGTGCAATGAGATTTAACATTTAGAGCAAGAGCAAATATATACGACACATTTTTTAAAGCTGTCTCAGAAACAGAACCTGTAAATGACTGTTTATAGCAGCTTTGTTTAAAAGGCACAGTTACAAAAGCTGGTACCAAAAAGATTTATATTGCAAAAATAAAAATATTGATAGGAGATCTGAAGATTATTTAACTGAAAGAGTTTACAGAAATACTCGATAACGAAAGAATCACGAAATCAGCAGAGCAGCGCCTCATCTTCACTATCTTTAGCACCTCAGTGGGGAAAACTGCGGCATGATTACAAAGCAAGAACATCCGAATTGTCAATAGCTTATAAGGAACTAGGATGTCAGTGACAGATACTCTATTTCTTCTAACCTTCTTCAATATTTCATGTAGGAATGGTCATTAAACAGTAAGACACCAGAGTTCTAGCAGGTTTGCTTGATAGTTTTAGTCTGATATTATTCAGCAAAACTTTTTCAGGTGTGAATAATTTGACGAGACTGTCTCTCTGCTTCCACTTCAAGCTTTGGCAGCGGGGAGATGACTACTGCATCTCATCGAGGCTTTGTAAACAAGACGAAGAAGGTAAATTTTCATCATCAGTAAAATAGATATCTATTTCACCTATGCCAATTCATTTAATAATTGCATGTGCACTTGGTATTAAATGCAATCACATTCTTTGAAACATTAAAAAAATATTTTTGCTTTTAGTGGGAAAGTGTTTAGAAGATGTTCTGGAGTACTGTGTCCAGCTCTGGAACCCTCAGCACAAGAAGGACATGGACCTGCTGGAGCGGGTCCAGTAGAGGGCCACGAAGATGATCCAAGGGCTGGAGCCCCTCTGCTGTGAGGACAGGCTGAGAGAGTTGGGGGGTTTCAGCCTGTAGAAGAGAAGGCTCCGGGGAGACCTTCTAGTGGCCTACCAGTACCTGAAGGGGGCCTACAAGGAAGCTGGGGAGGGAGGGCAATGGTTTTAAACTAGAGCAGGGCGGGTTTAGATTAGACATTAGGAAGAAGTTCTTTACACTGAGGGTGGTGAGACACTGGCCCACGTTGCCCAGAGAGGGGGTGGAGGCCCCATCCCTGGAGACATTCAAGGCCAGGCTGGATGAGGCGCTGAGAAACCTGATCTAGTTGAAGATGTCCCTGCTCACTGCAGGGGGGTTGGACGAGATGGCCTTTAAAGGTCCCTTCCAACCCAACACATTCTATGATTCTGTGATTCTATGATTCTATAAACAGTCAAACCAGCAAAGCTGGTTTGCAGGCACAAATCTGTGTCTCTCTCTTCTTTTTCAACCCAGTCTTTCAGCATGTTTTCTGTGATCTTTCACTGCAAAACCTTAAGTTCTTTTATTCCTTTGACTCTTCCACAAAACTTTCCTGCACAGAACTTACTTTCCCCTGTCCTTCATAAAAAGTTGAAAATAGATAATAGAAAAAGATCATGTGCTCTGGCTGGTTCCATGCTACATCAATGGCAAGTGGTCATCCAAGAAGCCAAATGCAAGCAAAACTCTCCCTTGGGATCACCAACAATTTCAGTAACTCTCCTCTATCTATTCCCGACTCTCAGGAAAAGCCTCAGAATTTTGTATTCTTGAAATTCATACTTTATTATAATTTGGTTAAAACTGGGCAGTGGGATGGAAGTTACTTTGAGCACTTTAAAAGAATTTGAGAAATAATTTAGGAAATAATACAATCTTACAGACCCAAAGTCTTTAACAAATACCTAAACTGGAAGCCTGAGCTCCCTCAAGCTGAACTTACATTTTGGTTATGTATGAAACGTTCTTGAAGTGTTTAAAAGGAAGAAGACTTTTGTGAATATCAAGATTTTTCAACTGTATGTCTCAGTCCTTTTTCCACCTTGTATAATCAACGTACACAATTTTTTTTAGAGCAGTACAATGTTAAAAGGCAGGAAAATTATGTCTTAAGAGTAAGCTGGAGACAGAAATGAGAAAAATTCGCAGTAGACATTTTTTCTGGATAAAATAATTTGCTAGGAGTTTGCAATGCAGTGTCTTTCAATGTCTTAAAGTATTATCAGCCACATGGCTTATACCACGGTTTTTCAGGTACCTCATGTAACACAACCCTGTGTGAACCACCCGTTGAAAGGCTCAAATGGCACCGACCAGAGCCAAGGACAGCAGGTGAGGGACAGTGACACACAGCCTTCGTCCCCAGCTTGCAGCTAAATCTAACACAAAAGAAATGCAACCAAAGCAACGCTCATGCTTTGGTCAGTATTTAGAGGAGGTATGGATGGACTGGTTTGCAGCTATGATTGGTACATGCAGCTGGTTAATCCAGGCACTTCTGGGTACATTTAAGACACTAAATATTCGTACATGACAGCAAAAAATACTTGCCATCACCTCCCATAGTTAAGAGGTTTAATTCCTTCCTCCTAGCTGGTGGAATCAGTTATTCACATAGCTGCCACTTCACGGCTCCCTACAGCAATGCAATATACTTGAGCATAAAAACATTCAGTTCTCCAAGAAAAAAAAAGCAGTGTGCTGTGTCTCCCCTCCACCCCTCACCACTGCAACCACAGCTGACACGTCCCTGCTCCCTCCAGCACCCTCTTGGAGAACTGAAAACTTTGGGGCTTGGATTCAATGTGCTTCACAGCCGGGACTCACACCTGCTTAAAGCTCCAAACCACAGACCATGATCAATGACAACGTTCCTCTTGCACAGAGAACTTGGAACACCAACGATGAAGAGTTCTCTGTCCAACATGGCCATTTTCTCCAGAGATGATTCAAACATATGGAGTAAACCAGTGACAAAGATAACAGACAGTCATAAATCTCACTATCTTTAGTATCGAGGTCCACCATTCTGAGCATTTATAAATAGCAACATCTAAATGCCACAAAACCCAATAAAAATCATGAAACTTTATCAAGGATGAATAATGATGTGCTCTCCAAGAGCAAAACATCAATCAGGTAATCAATTTTTTTTTCTGATCTATGAATACCCATGACATCAATAAATATCTCCTGAACTTTACAAAGAAAAATATGTTCCTGTTCAGGCAACCTTATAACTCCTGATTAATATCAGAGCGAATATCCAGCGAATATGAATGGAAGGCAGTAAAGTCGTTTGATGGGTGATTTCAAGAGACGGACTCTCGCTGGAAAGGCAGGTCGCCAGGAGGAAGGCAGAAGCTGTATTTAGCAGATCTTAAATACGATGCAGTAAGAGAGAGGACTACAGCAAGACACAAGTCAGCGTAGCCACACAGATGCTGCTGAGAGGCACAGAAAATTGTAAATTGGTTGTTTCGTGTATAATTACATTCACACAGCACTAAATGATCACTACACTGCCTACAGGGCAGCTGCTATTTACTTTAGAAGCAAGGTTAGAGATAGAATTACCTTGAAATTTGTTTCCTGAAGATTAAACTTACCCCTCCACCCTCCAAATAAACATGTACTTCCACATCTTAATGAAAATGAAGGACTGTATTATTCTTCATAGTTCTTATTCCCCACAGAAGCGACAATTGGGTGGGTCCCCATTCTTTTGCCACACCGCACCCTCAGGCAGTATTTGGTTGCAAACAGACTCTGCACTGTGTAAATACATGCATTTAGTTTACTTACATGGGCAGATTTAGGACAGGAAAGAACAAATGCTGTGATTTAAAAATGTAGATTTTTTGGAAAGTGTTAATGAGTATCCTAGAGACGTTGGGGTAGATTTTATGGATATTGGGACAGCCTGCAGAAAAGCATTTTTTTCTGAAATGTATAACTACGCAATGGGTTNATAAAATAAAATAAAATAAAATAAAATAAAATAAAATAAAATAAAATAAAAATAAAGTAAAATAACCTGCATATTGTAGGATAGCAGATGCATGAGCTGGAACATATTCACCAGAGCAGCCTTCCCGTAGGAAGGTGCAAAAGAAAAAACACTAGCAGAGAAATAGACCTTTGCAGAGTTTGTTCTATTAATAAAAAAAAAAAATAATTAAATCTTTATTTCTTAAATGCATCATCCCAATCCTTCCGTTATCTAAACATTCTCTCGGTGGAAAACGTAGTCAATCATTTTCAACAGTAATTAGGAAGACAAAACAAATCATTCTGCTCAGAATGACCATTGCTGCAATGGTGAATAAATTCACCTTGCAGTTGTGAATGCACGTTCTGTCAAAATAAGCTTCTCAGCAGCTCATCCTATCCTCTCAACCACTTGAGAACACCACGAGACCCCCAAACCTGTTACACACACTTACAAACCCCTGCCTACACACGTTTAAGAAATCCACCATTTTTTGTAAATACTTCACACACGCTAACCCAATTACAATTTGCACCTGCAAAATAAATAGCACACAAGGCATTTTGTAGGCTCAAATTATACTTTTGCACTTCCAGTAACTACCCAGTTGCGCACGTATCACTGTGTAAGCATGTCATAAACTCGTATGAATTTCCCGTCTGTGACATATTCTTATTCTGTAGCCTAAAATGCGAGACAAAGAAAGACACAGTGACCCAGACAACCTTTGGGAAGCTCATTCTACCTGCAGTTAACCCGGGGCTCAGCCGCAAGACTCCGTCGTCCACTGAAAACCAGCAACCAGTTGCGGTGTCTGTGGTTGTCCTGGATTTCAACTCTTTGTGATGGGCTAGAGCAGTATTGAGCACAAACTTAGACCACGTCCAAAATTTGCACTCTACAAGTATATTTAGTCTCAAAAATCTTATTATTTGCTCTATGTTAAAACGCCTAAATTCATCCTAAATGCTGAATACTTTCCCCAGTGCTTGCCTTCTGTTGTAATCCAGCATCATCCACAGGCACGAAGGTAGATAGTCCACCTAGAAAGGCTTCTGCGCAAAGCAATTTTTAACAGATTATCTTGGCAGCATTCTTTTCCCTGAGTATTCCAGGAAAAGACTAAATGAATACATTTGCTGGTAGAGTCTGGAGATCCAAAATGAGGAGGCAAGTAAAAAAGGTCCAAATCCAAAAGATGTTTGGGATTAATGTGATATTTTATGTACTTATGAAATGCATTTAACCACAAACAATTTCACGATTAATTGTCTCAAAAAGCTGGCACGTGAGTTTAATCTGTGTCTTAGATTAAAATATAAAGTAATAATATTACAGATAAATGAGTCCCATAATGGAAATTAATGTATGAATTTGTATTTGTAAATCCAATTATTCACATCATACTATAGAAGCTTAAACAGACAAAAGCAGATGGCTTCAGCCCACTGGGCCTCAACCATTCATTTATTTGACCAGGTCCTGAAACAGGCCTTGAACAGTCTGGAAAATTCCTGAAAACGTACTAATACAAATAGGAAGTTAGTTTACGTTCTGACCTCCAACACAAACATCTCTGATTGTTATTAGTATTTGACCATATCCCATCTAATCTAATTTAGTGTAAAAGATGCTTTGGAGACTTCATGCACTCTGTTGACCCAAAAGGCACTATTGAAAAGAGAACAAAAACAAAGCTTCACAGAACCAGGGATACAAGCATGTGGAAACTCCAGCTGAAATCTTGCATTAGTAAATTTTTAATAGTAATCCACTTGCTCATAGATTTGCCTGGATTGGTGGCCTTAATGCACGGAAGGCTATAAAGAAGATGAAGCCAGTGAGCAGGGAACTGGACTAAGGTGATCAGCAGAGGTAACTTCCCACCCTCTGCAGTTCTGTGATTCTGTGAGGTTTCTTCAAAAGAAGAAATATCATAAGGAATTATTTCAGAAAAGTACTTTTCAGCCTTTCAGAAAAAAACTGTGACTTACAGGAAAAGTATCAAGTAGCATTGCCACCGCACAAATTTCTTTGCATAAACTCAAATATTACGGTAAACAAATAAGATATAAGATATCTAAAGAAAACCACCCAGTGGAGATACTATCTCTTGAGGTTTTCTATTTCATCCTGTCACCACATCCCCCCCCACCGCCTCTTTGCACTGGGGGAATATTGTGCCTTTTCTCTTGCAGCTCCCATGGCAAGGGAAGATGTTCTGCCTGGTGCTTGCTCCCAGCAAGGGCAGCAGGGCAGGCTGAAGCGTGGTCCCCCTGGTGAGTCCCGGGATGTGCAGGGCTGCCTCGGCCAGGCAGCAGGCTTTGCCTTCAAAGAATGTCATCTCCTGAACAGCAGCATGAATCTGGTTCCTGCCTAGAGACAGCTGAGCCACGCTGTTGAGGATGGCTTTAGCCTGCATCTCTTCATCCCCTTGAGTAGCACCAGTACTGCAAATCTTCAGCTGCACTTAGGAACATCTATTTCTGATGGAATGAAGAGGCATCTCAGATCATAAACTCCAGACTGCTTTGTTGTCATGGCAACTGCATCACATAATTTGTTTCTTTACATTTAGCCAAGCTCCATCTTGGAACTTCTTAAGATTTCTTCTCCCTCTTATTCCTGCTAGGCCCAGATCCTCTGAAAATAACCTCTTCTTTCTAATTTCCATCCTAGGTGTCACTAGTTTATATTAACCCTTTTCTCCTGGGGTAAACTGCCAATAGCCTAAATAGCTATTTCCCCCCTACTCTCCACGTGTTCTACTAACAGATCAGGTGGGCATCATGTCCTGTCTTGGCTAAACAAGCATTTTAACAACCTATTATGACAAAGAGTCTAAAACCTGAATGAAGTACAACAGCTGTGCGGCACTTCGAAGCCAGTTGGGGTTTTTTTTGGTTGTTTTTTTTTTTTAAAATGTGTCTAAGTTCAGTCAAACTAGCATACAAAGATGGTCATACGTTCACCTGTATTTCACCTAACCTACGTTGCACCCATGTCAGTGCCTGACCTCTCTCAAAAGAAACACACAACTTATTTTCTTCTAATAACCTACTAGACGCAAGTGGGGAATGTCTGCACTACTCCCTTCCTCACAGTTGCTGACCTGGAACACAGACATTTTTGAGTATCTGAGAGAGTTATTTACACACGGCCAGTGGAAAATGTTTGGGACAGCAAACAAAATATTTGATCCTAATGTTGGTTAAAAACTATAAAAGCCCTGACCTTTTTCCACAAGGGCCAAGTTGTGAATTTTGGTCAAGTGACCACGTGCGTATATATGCACACAAAAGCAGCGGAATAAGAAGACACAACCGGATATTTTACTGGAACTTCCCTTATCCCCAGCTTACTTTAATTAAGGAGGTTCAATAATAATCCAGCCTTATTAGAAAAAAATAAGCAGTGGAATAATACATCAGAATGGTTTCTCAATAACATCTTATTTTGTCCCATTAAAAACATTGCCAAGTAACACAAACAGCAGCACTGCTTCAGTGCTGGGGTCAGTTCGGGGTCAAAGTCAAAAGCATACACTGTAGGGAAGCAGCAGAGTTGAAGGTTGCTGTTTATCTCTCCCCCATGCCATGGTTTCAAAGGTGGAACCATGTTAAACTAGCATTATAATCTAAAATTTTGCATTTTGCATACCTGTATCTGATCTGAAAGCTGCTGAAAGTAAGTAACAACTGTCCTCATGAGACTACCTTATACAGAACATTTAAACATCACTCACTCACTTGGACCCATTCCCATTAAAAATAATTGTCTCCATTAATCAGGACCTGTTACTATTTTGAATCATGTGGTTTAAGTCACATTTCTTAGGAGAGGTTCAATTAACTTTATTGCAGTTGATTGAACTGCAGTGTACTGCAATCAATTAAATTACACTTAGGATGAATTTGTCCAACGGCTTTCAGGTGCAAGAGGTGGCAGTTTTTCATGTCATGATTTCTCTTAGGAAATAAATCAAGTGAATTGTGCACATCTGCTTTTCTTGCTCATACACACACCTGAAAAGGTTTCCAATTGTGAGGAATCTTCAGAATAGTATTACACCTAACTGGTATATATCGATACAAGGCAGTATGAGGTTGTGACCTACACTTGGTATTTTCATAGAATTGTGGAAGGGACCTTAAAGATCATCCCAGTGCCACCCCCTGCCCTGGGCAGGGACACCTCCCACCAGCCCAGGTTGCTCCAAGCCCCGTCCAACCTGGCCTTGAACCCCTCCAGGGATGGGGCAGCCACAGCTTCTCTGGGCAACCTGGGCCAGGGGCTCACCACCCTCACAGCCAAGAATTTCTGCCTAATGTCTAATTTTAACCAGTTTTAAAGAATGTCACTTATATTCACTGAATATTTAACAGTCTGGGAATGTCAAAGATGAGCAATAGGTGTGCAGCAGTTGTCTGAGCAGTCTCTGACCAGTTCTCACTTCCTGCGCGCTCAGAGTACTTATGGGACAGGAGCTCTGCACCTGGGAACACTCTTTAGAGGTCCACAGGCAAGAGTCTGGGCACAGTTTAAGATTTCATCTCCTTTCTCTACCAAATCTTTCTCCTCTTCCCTGCCTCTGTCCTGATAACTCAGGAGCATGCCAGAATCTGGCTGGTTCACAATGAGCCTTAGGGTGGCCTAATTTAATCATGGAGTTTTGGATTTGGCATTCACCTCCCCCCTTGCCCTGGTTTTGTTGGCACTGTATTTATTTGCTGCTCCTTTTGTCTTTTCAGCATGTACTTCTTTTGTATATCAGAATTCCATTAGTACCTGATAGTTCTTCCACTTTCTGGTAGCTCTTGTGAAGATCAACTGATAACTAATTGGTTGGGTTTTTTGGTTTGGATTGTTTTTTCCAAATTCCAACGCTTTAAAAAAATATGTTCTAATTTAAAATTCAGTAAAATTAAAATGAAGTTTGAAGTGCAACAGAGAGTATCTTAACATTCATTTCATGAACATGCCTCTTGCATTTTAATTTGTTCTCAGTGCTATTGTAGCCTATAAATTATGGTACACAGCCAGCACCAAAAATAGGGTGCCAAAAATGGCAATCTAGAGGTCACCCATATACTAATGAAATATCTCTAGCATATCTGCCCTTCACAGATGAAAGCATGCATGAAAACCTAAACCCACTTAACCATTGCCACCAGAGATGCTTTCACCTCATTTCTCTGACATAGGCATGGTCATCCACCTCTGCCGGGATTTGTTCTGAGGTCTGAGGCAACAGGTTTTTTTCACGTAAAGAAAAGAAATACAACCCACGCAGCACATTCAAGCAGTGGTTTCTGCAGTGGAAAAGCGAGTTTAGCAGACTCCCCACCCTCTGCTCTCCTCTGCTGACCACCCACCCCATACCAGTTTGCCATTCTCTGAGCAGAGTCACTAGCGCTTCGTGAGGCCCTTCTGATCAGCTGGCACCAGAGGGGGAAAATAAAAAAAGAGGAGGATAATTTTAATCTGGATCATTTAAGTGTCACGGTTAACACTGCATAGTTTCATAGGAAAAAAGGTGTCCCTGCCCAGGGCAGGGGGGTGGAACTAGATGATCTTTAAGGTCCCTTCCACAATTCTATGAAAATACCAATAGTTTCACATTATCATTGTGATCTCACTGCTGGGTCAGCGATGGGCAGCACAGTGGGCGAACGGTGGCCAAGTTGTGGACAAGCATCCTTTCGGCAGGACCATGCCAGCAGATCCCCCTGTTGCGTCCCTCAGCTCTCGCATTTGGGACAGACTGCGTTTCTAAGCCAGGCCTATTCCTGGAGCTAAGCTCACTGAGCAGCTTCCCAAAGAGCTCCACCAGTGGAGCTGAGCGGGCGAGCGGGGACAGGACCAAAGAGCAGAGGAAGCCGAAGCCAGCGTTACTGCCACCAGTGCTCCTGCAATTCTGCCCCGGGAACAGCAGTCATCTTCCACGCTCTGACGTGGGAAGCGACTAAATACTTCAGACCCCCAACTGTACAATTTCCAGCTTAACACTTTAGAAAAACATGAGGCTATGTTCAACCCTAAAAATACATCCTTTTCTAAAATCAGGAGTACAGCGGTATTATGCAAGCAGTGAGAAGACAATAGATCTTCATTTGAATTCTGAATGAACCACTTGATAGGTATTTACAATAGGTAGAAGATAGCAGGCTGAGCCCTTCTATTTTTAAAACTATGCATACCTACATTAAAGGCCATAAGGCGAGAATTCTAAAATACGTATCAAAATATAGATCTCTTTATGAGTATTAAAATGCAGCCCAATCTTCTTTTTCATTAGGTAAGCACACATTAGTCAGGCAACACAATTTAAGATTAAACATTATACATGTAATGTAAATTGACCAGTTGTGTACATTCCAAGGATTTTCAGTTAAAACCTTTACAGAGATTACACAGATATATTGACAGAATGTGTTGTCATCAAATACAGATAATCTATATTTCTGCCTCCCACATACAGTCACTTTCCAGAAAATGCATCTGCACTAGAACAATAAAAAAAAAGTATTACTCATGTATTGCTCTTTATGTAGGAAAGCCTAATCTTACAGCATATAGAGATAATTCTTTCTTAAAGTCATGTTAGTTTTAACTACACTGCCTTAAACTTGGAATCGCTTACAAGTTTTTTTTTGGAGGCCGTGTATCATGTTGTTAAAACTCACAGAACAGTCAGGTTGGGATGTATGTGATGGCATTTGCTACACAAACCTAGAAGAAAAACGTAGTAAAGCATTCATGTCTTTAGAGCGAGACATGCTGCAAGGAAATAAGAGCTACATAAGAGAGCTTTAAATAGGTAAAACAAATGTAAGCCAAATATTCTTACTCAGGCATGCATTACACTCACTGTCTTTATGGAAGAGCAGGAGCAGGACTGCTTCCAGAAAGAGAAACCCAAACAGGAACTGCTCCAGCTCAATTTTTCAACCACATAGACTGTGCCTCCTTGTAAAGTGCATTTGACTTGACGCCTGCTTTCAGTGGGTGATGTTGGGAAGAAGTGTGATTTTGTGGTTTAATACCTATGAATACATTACTATCTACATGGACAGGTGTTTTAATTTGTCACCCAGCAGACCCATCAAGCCTGCAGGCAGGCCCAAGCTTGGCACCGTTTGCTGTTCTAAGATGGCTGGATCGTTTGACTGTTGTTTGCCCAGTAGAGCCGTGCAGCTGACCTGTACTACAGAAAGGCATCCTTTGATTCAACAAAGTCCTGATTTGATTAACTTCAGGCTCATTAACTTCGAATCATAGAATCGCCCAGGTTGGAAGGGACCTTTAACATCATCAAGTCCAACCATCAACCTAACACTGACAACTCCACCACTAAACCACGTCCCTCAGCACCACGTCTACCCGGCTTTTAAATACCTCCAGGGATGGCGACTCAACCACTGCCCTGGGCAGCCTGGTCCAATGCTTGATAACCCTTTCTGTGAAGAGATGTTTCCTAATATTCATCCTAAACCTCCCCTGGCACAACTTGAGGCCATTTCCTCTTGTCTTATCGCTAGTTTNTTCCTGATACAGGCCAGGATGCTGTTGGCCTCCTTGGCCACCTGGGCACACTGCTGGCTCGTATTCAGCCAGGTGTTGACCAACACCCCAAGGTCCTTTTCTGCCAGGCAGCTCTCCAGCCACTCTTCTCCAAGCCTGTAGCACTGTGTGGGTTTGTTGTGACCCAAGTGCAGGACCCAAAAATGGGCCTTGTTGATCCTCGTACCATTGGCCTCAGCCCATTGATCCAGCCTGTCCAGACCCCTCTGTAGAACCTTCCTACCCTCAAGCAGATTAACACTCCCGCTCAACTTGGTGTCATCTGTAAACTTACTGAGGGACTTCAGTAGCACGACTGACTAAAGAACTGGTAAACAGTTGATGCCTGCAGACCGTTTTGCCACAGCTGTGCCTGAGAACAAGAGTGAATGAAGACCAAATCTGGGCTTTAAAAATGCTTAAGCACATACAGAATAACCAAACTCACATAAAAATGTTTTCTGTATTAGGTTAGAGGTAAGAAATATGCATCAGTCAGCTGAGTCATGAACTTGGTGATGTTAAGAGTGTCCCACCCTAATTTAGAAAATTACTAATTGCACTAACCATACTGCAGTTTTCCATTAACTGCCAAAAGAACCTGCATGTCTTATGCAAGACTTCTGAAGTTGAAAATAAAAACCAAAAGCACTACCAACCATACTGTAGTTACAAACAAGGAAGTGTTTAGTTTGAAATAACTAACCAAACTAAATTACAAATATATTTTAAACTACCTAAAAGCAAAGAATAAATTGGAATTATTAAGGCAAAAAAAAGAAAATAAAATCTACCCCAGTTGCAGCAGCTTGTTTGCAGAAAGAGATGGTCCTCCGTCTCAGATCAATGGCTCCTGGAACTCCAACCATGCGGTGTAAAACTCAGCTGCCCAAATTTGCTTGCTTAGAATGTAGTACTTGCATGGCAGATGCATTCCAACTATTTATATTCCATCTAATCTTGATAATTTTTGGTTCCTTGTTTAAGAAAACCAGATAGAATTCCATTGATTTGTTTCAAAGTTATTCTTCCTTTAATACTGCGTGAGAATTGCACTACAATCCCAATTCAGCCTGAGATTCATCTTGTCACCTTTAAGCCCGTGCTTTGGTTCAACAGCCCTGAAAAGGGGAAAATAACCAATCCACTGTAACACACCCAACCAACCGTCACCACTAAGGCCCAACAGACGGAGGTGAGAGCTCTAACAGGTTTGATTAGGAAGCACAACACGTTATAAAAAACAAGAATGGACAATCCTCTAGCATCTTCTTTTGCTGAGGAGTGTCAGAATTCACCAGATGCATCCACAGGGACCACAACAAAAATCCCACTTATCCTACTTTGTAAAAGAATATCGGAATGTACATCCATAATTATAATGTAAAACAGACACTAGCCACAAACACGTAGTGTTACACCACATCAACTCAACAAAAACTCAAAAGCAAAAAAAGACAACTTTTGCAGTTCTTTTTAAAGAAAACACACTTGTTTATAAGAGCAACTTCATTAATTTATAATGAGTCTTTTTGTTACCATTTCAAAGCAGCAATGTTCTTATTTACTTACTATCCCCACAGAATGACTTTCTACCATCTCAAGCAAGAGTAGAAGTGCAAAAAGCTTCTCCGCCAAGAAGGAATGATTTATTTTGGTTAGCGAGCAAGCATCATAGAAGTATAACAGCAGACTCCTTGGAGCATTTTGTCATAGTGAATAAGGATCACCAACAAACCTTTCATTAAGTTTGATTTTATTTGTAAATAGTTAGAAGTAAAAATCTATTTTTGTATGATCTGATGACTCACGGAGCACGAGGAAATGTTCTGGCCTTTAAAGCAGCTCCACCTAGCCTACACAGAACGCTAGACCGGAGGCAATATCCTCGCAAGCAAAAGGCAAAACCAGTTGAGCAATATTTTGCCGTACGCGTTGCTCCAAGTCTGTGGGGGCCTGCAGTGGCAAGAAGATGCAGCCTGTCCTTTGGAAACAGTTACTCCACAGTCACATCCTGTATCAAAACAAGCTCGGAACACTTCGGTGGAAACACTTCTTTCCTTCTAGTGGCCGAAAGGAACCCAAACCTGCCCTCCTCTTTCTCTCAACACCTAAACTTAGCAACCAAATCGCCTGCTTCGCAAACAGAAGTCAGCTGTGCAATGGATTGGATGAATCAGTGCTGTTACGCACTGACATTTTAGGAATACACTGAATCGCTCTACGACCATATAAAAATGCAGCAACTCATCAGAAGCATATTATTGAAAAAAACATGCCCAGAAACTCAACACAGACGCTGAGGGGAGGGAGACAAATGAGGCACAAGTGAAGACCACGTAACAGGTTTTTCAATTAGAAAACAGCAGCCTCGTTTGTAACAACAGTAATTTTGCAGGCTTGTTATCCTGCTGCTTTTATTTTATGTGCATTAAATTAAAAAAAAAAAAACCTCAAACCCAAAACATTCACAGGTAGCAAAACCCCAGTAAGCTTGATTCTACGTTAAACCTTTTGGAGTTTGAAGTAAGGCTAAAGCAAGCAAGGCAAGATCAGAAAAGGAACTTAGGAAGTATGACCGACAAAGAAAGGGATGATGCCACCATACACTGAAGGGCAGAAATACTAGGTGCTTCCAGAAGTAAGGAAAAGAAGCTTGGATTTAAACACCAAATATTATATAAATCCTTTATAATTTAAATTAAATCGCTTCGTAACTAAGTGTTGTAGAATGGAATTTAAATGCCAACGAAGTTCTTATGCAAAGGTTTAAACCCTAACGGCACCGTGGAAAGAGCCAATATTTTCCCCAAAGTTATAATTGTCAAAAGCTGTGCCTAGGCCACTTGTACACCACTCTTGAAAGTGAGACGGATGCCTTCAGTGAGACTTAGGAGCTCAAATTCCTGAAGTACTTCGCAACCTGTAAAGGAGATATAACTACCCAAGATGTTGGGACGACTCCTGTGAACACTTGATGTGCCAAAGCTTAATCCTAAACCCTCCCCATCAGCAAAGGGCCGGTCAAATGCTCGCTCCTGACAGCAATAGAGATGGCCAGTCACACACTGCAACCCGGCTGCCTTCCTGACCACTGAGCCCCCTGCTAGGCTACTAAACCCTGTTTGGCCAGCACCTGCGAGGGCACTCCAGCCACCCACTGAAGGATTTGGGAATCGTCACGGGCCAAGGACCATTTCCAGGAGACACGATGGATGCAGCTGCCTGGCTTTGGAGGCTGAATCTAATTGTAAGGCAGCGCATTGTTCCATGCCAGCAGTCACCCACTCCAGAAAACTTTTAATACTTTAATTTACCGGTGTATGTGAGTTTTACATGCAATAGATATATCAGGGGAAAAAGAACTTTGCATTTTGCCAAACACGCATCAGGTAATCCCACCAGTAGTTACTGGTTTCATTTCATAGCTAGCAATAACAGTTTCTTCAATGACATGTTGCTCGCACGGCTTTGCAGTGCGATACACTCACATGGAGACAGGTCTGTGAGGAAGAGGTACACTCAACAAGACTAATGTATAAATTTCAAATGACTTTAAGGCAGTAATTGATTCTCTTTGAATGCCATCTTTTTTTTTATCCCAGTCTCTTAGCTCTTTGCTTAATTGCCCAAATTGCAGTAGCATGCAAATTGATTTCTCTCCAAATACCTTGACCTAAATCAGTTTTGGCCCAGCTACCGACATTGACAAGTCAGTCTGGCAATGGTAGAGGGCCAATTTCAACATATCCTAATACTCTTTTTATTGATTTCCAGGTGGTTTTTTTAGACTACAAGGGAGACAGACATGAAAAATGTGATTTAGGTCCCGAAGGCTGACCATGGTAACATGAAAGCTTCAGTTCTAGGAAACGTGCTGTAAAAAAGCAACCTTAATGTGTGCTACTCACTCATACTAACGTGTACCCCAAATCCTGCACAGGCAGCACTGATGGAATTGCCCCAGTCTGAGGCACAATGTCTTCTACCACTGGGTTTCATTATTGCATGTTTCTGAGTCTTCGCAGTGTCCTCCAAGGAGTTCCTGGTCCGTAACCAAAGCTCCCGAGAGCTTATGAAATTAAAAATATTTTTAGACATTCTAAATGTATGCTGTCTGAAATCGTTAAGTGATCAATTCTTAATGATATATAGTTTCTTTCACACACATATATATTATGCGCTTATCACTAAGAATACATTTCTTGCTGAAGAAGCACAATTTTGTCCACAGGAATGGAGAAAAACGTAGGTGTGCATTTGACAATGTATAGGTCTACTAAAAATAATTCCACTAATGGGCATGACAACACTAAAAAACTGTGTTGTTTAGAGGCAGCAATTTAAAAAGAAATAAATCAGACAAAATATGCCATTAATGCATCCTTAATGTTTTCTAAGTGGGGAAGAGCAGCTATAATCTGATACAACCTTTACTTACTCCATCAAATGGCTAATCTTGGTATAACAGGGAAGGGCTACATAAAAACAGCACAAAACCACAACCGAGTGGGAAAATAATTCAGTCTTCTCAACAACGTATTGACTCCAATTGTAGTGGTGTCTCAACAGAAAGCTTTAAAGCAATTTTGCTCACGTTTACGTGGCAGTTCTTTCCTGATGTTCTTGCTCAGAAGGAAAGAGTTGGAAAATTTACGCTCCTGGAGAGACTGAATTTCATTATTTAATTCAGAAATCCACTTTATTCAAATCTGGAAAAACTAAGTTGTGAAATTCACTGGTTTTGTTTGTCAAGGTCAGGGTAAACGTTTAGGGTTTCCTGAATTCCTGTGCTATCCCTATGGGCTTGAGGGCTGTCTCTTTGGAAACCCCTGCAGTCCCTGTTTAACATGATAAAGCTCCTGTACATCCTTCCCATGTACCATCCTGTCCACACCGAACGTCCCTATTCCTCTCCTTTGGATCCTTAAGATGCTGAAGGGCACTTCATCCTTTACCTCACTACAATTTATTCTGGGGGCATGTCTAGGACACAGAGAGGGACCGATTCCCAAGGTGTGTGCGAAAATCCTGCATCAGAAGCACCTGAGCTAGCACTCAGCAACCTGACATACCTCCACAATGCAGCGTGACACCATGCAGAGACGTGAGCTCCAATCCTGGAAGAAACGCAGTCATAGCAGCATGGTGCTGCCCTCGGGCTAATTAGTACCGCATCACCACGTTTTTGTCACTTCTGGTTTCGGAGCTAGTACATTCAACGCCAGCTCAAGGCTCTTTCTACCACAGGCCATGCAGTGTTAACGTCTGCACCCACACTGCTAACATTAAATATGCAGGGACAACGGTCAGGGATGACATATGGAGATTGCTGTTGAAGGTGCTAAGTGTAGTTTCCAAAATTTAATCAAAATCAGTACAATTTTGTACACTAATGACTACAATATTCTCAGACCAGAAGGGATTAATTAGCTAAGGCATTCAGTAGTTATCCCTGAGCAGCTGAACGTATCTTTCAGCTTTCAGATAAATGCAATTACGTGATTTCACCTCTAACTTGCTCAGAATTCTGATTTTGGAGCAAGAGGAAAAAGGGTTAAGCCTGTCATTTTGTGACCAGATTTTTCCCCAGCTTCTGAGAAAAATATTTGTACTACCAATACTCTAGGGAGCCTAGACACTGACTCCTCACTACTCCTTGCATCTCAAACTGCTCAGAAGGAGAGAAAGCTACCAAAATCAGCTCTCGCTCTTTCCCAGTACACTCACATTGTCAGAAATGAAGTCAAAGATATCATTAGACATGTAGTTTCCTAGTCATTAATGGGGTAAAATTATGTTTTTCCCCCACGCAATCTGCATTTTGGAGGTTATAGAGATATAAGATTGTAAACTGGAAAGAGACATCCCAGACCAGGCTTTAATTTAGGTAGTGAATGGATACTTAGCTGTTTTCCAGTATATAAGCAGTGAATGTCTTGTTTTTATTTTTTTTTTTAGATTTCTAAAACAAACTGTACTACAGATGGGCCATTACAATATCATTTTACCTATATGGTATCTACTTCATCTTAGCTTAGAATTTTTCTGTTTTCTCGGTGTTCTTTAGACTGTTACAATGTTTTAGACATATGTCCTTGCTAAATGATAAATTTCTTTGTGAAAGACTAAACCTAGTTGTTTCTTACAGTGCTCATTATTTAACGTTCACTTTTTTTTTCGTTTTTTTCTGCTAGGTGGCGTGACTGTATCAGGTGTATAGCACATACAGTCAGCTTCCCATACAGGCATCATCAAACAATTTTTAAGGAGCCATACTTGGATTACGGAGTATTTCTTTACTGCAACAACAACAACAACAATACTCTAAAGGCCAGGGACTCCCAATCATTCTTAAAGATGACCTTCAGGTTAAGAGGTCACTGTAAGGAGAAAGAGACTGCTGAGATGTCTCAACAAGCTGAGGTACTGTGTTCATAAGAGAAAGACCTTGAATAAATACTTTCCTGGCTAGCTTTATTTTCAAAGAGAAAAGAAGAGAGCGTATCACAGAGTATTACTCAGAAATTAAGTATATGTGAGAAAATAGCAAAAACTCTCTGGAAAGTTGTCCTGTGCCTATGGAATAGACAGAACTTCCATATGTAGGAAGTTGTGTGGATGCAAGAACTCTAAAAACATAGTCAGTCACTTTGGTTATAGATCAAAGACCTAGAAAACATGATGTAGCCTCCTCAAGGCATTAGATTCCCAATTTACCTTCTAATATGTTTCCAACATCGCTTCAAAATAAATAATTCTTATCATAGAATCACAGTATCATAGAATGGTTTGGGTTGGAAGGCACCTTTAGAGATGACCTAGTCCAGCCCTCCTGCCATGGGCATGGACATCTTTCACTAGGTCGGGTTCCTTCCCATAAACTCAGACCACTTACCTTAGGATAGAGACAAATATACGTCCTTGTTGCATATAAAATAAAGCAAATATGTTGAAACTTTAGAAAGCGAAGATTAGAACTGTATCCTTACTTGCCTGCACCAAGATTAAACCAACAATAGCTCCGAAATAGGGAGGATCTTGGGGTCAGTGGCTTAGCAATTGAAACTTCTCTCTTTCAGAACCTGAAGGAGGCCTAAGAGTAGGGTAACTTTTTCTGATTATTTATAGTGTAAAGTTTTCCATCCTGGCAGTATACTTGTAATGTTATTAGTTACAAATCAATTAATTCAAACTTCACCCTATATTGGAAATATGACTCCTGCTATGCATGGGAAATACATTGCTTGACAACAAACCCGAAGGAGTCTGCTTGAATTCTGACCTCTAAGAGTATTTCATTAAAGCCTTATTCTGGTGCCATTAAAGTCTACTACCACCGAGGATGGCTCAGTTCTCTGCACTGCAGTGAGAGACTTCCCAAATTCTAGAAACTTCTTACCAGGCAGGAATATTGCAAATACAAAACATTTTCCTCCATCTTTATCCCACTCACTTCAGTAACATCAACTAAACAATCAGGGAAACAGGAGTGAAGTAAGACACAGGATCAAATTTTGTCCTCTACTCACGGACAAAGTTTCTCAAAACATTGAGGAGCTAAGCCACTAGCTAACAAAGCATAACTGATAAGGAGGACAGAGCCTGTTGTCTTCAGCCAGAAAGTTATATTCCCAAACAAGAGGGTGAAATGGAAGATTTTTAAAAGCCAAAAATAGAAAGGAAGGATGGATTGCAGGTTGTGATAAGAAATGAAGGTTAGTTTCCTCCATCTGGAAAAGACGATGCAATCTTTCACTTTTCTAACCAGTACGGGGAAAGTCATATATTACCTGTTTTCACTTCTTGCTTTGCTTCTATGGCAGAAAATGGAGTTGTATACTTTTAAATTTTGTTTAAAGTCTTGAATACTGCATTCAACACAGCTCCACCTGAAACATTAGCGAAGTCCTATTAAACCTTTCCATCGGGAAATCATAATTACCAACTGGGACTAGAGGGCCTATCAATTCTCTTCTTTGCTCCTGTTTTTGCTTTTTGTTTTCACTGGAAGAGTTACAATCCTTTTGGCTTGAAGCAATTGCGCTACTTTGACTTTTTTCCTCTTCATGCGTTTTAAAACGAGTACCATCTGTTTACAAAGCTACATGGCCAACCTCTCACTTAGAGAGGGACTAGGCTGCTTGTCACTGAAGCATCTCCGAGCTGCCTCCCTCTCCAGCATTCCCACCGCTGGCCCTCAGGTTAATAAAGAACACCCTCACTTAACTACGTATAACCGGGTTTGTTTATTTTTTTTTGTCTCACCCCAGGGTTATCACATAATTTAGCGAGACGAGATGAAGAATTTTGTTTGACACAACCGCAGTCCATCTGGAAGGTTGTAGGAGATCTAACGTGGCCGAAAGCTATGATTTAATACAGTACCATGACAGCTAGTAAAAACCAGCAAACGACAGAAACCTCACTGAGCACTGTATAGTTTCAGAACTGTTTTCACTGTAGAGGCTGTATTAGTCAAAAGCTTCCTAGATAATACTTAGTCACAGAAACAATAAACGGTGGTTACTTATTTTCTTTCCCATTGTCTGCAGCAAGACACAGATTAAAAGAAAAAGCACGCACTTTGAGGTTTTGCCAGTATTTTGATTAGTGGCCAAAGTCACTGAACTGCGCTTTCTCTTGTCTTTTATGTAAGAATAAGGATGAGTCACACAAGACTAAAATAAACACCTTTTTAGAGGCAGCCGTGCTAATAATAGCTGCTACATCTTTAGAGAGTCTTCCCCACTTAGAACTATTCTATTACTAAAACAGTAGTATGGACCACAGTACAGTCAGAGCTGATTTGTACCTCAGCTGAGTTTACCTTAGTGATTTGTTTTCATGTTGATATCAAAACTGCTAATTCACACTAGACAGTGGGGCACAGCAATTTCAGAAATGTGCTGTCACCGAAACATTTATACATCCATTAATCCTGCCCGACAGTGATATCGAAAGGAAGCTAGATTTCTCACTGCAATCCTAACCCAGAAAACAGGAATAGTACCGATTCCTAAAACATAAATGAAGTCTGTGAGCTGTTCTATACAAAGAGAGGATATTTTCAACATACGCATCCCATAATAAACACATGAAGTATATTTTGACACTTTGAGAAAATTATTAAACCATTACATATCTTTCATGTGTCACTGGGTAAGAATGAGTACAACCATCTCCAATGGTTTTTATACAGCAAATTCAAATATTAGACCTATGTAAAGTGCAGAATACTACACAGGTAACGTTATCTAAGGATAAAACCTTTCACAGCACAGCAAAGCCCAACAAACAAAATGAAAGGAAAACTTTCCCTGAGTTACAACGGGACCATGAAAAACTATTCATGCTTATCCCAACAGACAAGCTCTTCCTGCTTCAGTGTGCATCAGAAAACTATTGTTTCGCCGGATTTGAACAGTTTTCAGATGCTGTCAAGTTCTCCATCCTCTCCATAACAACAATCACCTCCTGTTCCTTCGTCTTAGCAGTTAACACAACCGCTGAACAATGGACTTGATGTATCGGCACTTATCCTCAAGACAGCCTTTCCATTATCTGATCAAAAATCAATCACTTTCTGGGTTTGAACAGCCTTCTGTACAGCGAAGACTTATCCTATTTAGAACCTACTTCTCCGTCACAGTTGTTTTATTTAAACATCGTCAGAATGATAATATTTTTAAAACACATTTTAAAATTGTTCAAGGGGGAAAGCCATTTTGTAGAAAAACAAGAAAACGCCCTGCAGGTTCAACACAACTGATCTTTCATTACAAGCTTCAAGCAGGATCGCTGTCAGGTCACTGAATTTTGTCCTTCAAAACTGACAACCAAGACTGGCTGTTATTAGAAAAACATTGACAATGGCTTCCTCTAAGATTTAAAAACCCATTTAGATCTTAATTTCCTTTGTGAAGATCTTCTAATTGTGTAGCCAAACTTGGAAAAGCGAAGCAACAACAGATTCTTTCATGGCTTTCACAGTCCTGTCATACTATGAACATACGCATATCAGAGCCACCAAAATAATTTAATCTTGTTTCTTGTGCACTTCTGAATTATTTCTGGCAAAGAGAGGTAGTGAGATCAGAAAATTAATTGTCCTGGCAGCAAGAGCAGTTTCTTCNCCCCCCCCCCCCCGCTACTTATATATAAAGTTATATATATATGAAAACTTGGAATACTTTTCACCCACACTCACTGTGTTCCACAAGCAACAACCACAACCTAGGAAGTATCAGGCGTATTATTTTCATGCAGCGTGCCTTGTCGGAACAGAAGTAGTACATCTCAGATTTCTGATCGTGCAGTGAAAGGGAGACAGTATGCACCTTTTAGCAGCGGAAGAATTGTGCACCCGACATACCTGCAAAGCTTGATTTGTATCTTTACATCTCTCTTTCTTTTGTTTCACGGAAACTTTAAGATTAAGCATGGCTCTCAAATTCTTTTTCCTTGGTTTTAACATACTGTTTTATAGAAGTTTCTTCCAAACCAGTCATCCACTCAGTGAATTAGAAAAGATGACTCGGCATATTTTTCCTCACAAAGCAAAAGCAAAATATTTCCGTAGATAAAAATAAGATTGAAAGGAGAATATTTCCTTACTAAATAAAAGGACCCAGCAACAGTATCTAATACACACTTCCAGAATCTCCTCCCATCAGCATCCAAGAATGAAGACAGTTGCCCTGAGTATTCATATTAGATACTAATTTGAAATATTCTCCCAACTAATGAACTAAGTCAAAGTTAACAGGCTGTTAGAAACTTCCTCACAATTGCAGCAGAATGAAAGATGAAGTTCAGAATGGCTGTATTCCAGTACACCACTAACAGGTCTACTGTTAGGGAGGTCTCCAGGTCTGCTGGCAGGAAGGCACCTGCATGGCAGAAAGGAGTAGAGATTGTCTTCCTGTCTCTGCCTTCCCAAATGTCTCTCCCAGCACACCATATGCTTCACACAGAATATCCCAGATGGATGCTTAAAAGGTTTATTAATTCCCCAAACCCCAGTTTCTGAGGATTTGTGCAACTCAGACATTTGTAAAATAGGAAGGGGGAAGTGAGAGGCAGAAAAAGTTGGGGGAAAGGGAGTTAATTTAAGATGCGTGTGCAGGGATGCTAATAAGCATAAGGAGTCAGCAGCAGCTCTGAATTACTTCCTTGGGATCAAACTCTCAAGAATTGTCTAATTCAATTGAAATAATTATCAGTACACAAATTACATTTTAAATACAGCTTCACTTTTGTGACATCAGGCACAACTTCGCAGTTGGAGTTTTGCTAAGAACTGCAGATTGTGTCAGTCATAACATTAGTTGCAATGATCCTTAACCTTTAAAGGAGCAAATACATGGCCCACTAACATTTTCGGAGGAAAATCGTCCTAACACTCTAACAGCCAGAACAATCGACCAGTGCCTCTCATCTTTACTTTCTTTGCTTTATTCTTTTGCTCTGCCACTGTCCGCTTTGCCACCCTGAGTGCTCTTCTATGGCCGCGACGCAAGTAGTCACAGAAGCATCAACCACAGGATGGTAACAATAGATTTTAGACCGTTAACTCACATGGTTTTGGTTTAGATTAACAAAAAACAAATCACAAAGCTCCGGAAGAAAGTGCAATAATAAAATATGGCCCCTCCTAACTGCAGTTACAAGAGGAAAACAGCTAATACAAACAAAAGTCTCAGCTCTTTAGTGTGTATACAATCCCTTTCGCCATCTTTACTAGACAGAGCACAGTTCAACTAACAAAACATAACAGGTCACTTGGGAAGGTTCCTAATTGTTTCGTTTCTATCACAGCAAACTGCTTGTTTGTAAGGCAACAAACTTTCTCCGTCCAGAAAGTTAGGTGAGTTATAGGGTATGACCCAACACCAGCCCAAACTCTACCTCCACCAGCAGTGGACTACAGAAAGGGCCAGGAGACTGTGATAGTCCTTCTACAAACAGACTATCAACAGATGAAATAGGTGAAACACATGCAGTCCACTTTCCAGGCATTAGAAACACAGTGGAATTATTACAGGTATTAGAAAGGGTTTGGCTGGTGAAGGACAGCGCCAGCTCTGATGTTATCCCTAATTTTCTACTTTCCCTCAGTAACATCCACAAACACCCACGATATTCCCCTAGCACCTAGATGGACAGAAACGGAAGCACAATTTATTGCGTTTATGCTAGACTAGCAAATGGAAATATACAGGTTCTATATTCCAGGTTACTGTAGTGAGTAAAATTCATTCACTCACTCCCTATATATTGGGTCAGATTAGGGCTGCATATACATACCTTCAGCTGAGGTAGAATACAATTAACTCAATTCACAGCAAAATGGAAAAAAGGAGAAGTATGCAAATGTCACAATATAGTGACAAAACAAAGATAATTTTGGGGGGGTTAAAAATAAGAACATTTTGAAATGAGAGATGAATAGGATCCTGGAAACACCTGCTTCAGGAAGTGTGCTCAAATCCTACAGCACTTGAAGCTGGAGCTTGAGAAGATCATGATGCAAGTCATCCAATAGAGTAGCCTGTCGAGATCTGGAAAATCTAAAAGGAAGAAGCAGCATCTCTGGAGTAGAAAGGCAAGGGAAGAGGCAGAGACAACAGTATGGAGAGGATCTGGAANAACCTCTCTACAATGTCCTTTCAAGTAGTTGTAGAGAGGGATGAGGTCTCCCCTCCGCCTCCTCTTCCTCAAGCTAAACAGTCCCAGCTCCTTCAGTCGCTCCCCATAAGATTTACTCTGCAGGCCCTTCACCAGCTTCGTTGCCCTCAAAGAGGGCAGGGGAACCACTGAGACAAGAACGGAAGGAGGAAACTAGAAGAGTTAGAGAAGAGAAAGGTGTGAAGGAGAGACAAATTCATAAGGAGAAAAGGAAAAACCTATAGTAGGCAGCCTGACTACTGAGGCCACATAGTACCCCAAAATAATACATACTTTTCTTCATGATATCCCCTCACAGTCCTGCTTCAGAGCAAAACATTAACTGAAGACAACCATTGCACAGGCTAAAAGACAAAAGTTGCCAGAGATACAAAAATGTTTAGCAATTGTGTTAACCTCTCCTCTGGGAATCTCTGTCATTCTTTAATACAGCATCACCCACTAACAACAGATAAAAATGTACCTCTACTTGCCCTAAAATCAGAGCTCATAAAGCTACGAGCTTCCACTGAGGTACCTCATCACATGAAGCACAGAAGAACTTATTGTCTTTCTCATGCAAATTAATTGGGTGTTGTACTTCAGAAAAAACATGCTAAAACACAAATTCTTTGAAACATACATAAAAATTTGATTGGTAGACAGCAGAAAAAGAGTGTAAAATTTCTAATGCAAATGTATGCCTCCTTCTATTGTCATTTAAGATTTCAGTGGTGCTATTTAACCTCTTTTCCAGCTCTTCTCTGTAAGAACAGGTGGAAGTCAAATGAGTAACATGGAAAGGAATAATAAAGACCTATGCCTCTGTAAGAACGAAAAACGAAATGTAGAAATAGATATATTTTCTCTTCTTAGCAATCTTTTTTTTTACTATACGTTTCCTCAAATACATCCCTTTTTCTCCACAGTCTCTATAACTGATAAACTGAAGAAGGCAGCTTCCATCACTAAAACATTTCTAAATTCCTTTAAGGTTTTTTTTTCCTTAAACTGACCCAATAATAAAAGGCTCTGACATTTTACACTGGCCTTTGAGGAAAGAACAGATCATCTACAATCAATTTTTAACATCCATCTCTGCAGCATCTAGACAATTACTATCCATATTAGAAGACTTTGTAGCTGAAGAACTAACAGAATACACGCCATCCATGAAAAAAATAATAAAAACCCTACCTATTGAAATATCTATTTGGAATTTTGTCTGTGGCTCTGAAAGATGAAAAATTTGTGAGAGAACACTCATTCCAGAAGTGGTATCTCTCAGCTTTCAATGTACTGTCGCATGTATATTATTGTCTGCTAACACTGGAACCGGCTTCAGAGAAGCCATGACAATGAAGGACGCAGCTTGGACCAGGCACAGTCCTAGTGTGTACTCAGGCAACTTGGGGGCGTTCAGCCTGGAGAAGAGAAGGCTCCGGGGAGACCTTATAGTGTACCTGAAGAAGGCCTACAAGAAATCTGGGGAGGAACAGTTTGCAAGGGCATGTAGTGATAGGACAAGGGGTAATGGCTTCAGACTGGAAGAGGGGAGATTTAGGTGAGATATCAGGAAGAAATTTTTCACTATGAGGGTGGTGAGACACCAGCACAGGTTGCCCAGAGAAGCTGTGGCTGCCCCATCCCTGGAGGGGTTCAAGGCCAGGTTGGACGGGGCTTGGAGCAACCTGGGCTGGTGGGAGGTGTCCCTGCCCAGGGCAGGGGGTTGGAATTAGATGATCTTTAAGGTCCCTTCCAACCCAAACCAGTCTATGATTCTATGAACTAATGCATTGCCGCACCCTTATTGCTCTGGTGCCTCAACTATCTATAACATAATCTTAACGGGACCTCACCTGTGTGTTTGTATGTATGTACATACATATATATAGAAGTGCATAGACCTATCCTAAGTACGCCAGCTACCAGCAGCATGATCAGCTGCAGCAGGTATAGTTCAGCTGCTAGTTCAAGAGACATGACAAGGGGCTATGAATACACCGCCTTGACTTACCTGATACATGACAAAGTAGAGCGTGATACTCTGCAGTACCAATGAGTCCTGATGCCCCACACTTTGGAAAACCATGCACATTTTAAATACTACCAGAGACGATGAAGAAACCACTGCAGCGAGTAGGTAACTACTACGTTCGTACAGATTTGCTTTCTACGAGTCTGAAGAGAGTTCAAAGATAACTGCTGAATTGATTATGCATTATGTGACAAAATATTATGATTATGTGACAAAAGGACAGATCACACGATTCAAATTTGGGGGTGGGAACTAGATGATCTTTAAGGTCCTTTCCAGTGCAAGCCATTCTATGATGCTATGAAATTAAAGAGGATGGCAACCGCTTCTTCCACATCTGCAGCTAGCAAAGGACACTGGGCCACTACTGGTGTGTGATACTGCTGAGATAGCTGTGGGTCCAGAAGGATGTATTAGCATCTCATATCTACAGACTTTGCTTGTACTTCTTATTCTGTGTCACGTGTAATCATCTTATCACAACCTTCAACTGTTTCTGACCTAAATTTAATTTGTGATCCTCCCTGCCCTGATAATGTAAATGATGATAGTCCTTTCATCTGAAGCACCGAGATAACTTAATGAATAACTAGACAATAATGTCATCCCTATATTCCCTCTGACTATGTCATTTCACCTATTTCCAGATGACTTCTCTTCTAAATGTAGCCCCCACACTTGTTTGAAAAAAACCTAGTAATTTTCTGCAAAATGTTGAAAATTCTTTAAAGTTGTTTCTTAGAGGGTTTTCAGTTCCCCAGACTTTGAGGTGGAAGTGGTTAGAGGGGATATCAAAAGTAGTATTGATTTTGAATTTCAAGAATCTGTACATTTTTCAAAATCTGGCGCTCAAGATATATATCATCTGGCCTTCCTGGACATTGCGGGGATAAATACCAAGTTATTTCTCAATACAGAAAAGGAATCAGGAGAGCAGAAGTTTTTAGGGACAAAGCCTGCCCAGCATATTTGCATCATTATGCTTAAATCAAAACTGAAATCTGTTAATCCAATTAGAGTAATGAATGAAAGTATAGCAGTTTCTGTGCATTAACATCAGCAACTGCATAGAAATACAGATTCTCTGGAAGTCTAAGAGACTCATCTGATTTTGACTGCTATCATGTGAAGAGGAAATATGAATAAGAAAATATGTCACTTTAAGGGTGTCTGTGAGCACATGCTATTGCTGTAAGGAAGAGTGTGTGGGTGGAGATGCGGGAATCTCTTTGGGATCAACTGCTGCACTATCACATATAGAACTGCTGAAGCAAGTCCACAAATTATAAAATAACATTTATTTACTTTTTACCCTATTTCTTAGATAGTATTCCAGATCGGTATTTGTTTCCCACTAGATAGCGTGTTTGTTTCTGTTAAACCACTCTTTAATAAGAAATGAATAACAACAGCTACAGCAAAGCAGGTAACATCCATTTGGCTATCTAAATTTCACCACGAGCAAGTGAAGGTGTCATTTACAGCAGATTAAAAGAAGACCGACTGAAGTCCCTGTGGTATTACTTAGGAAGTAACTGCTATAATTTCCAGCTTTGTTTCATCTTCTTTCAGAATATTACTTAATCTGCTTCACAGATAATTCTCCACTTACGAGGCACAAGAATTTTGAGATGGATACCAAAGACCAACATTATAAAAAAATGTGCCTCGGTCCACAATAGCTATGGTTTTTCAAAAGGCATGAGCAAGCCCAGACTTTGATGGAAATCCATAAGATGAGCGGGTGAGAACTTTTTTTGAATGGGAGGAAAGTTAATCTATCTAAATGGCTAATTATAGGCACGTGCATTTGCGAATGTGAGCTCAAAAAGTCTGCTAGCTAGTTCAGTTTAGTAGTAAGTTCAATATTCAAAACACTAAGTTGATTACTGTTTTTATTATTTAAATAAAGAACGCATCTGTTTCAAAGATAGATGTTGACGCTATTAAGTACTGGAAATGATAATACACACATACGCATATGTGTTTGTGTATGTCTCTATATAGAGAGATATGTATCGTATATGTCTCTAAACAGACCTATGTCAAAATGACCAAAGTCTGAAGATTTGCTTTCTCCAAAATGAGGAGGTGGGAGGAAAGAGAGAGAGAAAGACAGAGAGGAAGAGAGTGTCGTGCTTTACCCCAGTGAGCCATTTGGCCTAAAGTGACACAGGAATGTTGCATTTCTTAAACTCCACTAGGGAAGGAATCAAAAATTGGAAGCTTCCCATGAAAATAAATAAAGTTAGAGCTACTCCGTTGAATAAATTGACAGAAATGCAAGTAACAGCAGGATTTGCCCTAAAGGAGCCCTTCTGTACCAGTACCAAAATGTGAATTTTCAGCTTACTGACTACAATACTTTCAGCATACACACCTGAATTATGATTCCTTTTTAAATAAGGAAACTCACAAAGATATCGATTTTATTTCAAAGAATTGAAATAATTTGCCAAGCTCTATTTAGAGGGCTGAACAGTACTTCCCTTCATGACCCCTACATTGGCCCTTTTGAAATGAAAACCGCACTGCACTGGAAAAATGAAAATATAATAGGGACTGAAAATGCAAAAATGCGGCAGAAGGAGAGTAATCTTAAAATAGTAGTGTTTATTTCTTTATTACTTCTAGTGTGTTTTAATGGTTACCTGTCTACAGACTTTAAAATCAGAGTAAGACATTTAATATCCTGGCTCTCAATTACCACGGCAAAAATGGCATGGCATTTGGCTACTAAGTCAACAATACGTTAGGTTGTCATTGCAAGCTGATCAGTCCCTCATCAGCTAAAAGCTGTTAATGCTCCTTTCTTTAACTGATCTAAAATTAATGAATGAACATAAGAAATAGTCAATAACAGCGAAAAATAATCTCACAGTAAAAACTTAGTCAAACAATGACTTTTTTATCTTGTTGATGTAGGTATACAGAAAAACAATGAATAAAGCAAGAATTTTTGTGGGTCAGTAGCTGGAACACTATGGCTATAATTTTTCCCCTATGAACAGCACTGCGTTCACTTTCAGCGTGGTATCTTGTAGACCGATTGTACTTCAGCAGAGGAAATAATCCAGCTGGTGTACTTTGAGTATGCATTTTAATTCTCCACCCTCTCTTCCTTAGGCGTAAAACATATGCTTTGCTTGCTCAAAATTTCTTCCATATCTTTATACCTATACCTCCCTTAAAAAAACCAACGTTACCATTTCTTATATGATGTAAATATATGGAATTCATATGTATATATAACACATTAGCATTCCAAGATGATGCCAGCAATATTTATTAATTATTCTTTTATCAATCCTGTTGGCAGTCAGGAAGAAGTTAAAACTAATACTCTAAAAACTAATGCTAACTGGATGAATGAAGCCTCAGGCAACTACTTAACTAGTTATTGCTACCAGCAAAATAATCCTCTGCAGAATCCTTTTTGATTTGAAGTCAGAGCAAACACATCAAGTAGCAAAACAGACAGGAAAATACACGGGCTTCTTTTTGCTACAACATGCTAAGGTTTCCTTTGGTAATGGTCGGAATCTGGGTCGGAAGGGAATGACACCAAAAATCCTCGCCATTTATCATTTTCCAGGAAGACCTCTAATGCTAGACAGGCCAAAGCAGCCATATCCAGCAGCTAATTCCCTAAACCACAATGATTCTCACCATCTCTAGGGAAGCTATGACCCATGCCCACAAAGATATAGACATCTAAGCATAAGTAGTTAGTGGGATAAACCTCTGTACACCTATGCATAGGTTCTGAAATTACTCCTCACGTATGTGAATACGTTCGTTTGATAACACATACTTTAAAAAATGGCCATCATCCAAGAAGTACTATAAAAAGGCTTCTGAGATCATAACACAAATGCAAGGAGGAGTCCCATTTGACATCGTTGCAGTTATGCTGGCAACACACTTTTTAACAAGAAATGCTGAAAGTAGCAGCTTTGAGAGAGAAAACAGAGGTCGTTCCGAAAAAGGGCAAGGTCAGCAGAAGAGACAGCACGTGAAAATACAGATGATCACTAGAGAAAGATACAATAAGGACTGATAAAACCTGAAGGTTGCTTAAAAAATAAAGCAGAAAGCGTACAGATAGATCTAGGAAAGCTTTAAAGTGACACAGCATTTCAGCTGCGCGCAGACCCAGCACGGCTGGGCTGCTACAGAAGTGTCCACAGTGATTTTGGCCACAGACATTTATCATGGAGATGGAGGACAAAGAAATAGATAGATTCTGAAAATCAGGTAAAGCAAGAACTATTAATTCTGGATACCAGTCAAGGGCAAGGAAATAAGAAAGTGAAACAACTTTCTAAGCTTGTGAAAGTCAAGATAAAGGAAAAAACCCCTTCAGAACATTTGGAGGTGGAAAAGAAGGATTTTGGTGGGATGTGAAACACAGGTGAAAGAACAGAGTTAATCAGGGCAAAAATACTGAGGACACACAGAATTACTTGAAGAAACTGGGCAAAAGACATATCAATTTGCCGTAGGAAGCTTATTTCATCTTCTCAAGTGAGGATTCGATCCAAATGACAAAGATAAATACTATTCTGTAACTGCAGAATGTGAATTATTTTAGAGATGGTAATAAAGGAAGGAATAAACACCAGCAGAGAACACTGGCATAATAAAGATACACCGAAACAGAGGGGAGTCAAGCTGTAACAATCTCTTTCTTTGTTTATATTGATTTTTTTCCCTGAATATTATTAAATTAATACTGTTTATCACAAGCAATTGATCTTTAGAATCCAAGCAAAAAAAGTAAATGTGAAATAAAGAGAGGTGCAGTATTAGTTTATCAAACTCTGGTGTATGGAAAACATTTCAAACTGCATTCATTTATTAAATGGAATAAATTAGATTTTTGCCAAGACACAGGTTGAGTTAAAATACCACTGAGCTGCAAAGTAATGATTAAGTAATATTTTTGCAGGAACTCAGCACTGCCCTATAGAATCCACTCCAGAAGGCACCAAGTCACTCAGAGCAGCAGCAGAATTTGGTTATATCCAGCTCAGGTACATTTAAGGATGAGGAATTCCAGACTACTGCTAACCTGCATCTTTATTCTCTGTACTACTATGGTTGGAAACATATTTGTAGACAACAACCCTGAAGATTATGACGTTGAACAGAACAGAGAGATGGTGCTACTATAAAAAGTAAGCAACATGGAATTTTCTCTTCAGAATTAACCAGCTCTCTGATGCTGGACCTTACAATGAACCATGTGTCTATCTTTTAAAGAAAAATACCTTCGATATAAAATAGTATGCCATATCGTTGGCCTCTTCTCCCAGGTGAATAATGACAGGACCAGAGGAAATGGTCTGAAGCTGCGTCAGGGGAGGTTTAGATTAGATATTAGGCAGATTTCCTTAACGGAAAGACTGGCCAGGCCCTGGAACAGCCTGCCCAGGGAGGGGGTTGAGTCACCATCCCTAGAGGTGTTTAAGAAACGTGTAGATTTGGCACTTCAGGGCATGCTCTAGTGACAGAGATTGTAGGGGGTTTTGTGTGTGTGTATGGTTGGACTCGATGATCTCAAAGGTCCTTTCCAACCATGAAGATTCTATGATTTTGTGACTCTATAAATTTCAATTGGCAACACTATAGGTAAATTTGGGAAACGGGGGTTACGACATCAGCCTGTGTTCCTAATCCCTGCATCGCCTACATACACCTTTTCCCTCAGTACAACTACCTTGGGTTGGTTTCAACAATAACCTTTTCCCTTCCTTATCTCCAAAAAGGCAAATCCAGATAGGATGATCAAAGCCATTTTATTTTCTGAGATGGGCAATCAATTTTAAAAACTGTAATGTTGTCTCCTAAATGTTATGATTCTGCTATTCATAATCTTATCAGTGTAGTTTTAGGAGAATTTGTATTTAAAATTTGCTGATATATAAAGACACGGGATTTGGAGGTGAATTCCTCCTTTTAGATCAGCCCTTTCAATTGTCTAAATTTACTATTCCATGCAAAGTGCTACAGATCCCTGTATCTTTTACTTCCCACAGCTACTGCGTATCACATTATTGTATCTGATCACTGGAGCCTGTTAGCGGAAATTCATTTACAGAGAGATCGGTTTATTAACAAAAGGCCTAATCCACAAAACCAGTCTTCATCAGTAATGTTTCCACCTAGATATGCGGAGCTTTAATCATTCCTATGACTACCTACACCTATGAAGGCTTCAATATATTAAAATTCTGCTTAATTTGTGTTTGAAGAAAGCACAAAAGAATGTAAGTACCTTTCCTGCCCACTTGAGCTGGAAAGCACCACACCACAGACAGTGCAATAGTATACTTGGGTCCTATTTTCCTTTCCAAATCACCTCTACAGAAAAAGTAATAAATATTCTTGCTGCTGGTATCGTGATCTATGTAAAACAGGAATTGAAGTATTTTATTTCACGTTGACATTTCTGTGTCTGATAACTGAAGATCCTGTAATCTACCAGACTGTGTCAAACACTTAAAAAAACAGCTGATGTTTGGAACAAATGAAAAACACCCTGGTCTCATTTCCTGCAAAGCAATGAACTTTAGAGATGGCAACAGATCCTCGCACCACGCTGTGCTGCTCTCTAGCAACGGCATCGACAGTTTAAACATTTCCCTCTTGTTCTGAAAGCTGCTTATCTCCATAGCTTGCTCCGAGTCAGAATCGTTTGGTCGTTAGGAGCAGATCACGGTGACTTCTTAAAAATCAGCTATAAAAACATAACAGGCAGCATGTTGGAACATCAGTAAGCATTTAAAAATCATCTGCTGTAATCACAAACCCATTCAAATAAATTTCATTATCTTTATTACCCTTGAAATCACTAAACTGTCTGAAGATCACTTTAAATATAATTTAAGGAAGTAAGTGGTAGCACTCACTTTCTCATGGCGAAAGATGGCAACCGCACGTGGTCTTTTTGAGAATTAATTTTCACCTCAGAAAAGGCAAATTCTTAAGCACAACGTCAATTTCAGAATATTAATAGGTTTACTTAATTATTTGTAGTAAAATAATTTTCATATTGCTTAAAAAAATAATCATAGAAGTATAAGCCATAAAAAAGCCCTATAAAAATGAAGCCATGAATTAGTCTGTGACAGAAATGGAAAAAGCCCCACTATTTGTCCCAGCCAGACAGATCTTCTTACCAATGGGGAACACTGAGCCTTATGATTCCTATCACTACCACAAGAAAATAAATTTTCTTTTCTAGAAGTATTCAATAAAAATATTCCTCCACCTCCACTATTTCTTAATTAAAATTAATGCTGCAGCCTATTTATTTAGACAAACATGATTTTTATGAAAACGCATAATCCACCTAAAATAAACCCGAGGTCACTTGTTTATGTGTAGCTCTTGGGGGCCAAATCAGCCTTTGCTTAGGGATCTGACGAGAGCAGGAAGCCCGTCTGGGAGCAGGAGTTTTCCCCGCATGGTTTGTGTCTGACAGCACGGGGAAACGCTCTAGAGCTCCTGAAACCATTCCCTCAACAACGCGTCTAGGAGGACACTAATCACCGCGTGATCTGCTTCTATTGTGCCACGCTCTCCATGGCTGTAATTTCTAAATCTTGACGCTGTTCCACATATTTGCTATGATTTTATGATTTCCAAACAAGCTTGATTGCTAATATCTTAATTAGGATGTCTAGATGCAGAAGCGACAGCAACACCTGCAACGGCACGGACCTCCAGGAAGAGAAATTTCCCCAGGATGCCATGGCGAGACGGCATCCAGAATGCAGCATCCCGCATTTTTTCCAGCGTAAGTATTGCTCCATCATACTTCAGTTACTGCTCTGACTGCGGAATAGGCACATCCAGGGATTACTCATCTCTTGCAGGACTTTTGTATGAACAAAGTCAGAGAAGCCAATCAAGCACCCACCATTATCACTGGCTCAATTAGAAATAAGTTTGGAGAAGCAGTTAATGATTGTGATTAAACTCATTAGACTGCACCTCCTGTTTACAGGCTCAAAATATATTTCAAGTACTTTAAATCTAAGCTGCTAGCACCCATACTAAGTCACTGGCATTAGATTTTTAAAAGTACACCAAGACTCAAAGAAAAACTAGTACCAAACAGGTTTCTATTTTTGTGTGCTCCTGTTAATGCTTTAATGTCTAAAAAGTGCAGAGAAGGCATAGTATCTTAAACACCGTGGAGATGACTTAATTGAAATATGTTTGAATTTTTTAATAAGTATATAACGTCAGCATTGCAAACCCAGGTTGGAATTTCAAATTAATCTTTTACATTCAACTGTATAAAGAGCATGGCGTATGCAAAAAGAGAGGTTTCTGAAATGCCCTAAACCAATGTGGGCAAATTATTAGTCCCTTGTAAAAGCTATTGAGTAATGCAAGTATTCAAAGGAAGAGCTGCATGCTCACTACAGACTACTGGTTTGAACACCAGTTTCTTTTTCTTCTCCCTATTGCACACCTCGATTAGCCTTCTGCGAATCTCAACTGTGAGTCCTCAAAGCTAAGCACTCACCGCTTGGAAAAACAACTACGTATGTGACAATTTCACGATTCTAACAATTTTTCATGATTCTAACAACTTTGCGTAGCGTTGCAATTTCACTTAAAGTCTTTTCACAATTTTCTTCTCCAAAATCTGATGCAAACCCAGATTACAATAATAAAGCTGTTTATTTACAGCTATAGCAAAGACGAACAATTGAATGTTGATCAAGAGCAAGAAAATATTTTATGTTCTGTTTCATCTCTTCTGCTGCTTTCTGTTTCTCCACCTCAGCCTTACATCTCTATGACAATCATTATACAAACTACATCATTCTGCAGCCCACATAGGCAGTTAACAATTTATCCCTGTTGTCTCAATCATATCCACTTATGAAAATGGCAATCATTCTTGCTTTGAGATTCTGATAAGTGAGTATGAATAATTAATTTTGTCCCTTGAGTCTCAACAGGCATTTTCCACTGTCCCTTTAATTACTTGGACAAACAGGTTGGGATCTTCATTTCTACGCCTATTAAGCCACAAATCTTTTAATGCGATCAAACAAACAGTCTTAACACCCTTCATTTCCCCATAAAAATGTAAGTTAGGAGTGAATCATGTCTTAGTCTTCCACACAGTACACTGCTTTTATGAAATTTCAGATACATGTCAGCTGCTTCACTTGCATCTGTTGAATCTACAACCAAGCTGACTATACACCTGATGATTAGCTGTACGATTATATATATACATATAAAAAAAGCCCTGCTGTTCTTGTTGTTCAGTCTGTATTGCTCTTACAGTAGTGAAATCTCTCTCTCCCCATTAGAAAAATCCCATGCAGTAGATGGAAAACTTCAACCACCAGAAAAATCAATCTATCGTTTGCTCAATTTCAGCTTTTTCTTCTATTTTCCCCTTCAATGAAAAGATCTGTTACTCGGATTCCTCTCAAACACCAACATGTCATCTGTCACTAAATATGTTGTCTGGCTTTCATGCTGACACTAGGATTTCTTTGAAGCACGGGAGCACACAATTTGTCAAATGGCTCACCTTCACAAAAAGATAAAATAGCTTGTGGCTACCTTAGTCAACATCTCCAAACAAGAGCGCAAATGAAAACCAGCATTCGTATTATCACTGTTCATTGAAGAAATAACGCAAGCTTAAAATTGAATTTCAGTATAAACAAACCACCTTTGATTGTCTCATTATTTGGCCATGCCTACAAGGAAAACTATATCGTGCTATAAACAGCTCAGCCTGATTAATTCAAACTCCTCTCATGAAATTAATATTTGATCTGAAAATTCACTGCAATCCACTGAAATTCACGACAATTTTGAAAGGGTTACTTCTGCCTCAGAAGGAGAGAATCAATATGAGCTGTCTTTTTGTTATTTACAGAAAAAGCCAAATCATTCTATTAGATCATTTATCAGTTTTAACTGATACAAACCATGATGCATCCTCAAAGATCTGTAAAAGATTTAAAATAAGAGAATTGCAGTTTTCTATTCCATTCTGCCTTTCAAGCTCACAGGAACTGCAAATATTATGCTTTCTCACATCTTATTGCCAAAGCTTAACCCCAGGTTAAGTGGATACACCCTTCTTTAACAGATACGCAAGCTCAACACTGAAAGTGATATAACTTTGGTCCCAAAGCATGTATTTTATACGATTTATAAACTTTGTTTGTATTATACAATAAATTTTTGTCCTGCAGAAGGCAATTTACAGTTTTTAAAAAACTTATTTTGTGCTCATTTTTGCGCTAAAACCAGGACATATGTCTGACATTGTTGCTATATGATATAGAATGATAGAATGGTTTGGGTTAGAAGGGACCTTAAAGCCCATCCAGTGCCACCCCCTGCCCTGGGCAGGGACACCTCCCACCAGCCCAGGTTGCTCCAAGCCCCGTCCAGCCTGGCCTTGAACCCCTCCAGGGATGGGGCAGCCACAGCTTCTCTGGGCAACCTGGGCCAGGGGCTCTCCACCCTCACACCAAAGAATTTCTTCCTAATATCGAACCTGAATCTCCCCTCTTCCAGTTTAAAACTGGTCCCCTCATCCTATCACTACATGCCCTTGTAAAAAGTCCCTCTCCAGCTTTCTTGTAGGCCCCTTTCAGATACTGGAAGGGGCTCTAAGGTCTCCCCGGAGCCTTCTCTTCTCCAGGCTGAACATCCCCACGTCTCTCAGCCTGCCTTCACAGGAGAGGGGCTCTAGCCCTCTCATCATCTTTACATCAACGGCGCATTAAATCAGTCACATTTATTTAATTGTTTAACACCAACTGGTAGTCTAAACATATTTTTTCCAGCTCATATTCCAGAAAGATTCTTGTAACAGAATAACCTCCAGAGAAGCAGGTGGATTTAGTGGTTTGGGCAAAGGCTGGAGCCACAGCTGGTGTGTGGCAGAGCCAGTAGCAGCCGGACTTGCCTTCCCCGTAGCAATTCCAGCAATTTAAGGAAGGATGTGGCAGAGTCTGTGCCGTGCCCACAGCAAGGTGCTCCAGAGACTGTCCCCACAGCTTTGGGGACAAAGTGCTGTTTTACAGAATTTGGTCCTTAATTTCTCCATACCCAGTTCCCTTATTGATGGTGGTATTTCTTCCCCCTCAACACTGTATTTGTAACAGATTAAATCCATTATAAGACAGTTGGTCCGACAGTATCATTTTGAGAGCATTAAGAACATCCTTTTTTCACGTATAGGATAATTAGAAAAAAAAAAACCCCAAAATCCTCTGTTATTGTAAGCGTACTTCTTGATCAGAGAGGACCATCACACAATGACTTCATAAACTTCATGGCAATTACATTAATGAAGAGCCAATGGAATATTCCTCTTCTCCTCTGCAAACTGTGGCCACTAGCTTGGTGGCCCAGCAAGCCGGACGGCTGGGCCAAGGGAAAAAGGGCTTCTAAAAGCTAAACTGGCAGAAGAGAGAAATTCAAGGTTTGTTTTCCTCCTATCAATATAAGTAACTGGAGCATATTTAAACTCTTCACGTGTGAACTTTTCACCACAATTTGTTTTAGGAATTTGGAGGAGCACATCAGCATTAATTACACGAAATGAATAACAAATCAGGCTCCCTGAAGCCTCCGAAAGACACGGCCAAGAACAATCCCAGTTCCTCCCACGTAATCTAATGCTTTGATTTTCTGCTAATAACTCTACGGATTTCTGGCAAACTAAGAGCATGAAGGGGTCAGAGTTTTACAAACAGGCTGGTAATTTACTTTGATTATCTAAATAGGACCATATAAGTACCTGAGAACAAGCAAAAAATCTAATGTAGTCAATGGAAAAATTAACGAGTGTGTGAATTCACTCCATCACATACTGACTTCAGTAAAACCAGGATCCCACCTTTACATTTTCAGTGACAGGTATTAACCAAGGATACATGGATTTAATTAGGTAAAGAACCGTTAAAAGTGATGAACTAAGCTCAGCTGGGTAAGGAGAAGGGCAGTTTGTCTTGTTGCTTATTAACACACACTCACTGACAGGAATGAAAAAATTTAAATAAGTAACTGAATTTTAGCAAAAACTTCCTCTGTGCTTGTTATCAACTCTTCGTAATTAGGATACATTCACTAAAAGAATGAAGGAAGAAGCAAAAAGGACATCGTAGGTAAACTCC
>VWZL01000220.1:0-22394 GCA_013396915.1 Stercorarius parasiticus | reverse complement strand
AAATAGATACAATATAAATAAATATATACAAACCCAATCAAGTTCCTAGGAACTAGGCAGTGGGAAAGTTCCAGACTGGACTCAGTGACAAATGGGAACTGGAACACACTGATGGGGATCAAAAGGCAGATGAGCTGACGGGGGCCTCCTCAGATGTCAGTCATTGAAGAAAGCAAGCCACTGAAGAAGCAGTCTACTGAAGAAGAGCCCACTGGAGAAGATCTGAAGAAGAAGAGACCTTGGAAATGAGTCCTTAGAGAGGAGCCAACCTGATCCCTCAGCTTTTATACTGAGCATGGCAGATGGGCTGGAATACCCGACTGGTCAGTTTGGGTCACCTGACCTGTCCACAGGTGTAACCCTCCCACAGGGTAAACAACCAAGTCAGATGACCCTGGTTGCCACAGCAACAAGTGTAAGCAAGAGCCTCTCTCACTGAACAGAAAGTGGGCTCTGCTTCATCCCAAACCAGGTCAGTCTTAACAGCCCACGTTCTCGTGCATTCATCACTATGGTTTTGATTGTAGTTTTCTCTCATGGGCTGCAGCTGTTGCCTCTCTTTCCTGGGACTGTGAGAAGGCTTTTGTGCCGTCATGGCACTGTCAGGTGTCTCTGCTGGTGTCGTCATCCGTATGAGAGTCGTTCTTCTTGCTCACAGTCCTACAGCGTCTCACGGTCATGTTGTTTGCGGTGTCTGTGTGTGGTATTGGTCTGTGTCAGGGTTTTAGCTGCCTGTGATTTCAGCTTAAAGTGTAGTCCAGGTGTTTCCAGAGGGTTGCCTTTGCAGAGGTGATCTGGGCCGGAATAACAGCTCTGCTTTTGAAAAGTTCTGTTTCCACAGAGATCCCCTATGACATTCCATCCTTGTGTTCTTCTGGGCTTAGACTTTAAAGCCTGACTTCTCACTTATCTGTTGTTCTGGTTTTATATTGCATTACAGCACTCTAGTATTGACTGCCATCTGAAACTGCCTCACTTTGCAGTGCTTTTTGTTGTTTTGCATTATATCACTCTGTATTTGGTTATGTGTTGAATTGTATTGCTCTGTATTTGGTACTGCATTTCTTTGTATCGCTTTGTGATTGTATTGACGGCCATCTGAGACTGTCTTGCATTGTCTGTATTATGTGTTTGTATTGGATCGCTCTGTATTTGAATTTGTGTTGCGTTGTTCAGCTCTGTAATAGTTCTGTGTTGCGCCGCTCTGTAATTGCATTGACTGCCATCTGAGACTGTCTTGCATTGCGTGGCCTATGTAGGGTTTAATCTTGCCTTATGTCACCCTCTAATTTGTACTGACTGCCATCGGAGACAGTCTTGCATTGTCTGGCCCTGTATTATGTGTATGTGTTGGATGGTTCTGTATTTGAATTTGTATTGCACTGTTTGGCGCTCTATTGGTTTTCTGTTGTGTCGCTGTGTATTTGTATTGACTGCCAACTGAGGCTGTCTTGCATGGTATGGCGCAATGCAATGGGGAGACTGGAAAAAGGTGTTTTTGAGGATGACGTTGTCAGGAAAGCACAGAGTCCCAAGGTTTGTGGGGCAATGAAAGCTGTTCCCAGAGAGAGTGAGAACAAGCAACAGTTTTCCCTCCTGGTATCTTTGGTGTGGGAGCAATCTGTGGTCATTTTCTATTTTTGAGCCTGGCCCTTAGGAGAGTGAAAAAAAGGTGGTGTCCTGGTTTGGGGTGGAGCAGAGCTAGCACTCTCTTCAGTGAGAGACTCTTGCTTTTACTTGTTGCTGTGGCAACCAGGGTCAGCTGACTTGATTGTTTACCCCATGGAGGGTTCAAACCTGTGGGGAGGAGTTGGAAGGAGTGGCAACCCAAACTGACCAATAGGGTATTCCATCCCATCTTCCATGTTCAGTATAACAGTTGAGGGATCAAAGGGGCCAGGTGTACTTCCTCAAGAGGCTTCTTCAAGGGCTTGGTTTTTTCAGGGCCTTCCTCAAAGGCGCTGTTTCCTCAATGGCGCTGTTTCCTCAATGGCGCTGTTTCCTCAATGGCTGATGTCTGTGAAAGACCCTGTCTGCTTGCCTACCTTTGATCCCCATCAGTGTGTTCCAGATTAGAGTTCCCATTTGTCACTGAGTCCAGTCTGGAACTTCCCTGGTGCATGCCTGTGACACATCCCTGGGAGCTTGATATGGTTTTGTATATGTATTTGTAAATATTGCATGTATTACACTATTTCCTTTTTATTTTATTATTAATATATTGCTAAAGTAGAGCTAGGGGATGGAAAGCTTTTGGGCTGTTCAGAAAATGAGTATTACTTTCATGAGACTGTGATTTTGTTGCCTGTATTGCAAGGGTTGTTTCGTGTTAAAAACCAGTGCAGGACTGGGTATTGTGTGACATGTGCTGCTGCTACTCAAATCCCATGGCCCAATTTGAAGCTGGCAAACTCCAGATGCCTTATTTTTTTCAGCCCAGCCCTCAGGAGAGTGAAAAAAGGTGTTTTTGAGGATGATATAGCTAGAAAAGTGCAGAGCCCCAAGGTTTATGGGGCGATAAAAGCAGTTCCCAGACAGAGTGAGAACAAGCAACAGTTTTCCCTCCCGGCACCTTGGGTGTGAGAGCAATCTGTGGTCATTTTCTGTTTTTGAGACTGGCCCTGGGGAAAGTGAAAAAATGCGCTTTTGAGCACAACGTTGCCATGAAAGTGCACAGCCCCAAGGTTTGTGGGGTGATGGAAGTGGTTCCCAGAGACAGTGAAAAGAAGCAACAGTTTTACCTCATGGCACCTTTGGTATGGGAGTAGTCTCCAGACGTTTCCTGGTTTTGAGCCCGGCCCTAAGGAGAGGTGGTTTTGAAAAAGGGAACGGCCTGAAAAGCACCTGAAAAAAGGTGGCTTTGAGCATGACATCACCACGAAAGTGCACAGCCCCAAGGTTTGTGGGGTGATGAAAGCGGTTCCCAGAGAGCTTGAGAACAAGCAACAGTTTTCCCTCTTGGTACCTTAGTTGTGGTAGCAATCTCTGGAGGTTTACTATTTTTGAGCCCGGGCCTGGGGGAAGTTAAGAAAAGTGATTTTGAAGATAACTTCAACAGGAAAGGGCGGAGCTCCAAAGTTTTGTGTGTGATAAATGCGGTTACAGAGAGAATGATAGCAAGCAAGAGTTTTCCCTCCTGGCACCTTTTTTTGTGGGAGCAATCTCTGGTCCTTTGCTATTTTTGAGCACAACCCTTGGGAGAGTGAAAAAAGGTGGTTTTGAGGGTTAAGTCGGAGTAAAGATCAGAATCACAAGATTTGTGGGGCGATGAAAGCGTTTTGCAGAGAGAGTGAGAACAAGAAACACTATTCCCTCCTGGCGCCTTTTTTATGGGAGCAATCTCTGGACGTTTGGTAATTTTGAGCAGGGCCCTGGAGAGAGTGAAAAAAGTTGACTTTGGGGGTGACATAGCCAGGAAAGCATGGAGCCCCAAGGCTTGTGCGGTGATGAAAGCAATTCCCAGAGAGAATGAGAACAAGCAACAGTTCTCCCTCCTGGCAACTTTGGTGTGGGAGCAATCTCTGGACTTTTTTAATTTTTGAGCCAGGCCGTGTAGAGAGTGAAAAAAGGTTGTTTTGACGATGATGTTGCCAGGAGAGCGCCGAGCCCCAGGGTTTGTGGGGGGATGGAAGTAGATCCCAGAGAGAGTGAGAACAAGCAAGAGTTTTCCCTCCTGGTACTTTCGGTGTGGGAGAAATCTGCAGATGTTTCCTAATTTTGAGACTGGCCCTGGGGAGAGTGAAAAAAAGGGATTTTGAGGATTAAATCAGGAGTAAAAATCAGAGCCGCAAGTTTGTGTGGCAATGAAAGTGGTTCCCAGAGAGAGTGAAGACAAGAAACTGTTTTCTCTCCTGGAAACTTGGGTGCAGTAGCAATCTCTGGATGTTTGGTAATTTGGAGCCCGACCCTGGGGAGAATGAAAAAAGTTGATTTTGAGGATGATGTCACCAGGAAAGCGGAGAGCCGCAAGTTTTGTGGGGTGATGAAAGTGGTTCCTAGAGAGTGAGAACAAGCAACAGTTTTTCTTCCTGGCACCTTTGCTGTGGGAGCAATCTCTGGTCGTGTGCTATTTTCCAGCATTGCCCTGGCTGAAAAATTGTGGTTTTGACGATTAGATTGGGAGTAAATTGCAGAGCCCCAAGGTTTGTGGGGTGATTAAAGTGGTTCTCAGAGAGACTGAAAGATACAATAGTTTTCCCTTCTGGAACTTTGGATGTGGGAATAATCTCTGGACGTTTGCTATTATTGAGCCCATCCCCTGGGGAGGATAAAAAAAGGTGGTTTTGAGGATATTGTCAACAGGAAAGCGCTGAGCTCCAAGGTGTGTGGTGCGATATATTCGGTTCCCAGACAGAGTGAGAAGATGCAACAGTTTTCCCTCCTGTCTCCTTCAGTATGGGAGCAATCTCTGGACGTTTGCTGTTTTGATCCCAGCCCTGGGGAGAATGAAAAAAAGTGGTTTTTAGGATGATGTAACCAAGAAAGTATGCAGTACCACAGATTTTTGGGTGATCGAAGTGTTTCCTAGAGAGAGTGAGAACAAGCAACAGTTTTCCCTCCTGTCACCTTTCATCTTGGAGAAATCTCCAGACGTTTGCTATTTCTGATCCGGGCCCTAGGGAGGATGAAAAAAAGCGTTTTTAAGGATGACGTCACCAGGAAAGTGCAGAGCCCTAAGGTTTGTGGGGCGATAAATGTGGTTCTCAGAGAGAGTGAGAACAAGCAGCAGTTTTCACTTCTGGCACGTTCCATGTTGTACAAATGTCTGGATGTTTGCTAATTTTTATCCCAGCACTGGGGAAATAGCAAACATCTGGAGATTGCTCCCACACCTAGGTGGAAGAAGGGAAAGCTGTTGCTTTTTCTCACTCTCTCTGGGAACCTCATTTATCGCCCTACAAACCTTGGGGCTCTGGAGTTTCCTGGTGACGTCATCCTCAAAATCACATTTTCACTCTGCCCTGGGCCAGGCTCAAAATTACCAAACTTCCAGAGATTGCTCCCACATCAAAGATGCCAAGTGGGAATACGGTTGTTCTCACTCTCTCTGGGAACAACCTTCATCACCCCACAAACCTTGGGACTGCATGCTTTCCTGGTGACATCATCCTCAAAATCAGCTTTTTTTCACTCTCCCCAGGGCTGGGCTCAAAAATAGCAAATGTCTGCAGATAGCACCAAGACGGAACTTCCAGGAGGGAAAACTGTTCCTTTTTCTCACTCTCTCAGGGAACCACTGTCATCACCCCACAAACCTTGGGGCTCTGCACTTTCCTCCCAACTTAATTGTCAGAACCACCTTTTTTCAGCTTCCTGAGGGCTGGACTCAAAAATAACAATTGTCCAGAGAGTGCTCCCACACTGAAGTTGCCAGGAGGGAAGCGTCTTGCTTGTTCTCACTCTCTCTTTGAACTGCTTTTGTTGCTCTAGAAACCTTGGGGCTCCACACCTGTCAGCTTAATCCTCAAAACCACCTTTTTCTCACCATCTCCAGGGCCTGGCTCAAAAATAGCAAACATCTGGAGATTGCTCACACACGAAAGGTGCCAGGATGGAAAACTATTGCTTTTTCTCCCTCTCTCTGGGAACCACTTTCATTTCCCAACAAACCTTGGGGCTCCAAGCATTCCTGCTTGTTATTCCTCTGTTTGGGAAAAGCTTTCATTGGCCCACAGATGGGTCTCCGTGCTTTCCTGGTGACGTCATCCTCAAAACCACTTTTTTTTCAAACTCTCCTAGGTCTGGGCTCAAAAATAGCAAACATTCAGAGATTGCTCCCACATCGAAGGTGATAGGACGGAAGACTGTTGGTTGTTCTTTCTCTCTCAGGGCACTGCTTTCATCACCCCACAAACCTTGGGACTCTGTGCTTTCCTGGCGACGACATCCTCATAACCACTTTTTTTCACTCTCCTGAGGGTTTGGATCAAAATTACCAAACCTCCAGAGATTTCACCCACACCGAAGTTCCAAGAGGGAAAACTGTTTCTTTTTCTCACTCCCTCTGGGCATCGCTTTCATTCCCCCACCAACCTTGGGGCTCTGCACTTTCCTCCCGTCTTAATCATCAAAGCCACCTATTTTCTCTCTCCACAGTGCCAGGCTCAAAATTACCACATGTCCAGAGATTGCTCCGACATTGCAGGTGCTAGGATGGAAAACTGTTGCTTGTTCTCACTCTCTCTGGCAACTGCTTTGATCACCCCACAATCTCTGGGGCTCTCCGCTTTCCTGGCTGTGTCATCCATAAAACCACATTTTTCACACTGCCCAGGGCCGGGCTCAAAATTAGAAAATGTACGGACATCACTCACAGACCGCAGGTGCCAGGAGCAAAAACTGTTGCTTGTTCTCACTCTCTCTGGGAACCACATTCATTGCCCCACAAACTTTAGAGCCTCACGGGTTTTTTGAGACATCATCCTCAAAACCACCTTTTTTCACTCTCCTCAGGGCCAGGCTCAAAAATCACAAATGTTCAGAAATTGCTCCCAGACCCAAGGTGCCAGGAGCGAAAAATGTGTGCTTGTTCTCACTCGCTCTGGTAACCACTTTCATCGCAACAGAAACCTTGGTGCTTCGCACTTTCCTGGTGACTTCATCAACCAAGCCACGTTTTTGACTCTCCCCAGGCCGGTGTTTAAAAGTAGCAAATGTCCGAACATTTCTCCTATACCAAAGATGCCAGGAGGGAAAACTCCTGCTTGTTCTTGCTCCCTCTGGGAACCACTTTCTTTGCCCAACAAACCTTGGGGCTCCAAGCTTTCCTGCTTTTTATTACTCTCTCTGGGAAAACCTTTCATCGCCCCACAAAACTTGGGGCATTGCGCTTTCCTGGTGACATCATCCTCAAAACCACATTTATTCACTCTCTCTTGGGCCGTGGTTGAATAAATTTTTTATGTTTTTATTTAATAGGCAGTGTCTTAAAACAGTGCCATTTACATTTCCTGAGGAAGGATTAAGGAAGCTAGCAATAAGCGAACATACTAAGAGACTAAGATGTGCTTCTGTGGATGTGCCCTCCTTCAGTATCGTCTTGAGGCACTTAACCCCTTACTTCCTTCTCACCTAGACAGGTTTTAGCCCCTCCCAAATTCAGGATAGCAAAACTGTTAGGCCAGTCATGTAATACACCTTCCAAGGGGAATTTGAGGTTAACACTTTCCTCTCTCCCAGACGCCTTCTGTGGTGGATGTTAGGGACAAGCATACCTGTGGTGGGAACATGGATGTCTCCTGGGCAGCTGTCAGCTGATGTGTTGTGTCTGTTTGGTCATTTGAAGCATTTTTTTATTGTGATCACTGCTTTTCTTCAGCTCAGTAGAGTAGCAGTGTGAAAAAAGATGTTTAGCATATACCTAAGTCTCTAACAGGTCAAATCAAACTTTAAATAATGTCCATAGTGGAGTGTGTGCTTTCTAAATACAGAGGATATATTTTATACATTTGGGACCTATGGTATCTAAAGGCCAACTAGCATTCTGCAGAGTGTATTTCAAATCTTGATGTGCCTGCAGGATATTTCGTTCCCCAGAGTCTTTCTGTAAGAACAGCAGGAGAATTTCATTATGAAAGTAAGAGCTAGGTGACTAATTACCTTTGCAGTGCATCATTCCCCATAGGATAATCTAAGTGTTTGTTGAATGATTCCAGTAGTATTGCTCCAACACCCTTGCCTGGGAAGAGATGCTCTCTCTAGATTGATGATTAATTGCATGAATAGGTTGATTATTTTTTTTTCTCATTGTATTTTCATCCTTGTTAAATTGTTTTTAGAAGTAGCTTATTACAGATTATACTAATGTAAGTGAACTTAACTCGTATTACTTTTATCCATTTTTATGCCCCCTAGGCTTTCTGTAACTGCTTCCACTTGGAGATTGATTCTTTTTTAAAATCAGTGTAATTCCATTGACAGAGTGCTCTCATGCCAGATAATGAGAAGTAAATTTTCTGGAGTCTGTGAAACTATGCTGACATGGCATCTGACCAGATGTACTTGGTAGCAGGTCATGAACAGGGCATTAATTGGAAGAGCATGTCAGAGACTTGAGAACAGAAAGAAAAGCAGAAATACTTGCTCTTTTCCAGACAGGCCAAGGAAGTGTCCATGACTCACATGGTAAGACGATGACCGGGCAACAATGACACAGTTTCCAGAGCAGTATTTATATACAGCTTCAAAAGAATGGAAACAAAAGGAAAATCAACAGTGGAGCTGAGCAGAGATTCTTGCCCTAATGCTATTGTATTGCACAATACTTTCCCAATTCTAAAAGTCACTGTGTGACACTTGGATCCTGCTGTTAAAACAGCTTAAATGTTATTCTAAATGGCATATGTCCATGTCAGGGATCCCACGGGGCTGTGAGGACAAAGTCTGGTTACCAGGCTTTCCCAGAAATTCTAGGTAGGTCCCTGTTTTCTCAGATGCATCCTGGTGTCAGCCATAGAGGTGATGACTACGGTAACGGTTAATATACTGCTTGTGTATTTCTGACAATCTTCCTGTGCTCATTCCTTCTATGGATGGATTTATCTTTTAAAGTTGTTTTTCTAAGCCTAAAGCAATCCCAGTTCAGGGAGAATTTGTCCCAGAATCCCTGTATTGAAAACCTTAAACTCTAACATTTTGAAAACAAAGGATTCTGAGATGACATCATACTGGCAGAATAAGTCTCTTTGATTGAAAAATTTTCTAGCTGGAATCTTTTCAGATGAGGAACAAAATAATATATTTATACCCTATCCATGAAAGATTGAATAGGATAGCAATTGTAGAAGGCTATCTCTAGGGGCAGTCCAAGGACTAAGCTGTGCAAAATTACCTGCATTCAGTTTCTATCAGGGGGTATCCAGAGTAACTCACAGGTTGCCTAGCTCACACAAACTTGTACAAAGATGTCTGTAGCCCAGCCCAATACAAGCAGGATCTTATATTAACAGTGTATGTGTGATGAGAGAGAAAAAGGTTGTTTTAACAGTATATATAAAATAAACAGTTTTGATATAAAGGACAAGGTTCTGTTGTGTCCTACTTGGTCAGATGAACTTGCAGTAAAGGCAACTTCTGTCTGTAAACCGCCACTCACTTGCACAATACAATGTCTGGAGATGTTTCAGATGACTCCCCGACTGGAGATCTTATGTGAGCAGGTGAGATGGCAGACATCAAAAGGGTTTGCAGGTTGAAGGGTGTGGCCACTATGTCCTTATGACACTGAAAGCGGTGAGAAGTGCTCATGGCTCTTGGTAAATTGTGTAGGAGTGGTTTTGAGCTCACTCCTTCTAGTCTTTCAAACAAGCCTTCCTTGAGAAGGATGGCTTGGAAAAGCTATATCCTCTACTCCCATTAATATTCCTCTACCCTGTACTGCTTGCAGGGCCAGAATTTTGGCCATGAGCCTTCAAAGCTAGTTGTCCAACTGAGTCCAAGAAATCTCTAACGGCAAACTAAGAAAACTGTAGAAGATATGCGTTTTGGACAGAGAGCTCTCTCCTGTCCCTGTCAAATGTTTTTAAGGTCAAACAGTTTGATGTTTGTCTTAGGAGCAGTGACTAGGAATAGACAAGTATAACTCTCTTTATAGGAGTATGTTCTACTATTTCTGTGATCGATTGGATATATTTCAGACAGTTTTAATTCACTTTAAAATAATGCTGCTGACTTGTTTTCAGCCTTTACCTGTCAAGTCACAGATTTCCTTCTCGCTTTGTCTATAGGTTGTAGCGGCACAATCAGAGAAAGGGTCCTAAAAGCCTACCTGTGCTGTGTCTGTTACCCGTGAAAAGAAAATCAACTTCAACCTTGGAAACACTCATGTATTCACTTAATTGTATGCACTTGAATTGTTCCATTGACTTCGCTGAGAACGCTCATATATTTAAGTTGAGCATGTCCTTAATTACCTTACTAAATCAAGGTCCATATGCATAAAATTAAGTACATGTGTAAGTGCATGTGTATTCAGGGCCCTAACAGAAACCACAGTAAAATACAGAGTTGCATTTTGCATTCATTAACTGAGCAAAAATTTCATTGAAGTCAGAAGTCATTTTGCTGAGTAAGGCCAAGAGGCATCTGGCCCATAGAGCTTGCATCCCCAGATGTGACTCTTCATGTACAAGAGTTAAAATACAGCACTGATGCACCAGGCTGCGAATGAGGAAAAAGAGGTCTAATCAAGCTGCCACAAAAATCCCACAGCAAATTGCCATGTCTGCTATAAGTTCTAAAATAAGGTTTTAGAATGGACCAAAATACTCAATTTATTCAGCAGAATAAAAGAAAGTAATTCAATTAATGAGTTAACGTGAACTTCTAACACACAGAGACAGATCCCAACCTTGTTTCATTGCAAGCAATGGGTGACTTGCTGAGGGACAGCACAACTGTGACAAAATACATCTAACATACATAAGTTAAAACACCCCCAAACATATAAAACAATGTGGTACAACATAAAGTCACACCTAGCAAACATGGTTATAATATAATTATTCGATTCACTAAAAAACACTTAAGGAATGCCCATGGAGGGAAGAGCTGTAGAAGTCATTTAAATATATCTCTCCAGGTTCCCCTTAATATGAAAAATCAGTGAAAGATAAAGATGCCTATATCAGTTCCCTAAATCTCGGTCTTCTGCATGTAATGAGAGGCACAAAGGTTTTGTTTCTTTTAAATTATGCTGGTGGGAGAAGAAGGCAAAGGGCTGGTCTTTGAATTGGGGCTGGAGGCAGAAGTACTTAAGTTTATTTCATGAAAAAAAAAGTCCAAATGGCTTAGGTCATTAGGTGGCACCTCCTTTTGCCTGCTGGTTAACCCACACCCCCCAAGGTGTGGTATCTTGCCCAAAGAGAGGATCAAATCTCTCTCTGATTTAGGGATCACACAGTTACCTGGAGATGCTGTAGATGGTTCTGAAATACTCAGATATGTGTGTCTCTCTCTCTCCTGTTAAAACTGTCCTGCAAAAAAAGTCTCCTTTGGGCTACTTGTCTTTCTCTAGGACAAAGTGTGGTGCTGGCAATCCTCCAGGTGAGCAACAGGATCTGAATTCTTCAGGTGGTTAAGGGAGGGTGGTGTTTTATAATTATCTAATTTAAATGGGCTTCTATTCAGTCTACTGACTTTTGAGACTTGATTCTTAGGTTTGTTTCTCTCCAAGTTTTGTAAAGTGATCTAACTCAGGAGTGTAGTTTACATCAGACAGTAGGAAGCCAAAGAGTTGGATATTGCAATGCCTAAGCTAAGTCCCCCTTCTGGATCTTGCTCTGCTTCACAAAGGAACACGAATAGATTTTCTTTAAGAAAAGGAGAGTGTATTTGTGTCTCAGGGTGGAAGGACTCTCGGGTGTCGTACAGAGAGGCATTAGGCATCACGTACAATGCTGCTGTTCTAGACAGAGTTTGGTGGGCTAGAGGAAGATCTGCTGTGGCATGGTTTGGGCTGAGCAACTGACAATCCAGAAAACAGTATCCTTAGGCTAGGGTCTTTATTTAATTGTCTAATTCTTGTGGGTTTTTTTTCCTAAATTTTCATGTTGCTGTGTATAGAGTTATCTTGTAACCACTACGCATACCCTGTTCAGAGCAAGGTGGCAGCTCCACCTGTTCAAGATAAATATGCAGACTCTCTCCAAACTCAAGACAGGTTTGTCTAAGGATGCTATATGTGATAGTAGCAGCTTGGGACTGTCTCATTGCTAGAAATGGGGTGTGAAGGAACAACCTGCCTGCAGTGTTAAACATGACTAAGTAGAACTCCCTGTTGCCAATCCAAAACAAGGTTTCTCAAGTAAAATAGAAATTAGACCTTTGTAACAGATCAAAAAACAAAGAAGAAAACAAGTTACTTTGTTAAAATTCACTGGGAAATACTACCATATAATTTGGGCACAAAAGAACTAGGAAGACTATTAGAAGTATATTAAATTGCAAAGAGATTATAAAAAAGGCGAAGGACAGAACAATGCTGTTTGAATCTTTTTTATATTATGGTACTACCTTGTGACTATGCAAAGTTGTAAAAGAGAGAAAAGAATGTGATGGTTATTGTGTATGTATGTCGAATGAGCATAGCAAAATTGTGATTTAAAGTAAAAGAATGATGCTGTATGAGTCACAGAAAAAAGAGCAACGATAGGAGACTGGGGAGACAGATGAGTCAGAGAAGCAGATAGTAATTCCCATTTTTTTGAACCAAAGAAGTTTTCATAAATTGTGGGCTAATTTTTTTTTTTAAATGTGAGCTTCTAGTAATTCCTGTAGTTTTTCTTATGTTTTCTAATCCCAATATTATATTAAAGTAGTCATCTAGTAAAGGCAGAACAGAGCAGTAACTAAAGGGCAAATGAGTTATTTCCTCCCCTTCATTGTCTATCGAATGTAACACAGACCACTGTCATAATCTATGCTTCTAACCTTAAAAAAAATCAGTTATAGTCTAGCATAGGAAAAGTCTAGCAGTTGTGACTCTCAACTAAATTACTTTCTGCCCTCTGGTCTGAGAAACAGATTTCTCAGTTTGACTTGAGGTTGAAAAAACTTGTTGTTTTTGCTGGGATTGAAAACTTCACAGTATCTCAGTGTTTTCCTTTCTATAGCAGGAAGAGGAGGTGGTGTTTTAGGCAGTAAAAGCTTTGGATGTGTTCAGAGGAGAAGGGAGCATCTCGTAGCACCCACATTCAGCTCAGACACTGGGATGAAAAAGTGCAGAGCCTGTGCTCCAGCCAACTAAAACGTATCAGTAGCAAAAGCACTGTCTGCAGTAGTAGGCTTAGAAAAGATCTAGGGAGTCGGCGTAACCTTGTGAAAAAAATTAGATAAACACTAAGTTTGGAAGGAAAAGGGAGGGTAGGAGTTATCACTCAGGTAGCTTGTGCATGTAGAAAATTTATGCTGTTGGAGATGATGGAGTAAGAAATAAAGCAAGAGAAGACATAAGGTGAAATGGAATATAAGGGAAAGAGATTATTGAGAGTTAGTCAACCAGAAGATGGAGGCACAGAGGAGAGGCAACAGGAAACAAGAAGAATCCTCCAGGGCAAGAATATGCAATAGGATTAAAGAGTTAACAAGAAGTTATGACAGAGCTCTGTCTTCAGTTTTTTTGTTTGGGTTTTGATGTTTGTTTGTTGGGTTTTTTTTCATCGTGATTGTATTTCTCTTTCTGCATTTTTAAATTTTTGTGGCAGCAGTAAAATGCCAAACATGCAGTCTTGGCTTCTTTACTGCTGATGTGATTATTTAATGTGCAATTTATTGCACAGTTATTACTAAAAATATTTGCAAGATGGAACAAATACTGGTTTTATAGTAAACACAATGAATATTAACAAGAACATATTTATAGAAATATGTTTTATGAATCTTTCTATTATTTTTTTTTGTTTTAAAGTCATAATTTTTAATTTCTGTTTTTCCAGTGCCTCAGCAGTAACCTCTGTTATCCTTGACATTTCTGTGTCACCATAATATGAACTGCTTCAGTGGGAAACATAATCCTCTAATCTGGCTAGCTCAGATGCATTGTTCATATAGAGACATTTTCTAATTCAGTGTATTTATTGACAGCTCTGAGCACTCTGTTCACTCTGGCATCTGCATTGGGAACAGTTTTATTAATGGAAACTGTAGTCAGACAGTGGGTTTATGCCTATGACTTATTCAACTAACTGGAATAACAGTGCTGGTTCATATGATTGTAGGCTTCAAAGCCCTACCTTTTAGTTCAAGAAGCTATAAGATATACATACATATACCTATATAGGGTGTGTGTATATAAATATGTATGTGTGTATGTATATTCAGATTGCCAGTAAATCAACTCTTTTATTGAGAGGGCAGATCTGAATATTCATCCAAACTTTCCTAAGTTTTCTGAGGAATCCTAAAAATCATTTGTGATAGCCATTCAAGAAAGCACACTATTTTGTCAGTTTCAGGTTTTCACATTAGTGTTCAGTTTTATGTAGAAACAGATTTTTCCATGGTATTTTTTCAAAACCTCAGTTTTAGAAAATGGAACATTTTTGACCAGTCTTAGTATTAAATTACTTTATTTCTCATTTATCACCCCTAAAACTTATGCAGAGTTGCTGTCCCTGGTATCTTAAGCATGAGCCTAACGTGACAATTTACTGTGTTCAGGTCTAGCATACACAGACATTTGGACCGTGAGATTTGTCGCTGTTTTGGTGGGCTATTTGTTTCAATAGCAGCATCTTTTCAAAAGCATAACAATTCTGTGATTTTTCTGTAATTTCTGTGATGTTATAAAAAGCTGCCTGCAGGAAGTACTTTTAGGAATGGTGCCTGAGTCCATTAATGAATATTTAGCTAATGGCCACAAGTCAGAAAACTAGTGTGTATGAATTTGCAGTAAAACTGATATGCCACTTAGGGTTTTATTTTAATGCTAAAAAGGACACATAGCAAAGAGTAAGTATATAATATATAGAAAAACTCTTTTAGACATAGACTTAAATAATATCTGGATATGCAGATACTTTCAGTAAAGTCAAAACAAATCTCTGCTTAAATATATATAAAATCCCAGGATGGGGTGGAAGATCATTAGTGATATGATTTAGTTTAGACAGTCATACATTGAACTAGATGTTAATGGCAAATACCGTCATGATCTTTAGACAGGAGACTGAATCGTCAATATAGGTAATAAAATACTGTATCTCCACGAAACTAAGATTCATCTTACTATGGCTGTTTCATGCTGGAAGTATGATAGAAAAGGACCTTTATTCCTGTAGGAGCAAAACTTTCTTAACTCTTTCCATCCCCTCAAAAAAGTCATCGGGGAAAAGGTTTAATGCACAGTTTCCCAGAATGAAACAGAGGATAAAAACATCCCTCAAGCTGCACAGGAAGAAGAAAGGTCCGCAGCACTAATGATGTTTTCTGCTGCCAAATGCTCTGAATTCTAACTATTAAAAGCAAGAGCAAATATTATTTGTATTTATCTATCTGTATGTGCTGTGTTATAAACACATGCTCAAAGGTTTAGTGTGTTTTTGGAGGAATACTCATTAATGACTATGATTCATTGTAAAATATACTATAAGCTAATTGGAAAAAAGATAAGTTCACAACGTGATTATTTTAAAGAATGGAAAATTATTTTTCTCAAAAGTTGGCACATTTATTAGGAAGACCTTTGATGTTGTAACACCAAGCTCTTGGAGAAACAAATCAATGCTAGTTGTTTTCATCCTTTATTGACAATGGCATTTTGGATTTGGCAGTGTATGGAGAACTGTTTTCAGCTCATGTTGTTGGCATAGTCAGTGAACGGTGCTATTGTAAAGAGAAAATAATTTAATTGGAAGGCTACTGAGGGTTGTACTGAAATCACAGAAGAAATATCTATGCATGTTGCAACATGCTAAAAAAAACAAGGAAACAGCTGCAAAAAGGTATATATATTTGCAATCTCAGAAATAAAGGGAGTCTTCACTAAGCGTTTCTATTTTACTGTTACCAGGTGCTCTTGTTTCCCAGTAACTTAAAGACACCCATCTTGCATCCTTGAATCTGTTGCTACCCTGCCTCTTGAACCTTCTCTCTTCAACTCATGATTTCCCCTTAATTTTTTCCCAGTTTACCCCTCTTTGTTTCTTTCTGTATCTCTGTGCTATGTTTGAGAGGTGCACTGTTTGAGAGTCCTGTGACATCTGTAAGAACTAGAAATACGTGACTATACGTGTCTACATTTTCAATTTACTAATATATTGCTAAGGGTATCTCTGTACAAAATGAAAACCCAAAAACTACTTAAGATACACAGACAGACTTAGGTAAATATGTTAGCATTCAGGTATTTCCTTTCGCAGCAAATCAACACAATATAGCTAGAGTGTGCAATTCACTGAGGTTGAGTACTCAGCACTTGTTCATTGTATTTATCATTTCTGTTCTCACTGGCCCTTTCTAGGGAGTCATTGAGCCCAGTGCAATAATTTGTTGCAAATAGCCCTTATTCAAATGAGGAATTGCTCACAAGAATTATGAATTCATATAGTGATAGCTCTTACAGGATCAAGTCTAATAAAAGTTCACCTGATACAATTTCTTATGTAAATGAGTTTTTCAGACCATTTCTCTCTTTCTAGTTGCACTATGCTGCCACCATACTCTGAAGAAGTTCATTATTCTTCCACTTCTTTACTTCAAATGAAATGTTTGATGAACCTAATTGATGCTGCAATGTCTCTTTTTCCAGGGCAAAGAGAATTGTGCAAGAGTAATTCAGTTTACTGAGTTATTCAAAGCCATTGTGTTTGACTGAGCCTTACTGACATTGTATTTTTTTTCTGAAAAATATTGGAAATAATTTTCACTGATGGATCTGATGAGAAACAATGAGTCAATCACATGAGAGATAGTGGATTCAGTAAGCTCAATGGAAATCATTGTAGAAAGTTTTAAAAGTTTCTTTGTCCATAAAACGCCAGTGCTTTTTTTTTTCCTCCTCAAGGTTAATTTGAAAGCAAATATTTGGAGGCTGCTCTTGATTATTCTAAGAAACATTGAAGAAAGAAAACAAAAATACAAGCAATGGGAAAACAACACAAGCGATGGGAATGACGAGAGAAGGTGAAGGGAGGTGCAGTCAGTTTTGTGGATTTCTGGTGAGCTGGTGTAGGTTTCTTAACTCTGCTCCTGTAAAATGGGAACTTTAGGTATTTAGAGACCCCAATGGGCCTTTTAGATAAAAGGGGAAATGAAAGTTTCACCAGTTTCTTGCTCCTTCACCTTGGCAATCCACAAGAGCAAGTGTTTCATGCCAGTCAGCAACAATTCCTGTAATACAATTAAAATGCAAATGCATAAGCAAGCCCACTGGCTACTCAGACTATCCTATGGAGGTTTTAATTTTGGCTAATGCTAATGTTCACTGTTAGAATTTGGTCCCATCAGTGTCATATCGAGCTCTGCCTGTTACAGTTGTCATGCCCAAAGGCCCATCTTTCCATCCTAAATCCCTCTCCTGTATGAACGAATGCCTCTAATTTATTCTGGTTTAAGTTTGTCAGTGTGGACTCAGTCCATGAGCAACTTGCCTTCCTTTGCTCTTCCAATAATTTGTTCATTCAGGACATAAAATCTGAATGATTTTCAGGTATTATTTTTTCTTAGCATAAATTGCTTAAAAATATACTAGCTATTAATTTTGAATGTTAGTTAATTGTATCTTGGTCTTTATTTTACTACTGATTCATAAAGTTAATGGAGTACATTCCTATCTTGGTTTGACAGCATATAAAATGTGAGCATTAAATGTAAACTGTGGTTTCAGAGTGAGATTCCTTGATAACAGAGAATGGGTTTTATTTTGGTGAAGAGACTATCCTTAAGGAAGCTGATTAGGGAGGAAATTGTTAGACGTGACAATGATACTGTTCATTTTTCCCCACTGTCTACCAGAACAATCTTTGTGGTTGTGACTACTGTAATACATTCATGTGCAAGATAATTTTGTGGTGTGAAATCTTTATTTCCTTCTGATTACCATTTCTCTTCTCTTTGTAGCCTTTAAAAAAAAAAATCAAAACTGATGAGAATCAAAGTGCAGAATATGGGAAAAGCTGAAAGTACACTGCTTTTCTACCAATTTCCTGACAAATGAAATACCGGATTCTTGGGTCTTTATTTTTCAGACAAAGGCTGTGAGAACAGCAAGTGGCACAACGTGACTCTATTCTTGTGTCAATTACTTTAGTGAAAATAGTGGTACCGCAGCCCATGAGTACCCTTGAAACGGTCAAGAGCTGCAAACATATGAAACACTCTGCTCAGCACAGCTGGTTTAAGTACACACACCATCTCCCGAAAACTGCTCTACCGAGCTTAGTAATTTTCTTCCCACTGTGAGGGGATGTTATAGAGGGTTGTTTTATAAACTTTAATAGAATTGAAGGCCAAAGTGTATAGATACCATGTATCAGAGATGGCGTTACAATGAAAGTGCACAGCATGCCTTGTTCTTGGGATATCTGAATATAGGCTCCTACATTCAGTGAAGAGTGTAACAAGGCTGAACCACAAGATACAAAATACATAAAAAGTAGGCAGTATAACTCAGCCTTCTGACTTCAGGCCTACTGCTATTCCATTACAATACCAGGCTGCATAAGAATAAATAAAATCAACCTGCCACTAAGAAATTTTTCACAGCTCATGTTTCAAATTGACACCGATATCAACAGTCAGACGTGAAGCACAACTACTGCTGCAAACCTGCAAGTCTGTAATCTTATGATTGTGTTGCATGACCATATATTTGTCTGTGGTTTGGCGTCCCTTTTTCTTGTCCTCTCACTTAACAAAGACTGCAAATACAACATGAAAAGCTTCTGAAGCTTGTTAGCAATCTTGTCTTTGTGCACAATCTGAGGTTTCTCTTTGTAGACTTCTGAAACTGACTATGTTGTGTATGAAACCCTTGCTAGCCTTTCAGAAATAAACCCTGTCTCAGTGACAAAGCAATTGTGGTTTTCCTGGTTAGATGCTGGTTAGAGCAATAGTCAGCTGAATTAACCCTTGGTCTACTAGTGCCTAGAACAAACTATTTTATTGAAGGAATAGTTTCCTAAAGATCACTAAAAAAGCAATTCTGACAATGTTTGTGGCTTAATAAAAAGTAGGAGGGCAGATAGGTTCTGTTCTGAAAAAAATTTCCAGCACAGATTCAAACACCACTCTGAAATTCAGATTAAGTCCATGCATGTTTCCAATGTCTTAGGTAGTTAAATTCTGAAATTGTAGTTCCATTAAAGACAATTTTGGAATTACCCTCACTGGAACGAAAATCTTCCCATCTTTTAAAGCTCAAACATCTTTTCCCTCAGCTTGATTCTTTTTTTCAGAGCTTTTTCTGTCTGCTGCACAAGAGGAAAAGCTGTAAAAAGAAAATGCATAAGGAGAGTGTACAATAGATAAAGCATAGTTACACAGTGGTTGAATTTGAAAGATATGCTCAGTCTTTTAATCTGTCTGCTTTCAGCATTCTGAAAGACTATCCTCCACAATAATCTCTTAAGTGCCTTATCTAATGCTGACACTCTGTTCGTTAGTACAAACAGCGCTAAAATCTTGGATAAACTGATAGTTGGCAAGTTCTGTTATACATGTGAGTTCTCTATAGTATATAGAGCGGTGTGGAGGGGTGTACCAGCCTCAGAAATGCTTATTCCCACAAGAAATATTGAACAAATCCAAAAAGTTCCTATTCATAAATTAAAAAAAAAAAAAAGAAAAAAAGGTTTTGAACTAAACCCAAGTCGCATGTAGGAGTTTTGCTGAATAAACTCCTCCATACACCTGTCATGTTCTGAAGCAATGCATAAATGCAATTAGAGACTTGTTTACAGCCTTTTGGCTATGAAGAATGAATTTTGAGCATATGATTTCTGATCAGAAAGTTCTTATGCGGACTGCATTTACAGCAAAGAGGAATTTTAGAAATGAGAACGTTTTCCTTCTCTAATAGGGCATATTTGGTTGTGCTATTTTAAATAAAGGCCATTGTGAAAGTACAATGTAGGAAATGTTCCTGTTGCTCAATTACAGTTAACTTGGCAAATTAGTTCAGGCAAAATATAGTTGCCCCACTTAATTCTAAAGTTAACTTTGCATTGAATATTAAGGTGCTGCTAGTAAATCCAGACTACTCGATCTAATGCATAATTAAGAGCTGTAATGCTATGAACATTGGTGAAATGTATACCGTAATGAAGGTATAGCTCATCAGTGTTTGCCTAACTTTGTTTATATCGTTGAGATTAACAGTAATCCAAGCACCATTGCAAACACTACAAAATTTGAAATATTTCTGAATGAGGACTGAGCAAATATTACATGTAAAGTACGTCCTGGATAACCTGTGTGGACAAAAAGTTGTCTGCAAGTGGAAAATGTAGCTTTTTTCTGTTTTTTAACCTCCTCCCCAATGTCTCTGTTCTCTTTTCTCTGCATATCAGTGTGCTGAGCTGGGCTGCGTGGTTGTTGCATGAAAAGGGGCAAAGCAGTTTTGGCAGAAGATAAACCCCCTTGCGTTCTAACACTCCTCACTGAGGTGGGAGGCTAGGTGCGGCTACGTTTAAATTCTGAGTGATGCCCAATGCAGCACTATCAGTCCAATCACGTTTCATATGTATTAAACTATTATGATTTGGATACACTAAGAGTGGACTGCACCTTCAGTCTTGTTGTGCTCATGAACTAGCACGGCCACTCTCGAGTCTTTGGTCGCGTTCAGTGAGAAACTGAAATGACTAGCTACTTAAACAGTGCAGTTTATTTAAACAACAGATATATAGGTTCTTAGGATTGCCGGTGGTAAATACACTGTCTGCAAAGCACGTGCAAATAAAGATATTGTTAAATATACAAAACGCGTGACAAAGTTATAAACAATACAGCCTGGCTATAAATGTAGGAGAGAGATTCTCTAGAGAGATTTCTAAGTTCCCCAAGGAGACACTCGGTATAATCTAAGTCTTACCCAAAGGTGTCTTTATGGGGGGGAAGAAAGGCTCAGCCCGTCGACTGATCCTGGAAGTCAGTGATGGAGTTCTCCTGACTTGTTCGCGATGGTCTCTTCCCTGATATCTCCCCTCTCTCTGGCTATTTTTATACTATTTTTTTACCTTCAAAGTGGAGTTTGAGTGACTTTAGTCATACATACTTTTATTATGATTGGTGTACTCAAGGAGGAGTGGTCGCCCCTTGGGAGCGGGTAGCCTCCGGGATGGAGGTGTGTTTTGGTACATTGTAATGAGCAAAGTTTGCACAAAGGACAGCATTTCATCAAAATTTGACGAAATGTTGGCTCGGGTAGTGAGGAGGCCACTTATCTGTTCCATAGTACCATCTATATGCAACAAAATTTGAGGTAGTCGGCAGGATTGCCATTGATGAACTACTGCAAAAATATGATTGTGCCCCTTCCCAGGCTGGGAAGAGTGGACCCAAAAATTTTGGAAGGATGAAGAAAAAGTGGTGGAACATATTGAAGAGTGTCGGGCTTCACAAAAGCTCAGAGTGGGAAAAGGCAAGGGTGTGATTTGTGCAGTGTTAGGCGCCTGTTTATCTTGTGCACAAGAAGATAGGGAAACCCCTGCTCCTAATTTGATTTCAGCTCTTGAATATGCAACACTGGAATCGGAGAATGAGGTGCTGAAGTCATCATTAGCTTTTCAGAAGGAGACAGGCGAAAAATTAAGAACTGAAGTTGGTAAGCTTGTGAGTGAGAATGAATGTTTAGGAAACTGGAATGCTCAACTCGGGAGTGAAAATCTCCAACTTAAAATGATATTGGAAAAGGGTGACTGGGCTCTTAGATAAAATGCAGCCCTCGACCCAGGTCCAACAAATTCGTAAGTTGTGTTATCCAAATCGTATTGTATGTGTTATGCAAATTCCAGACCCCAGACTGGAGATCTTTGGTCTAGTAGTGAAGATGAGGAAGAAGATGAGGAGGAAAGACTTTTACTTTGAAATCCCGAGTCTTTCCTTTACATCCTCTGGTTAAAACTGAAACCGCGGTTGATGATGATGATGAAATCCACACCAATGTGCATACTGTTCCATGGACACCAATAGAGTTAGTGAAAATACGGGAGAAATATTCAAGGCGGCCAGAAGAGTCAGCTGTTGAGTATGTGTGGCGAGTTTCTTCTGAAGGGGGAGGTAGAATTATGTTGAGTGAGGAAGAAGCAGGAGACTCTTGGGGACCAGGAGTTTTTTTAACTACTATGCCCAGGGATCATAATTATTCCCTAACCCCTCGAGCAGCCTATTGGGCAGGTGGTATGGATCTGCGAGAGAGGTGGCAGCCATTAGAGATTAGAGCTAGAGGCTACTCTGGTCTGTTTGTGACTGTACAGAAAGCAGCTTGTCTGCAAGCCATGTATGACACAGAGGAATTTTGGAAATCCCCAGTGTCAGCCCTATCAACCCCGATCAATTAGCCCCTCTCATCCATGGTCTTCCCAATTGCCTGAAACTGTTCATTGTCAGCACTCAAGATCGCATACGAGATGCTCGGGGTACTCATGGGCGGGGCTGTCATCACTACATACCCAGCTGGAATGAATATGTACAGGAAATAGACCAATACGGGTGCCGAATGGGCTGGGCCAGCCTAACTAGTGAAAAATCCTCCGAACACCCCCGAAAGGTTCGCCAAGTCCGAACTCATACTCAAAACCCTAAATCTGAAGGAAGGTTTAAGCCTGATAAGGACCGAAATGAGTTGTGGCATAAAGCCCTACAATTAGGGGTGCCCCGACAATTCTTGCACCGTGTCCCTACGGGAGATCTCCGTACACTGGTCCAGTCTCCAACTAGAAAGAATAATTCGGCTG